>OZ010587.1:35599161-35604161 GCA_963932145.1 Acanthosepion lycidas
CGATTCTTAGCTATGATTAATTAATGATGGATATGTCATTTTCATTTCTGATCGATTTCATCCCGATTCTTCTGTTAAGCTTCTCATTCTTATTGCTCAAATTAGAGTCCAATAGTGTTATATATCTTCGGGAATTCCAGTAAGATATCTTTAATCATTTCTAAGATACAACGGTTCAGAGTTTAATCTAACAATTGGAGAATTTTGCTCTTACACGATTTGGACAATTTTGTTGTTACACCCGGTATATATATACTTTTGAGTCAGCGTAATCAGAAAAGAATTTTATTTCAACAAAATCTACATTAGCGAGACAATGCGAGACAAAACGTGATTCACGTTAAGCGTCTGAATATTTCATTTTTAACATTTTGAAATTGGATTTTAACTAAATTCAGTGCAGTTTTTATTTTAATGTATTTTAATGTATTTTAATGTACTCAATAGCGTTCAACATCAGCGAAAACAAAAATTCGATTCGATGACAAAATTGCTACAAAAATTAAATGTTTACTCTGACAAAGAGGCATAAAAAGAAAGAAATATAAAGAAAGATATAAATGCAAATATTGTTTATTACAATAAATAAATTTTCTATGTCCAAAATTAGAGAACAAACAATTTCATTTATTTTTATGGTCGATTTATAAAAAAAAAAAAATTTCCAAAAAGAAATATGACAAAATTGCAATGAAATTCCGTCGTCACTTGATTGTTTTCTAAGTTGTCACCGATGGCAATCCGTAGTAAAATTGATGAATCACTCAAGCATTTGGTTGACACACGAAAACTCAATTGACGATTATTTATTTTTGCAAAAGAAAACATTACATCTATTGGCATAACTTCTGCTGAAATGAAGTGGGAATATTATATTGAATCAATTATTAAGTCAGCTGCTAGAAAAGTTGGTTCAATTTGTGGTGCTAGACAATTATTCTCACCCGAAACTACCGAAAATTTTTACACACACACACACACGTGTGTCTTTGTGCTCGCGCATGTGTATATTATGATTTGCACTATAACATATTCAATGATATAGAAGGAGTGGTGTAAAGGTCTTAATTCAAGACAATTCGCAAAATCTAACCAGATGACCAGACATCAGAAATGCGACAAATACGCATATATATATATATATATATATATATATATATGTGTGTGTGTGTGTGTGTGTGTGTGTGTGTGTGTGTAAGAGGGGAAGCATTCCTTCTTTAATACATGTTTCGTTGAAAAAAGACAAGGTACTTTAGATTGTTATCATGTTTTATGGTATTTTCTGTTTTCTTTTCTGGACTTAATGATTGTAAAGATCACACAAAAGATTGTTGGTTACGAGCGCTTTCAGATAAGTTGCTAACCATTTTCAATGATAATATATACACAGACATATTTATAAGTCTACCATTCTTCCATGCTTTGAATATTGCTGCCTGGTGCTCCAGATATATATTGAGAAATCCTTGATAAAATCCAGTGAAGAATCTGTAATGTTATTGGTTTTGACCTGACATCTCGGTGTCAGTCACTTCCTCACCGCCTTAAAGTAGTTTCCTCTGCCTTTTTTATAAATATTTTCATGGTAATTGTTCTGATGTACTTTCCTCTATGCTAGCTCGTCTTTATGAATTTAAGCGCAGGTTTCATTTTACAGTTGAATTTGCTAGATGTAACCGCAAGTTCTATGCTAACAGTTTTTTCTCGCAGTTCTCGCTTGAAGAACTCTCTTCCGGCTTCTTGATTTCCAGCTAACATTGATCTTCGAAAATTTAAATGCAATATCAATCGTTATCTACTGTCTTTATAATTCTTGTTCTTTTATTGTTCTCGCCCCTTAATAATGTTTTTATTATTTTTTCACAATCAGTAACCCTCTTGTGTCTTAGTGACTTTATTGTATTGCTTGAGCTGAAGTAATTAAAAAAAAATGTTGCAGTGTCTAAGAATATTATTGTACATTAGGATTTTGCTTCTGTTAGAGATTCTCCCGTGTCTGGACCCATCTTTATAGAAGATAAAGTTCCTTGTTATACTACGAAGCTGAAAACGTTGACATCGTGACATGACCCGACCAAAGTTCAGATGTCAATGCTGTCTTTGACAGGTCATCAGCAATACAGTTAGACAAAGAAACTGACAACAGTGACTGATTTGTCATATAAATTACACGGAGAATGGGACAAAATAACGTTTAAACAATGTCGATTAGTTAGCAAAATCCTGCCTTCATAGTTGTGCGGAAGTAATTAAAATCCGTAACTTGTGTATATTTTATTAATATTCTATACAAATATTAGCACAGAAATATTGCTAACTTAATAATTTGCATGTGTTTTTGGAATTTTGTTCTCTCATTTAGGATGCCAGACATTTTTTTTGTTATGTAAACACATTGGTTATTTTTATGTAAATTTGAAATATATACAGAAGGATGCTGAGAATGCAATGAACAGAGCACGTGAGCAACGAGGATTTTTTTCAGAAAAAATAGGTACGAAAAGGAGGCTTATTTTTCTAGGATACATAATGAGGAAGGAGGGTGTAGAAATAAAAGTCAAGGCGGCAGAGGGAAGCAGCGACTGACCTACCGAACTTGTGCAAATGAATGACAGAACAGGGACTGGGGGGAGGTGATGGCGGCGGTGGTGGTGGTGGGGGGTGTTTCTTAGCGTTACAAAACACAAGAAGCTATGGAGAGCGATTATCACCCACGTCTTGAAGATGTACAACCCATAAATGGAGATGATTTTAAGAACAATTCTTGGAACTTTTATCGAATCTATAGAATTACTACGTTTTTAAAGTCTCATTTCTAATACTAGATATTATTGTGTGTCTATATATATATATATATATATATATATATATATATATATATATATATATATATATATATCTTTATTCATATACTTATATATATATATATATTTTATATTTTTAATTATATATATATATATATATATATATATATATATATATATATATATATATATATATATATATATATATATGAATAAAGACAAAAGGAAAACTTACCTTAGCTGAAACGTTTTATCCTCTGATGAACATTATCAAAGCAAATGTGAGGATTTTATTCTGCAACAAGCATTTATAAATAAAAAGTAAAAATGTTCGTTTTTCAAAATATTTAAATTTAAGAATTTAAGAATCATAAATATTAATCAAACTAAATGAAAAGTTCCGGTAAATTATGAACGACAAATGTGAAGCAATTTAATGTCTAATAAACAAATTTGAGCAAATGTTTTTTATTTTTTATTAAATAATGTAATTATTTATATTATTATAATTTATGATTAATTTATACATTATATTAAATAATAGGAAGTTACAAATTTAACTTTTAATTTTTAACATTTTATATTCATGTATATTGGCTTACGGAAGGCGAAATTTGAAAAAAATAAATCTATATTTTGGTACGATTCAATAGCGGCATACTAAAAGATTTTCTGTCTAATTTAATTTCTCTTTCAATAAATATGACATTTTTTAGATCGAATTTGTGGTTGAATATATTTTTATGTATGACCGATATAGTTTTAGGTATATCTGAAATTTTTACACACACACCCACCTACACACACGTGTGTCTGTGTGCTCGCATGTGTATATTATGGTTTGCACTATAATATATTCAATGATATAGAAGGAGTGGTGAAAAGGTCATAATCCAAGACAATTCGCGAAATCTAACCAGATGACCAGGCATCAGAAATGCGACAAACACGCATACATACATACATATATATATATATATATATATATATATATATATATATATATATATATATATATATATATGTGTGTGTGTGTGTGTGTGTAAGAGGGGAAGCATTCCTTCTTTAATACATGTTTCGTTGAAAAAAGACAAGGTACTTTAGATTGTTATCATGTTTTATGGTATTTTCTGTTTTCTTTTCTGGACTTAATGATTGTAAAGATCACACAAAAGATTGTTGGTTACGAGCGCTTTCAGATAAGTTGCTAACCATTTTCAATGATTATATATATATATATATATATATATATATATATATATATATATATATATATATATATATGAGTTTCATGCACAACGCAATCAGACCGTGACATAATTTAAATTTTGTCAAATATATCCGGTCCTCGCAATGATAGGACAGTCCATATTTTATACGGGGGATTGTTTTTTTTTCTCCATTTTATTCTGTATTTAAAGTTATTTTCCAAGCGTAGCTGAGATGGGGCACAAGGTCGAAAGTATGGGACACCCAGTGAGAAACGAACTCAGTACTCAGTCGCAATTGTTCTAGCGAGACAAGCTTGCTAACCAATACACCACTTCGAGGTGCCCAATTTTGTATTTAAAATCAGCCTGTGCGTGTTAATGTCCAATATATATATATATATATATATATATATATATATATATATATATATATATATATATATATATATATATATATATATATATATATATAAGTGTGTTTTCTCCCACACACACGTATATAGATTGGCGTGCAAAATTTTGGGTCACCTTAGTAAATTAATTATTTAAGAGAGGGATTAGAAATATGTCTTTCTCCGTTCATTTCATGAAACTTTGAAGGCCAGAAAACAAGTTGCTGCACTTTCATTAATGCGGTATGGTTGGTGATAGGGCATCATAAGCATAAGATTTCAGGTTTCTCCATCTTCCTAGTCTGGCAGGAGATGAGAACATAGTGAACTAATATAGTTTTCCCAGATTAGCTTTCCATCAGCTTTTACCAATTTTCTTCGATCATCGCTTTTGAAGCAACCCCACACCATAACGTGTCTTCCACCAATTTTCATCGTCTTTGTGGCGTGTATCTTCCATTGTTTCTTTATCTAACTGGTCTTCTTAAATATTCTCTTGCATAAGAATGTAATTCTATTTTACATTCATCAGTAAAAATTACTTTTTGCCACTTTCCAACATCTTACGTTCGGTGTTCTTTTTAACTTCTTCA
>OZ010587.1:35609161-35654161 GCA_963932145.1 Acanthosepion lycidas
TTCTTAGGTTTACTTGAATCGTAGTGATATCACCAGTTTGGGTTTTGGAAATAGTGGACCCCCAAACAAAAAGAAAACACTATGAACGTATAAAAATACATTTCTATAGTAAAAAAATACCAGCATATGAAAAATTAATAACGATACATATTTATAGCAAAATTAGCAAAAATACCTAGTTTATAGGATTTTTAACCACTTCAAAATCAAGTCGGGCAGATGACAAACAAGAGACAATTGGACAGTATAAAGATATTTTATATATAACAATAACATGTACATCAAAGACAAGAAATGCGAGAGTTTCTAAAAAACGTGTTTTTAGCGGCTATAGCCAAACAATAGGGTAAATTCCAATGCGTTTTAGTTAGAAATTGTTTGATACACATATCTGTCATTTAAACAAAGGTTGTTTGTCTTGGGATCATCTGGAATGTTCAGACACATATCTTCTCTTGAGAAGCGATCTTTCACGTTCGTTACTGGCTTGGGTGCCGTTCCCCGGAGACAGCTAAAGACATCTATCTCCTTGGAGATCTTGGGCTAATTTAGCGTTCGTAATTACGCGCCAAATCTTATTTGGCGTGGAAACTAACAGCACGAGCAAGGGGAGATAACCTAAGTTTTTATAATTTATAGTAAAATTACCAACAATATATTTTATAGCAAAATGACCATTTATTATGCAGAGCATGCGTCTCATTATTAAAAAAATTTTCAAGAGTAAAATTTCAATAATAAAATTACAGTAAAGTACTGAAATGTTATTTGTTGAAGATTTAAAATTTAATCAATTTTATTTAAAACAAATATTACGTACTTTTAGTTTAAAATATCAGAAAAAAACATTTTTAACACGGCATTTAGTGCTTTTATGAGTTACTGACATCTCTATTGGCAGCCAGATGTTTAAGAATGTTAACTAATTTTTCTACAGGGGATATATCCATAAAATTACTTGGCAAATCGAAAAAAGGCACTTGAATGCATTTTTATATTATTTTTTAACTACTCACTATCGGCTATGTATAGAAATATATACATACATATACATATACATACATATACATATACATACATACATATATATATATATATATATATATATATATATATATATATATATTCGTTTTTGATTTTACAGATAGTTTATATTCATGAATTTTGCTCTCTTTCTATTCCTCTTCAATATATATATATATATATATATATATATATATATATATATATATATATATATATATATATATGTTCACACTAGGATATAACTATATATGGAAGTTAATACGTTTTTATATTTTTATACGTAAAGAAATATGCGTGCAAACGTATGTATATATGTTTATATAATTCTGACCAGGGTCAGCGTTGCTTAATTTCGGTGATCGTGCGAGACAATCTATCCAATATATATATATATATATATATATATATATATATATATATATATATATATATATATATATATATATGTATATGTATGTATGTATGTATATTTGTGTGTGTGTGTGTCTGTGTAGTTTTCTCTCATGACAAAGTGAAGTTAAGTTCAGTGATTTGATTTTCATACCGGGTTTCTTTTCCTCTCAATGTTCTCTATTTGAAACCAACATTTAATCAAGTTTTCTTTGTCGTTATACAAAATTAAGAAAATTTACGCCGCTGTTGTATTCCTTACACTAATTACTTTTCTTTTTCCACATGCCGACTTCATTTAATTCGTACTTTTGATATTGTTTCATTTTGCCGGCACGATTCACTTATCGACAACATGTGTTTTGGAACAGACGAGGTTGTAGATACAAGCGTGTCTTGACAAATAGTCCAGTCTAAAAACTCGAGAGTTACTTATTTGTTTGGGTCAAGTTAGGTACAAGGTCATCCTCTTTTC
Source organism: Acanthosepion lycidas (assembly GCA_963932145.1). Classification (NCBI taxonomy): domain Eukaryota; kingdom Metazoa; phylum Mollusca; class Cephalopoda; order Sepiida; family Sepiidae; genus Acanthosepion; species Acanthosepion lycidas. The sequence goes on from OZ010587.1 coordinate 35,611,053, forward strand.
AAGATTACACTGCTTTGATCTTTTTTCCTCTTTTAACTGAGCGTGTTTCACGAGGGATTTCAGATTATCAATTGAACTTCCCCAATCTGTAGATTTTACATGATATGGTATTATGTTTCCGGACACCGGAGCAACAGTTTTTTTCTTTTACTAAACAAATCAACGGCACCGAGTTTTGAAGCTCATAGATCTATTTCTAATTATGGAAGTCCGTTTGAAATTGCGTAAAATACCATTTGATACTATTTAAAAAACTATTAGGCGATTTCTTGAATTTTTAGGTCATATTCCGGTCTTAGGACACTTTCTGCCGATTCACCCTCATTTCCTTCGATATCCAAATGCAAGGAGAAAGTTCCACTCAGTCAAGTTTTCTCAAGAACTAATAATGTGGAAAAAAAATCCCGCATAGATTCTACTCGAACACAATAGTCTTAACTTTAAAAGTCAATCGTTATTTATCTTCTTCAGCCTCGGAATTAGGTCCCTTCAAATATTTTCTATAAAAGAGCATACTTGATGAAAAAACGGCCTCAAACTTGATAAAACAAAGTTTTATCATTAAAATTTAAAAAATGAAAACAATTCTTATTTATAAAAACAATTACCGATTTCCGGTAAATGTTGTTTCTGTTTGGAAAAATAAATTGATGTTAAAAAACAAAATTTATGTTATTATTAAGAGGAAATACCAAATTATTTTATTACATTTTTAATCCTTTCTAACATGTTCAAAATTTTGGTTAAAAATTTTGTATTTCTTGCGTCAGTCGGTAGGCCATAGATTAGTATGGATAATTTTACCGTCTTTTTTGGCATTAAAAGAACATTGTTTAAACACATTGCTTTGGAAAATCTTGCAAAAATCAAATAATTGTCGGATTTTTATTAAACTTCCAGGTGTTATTCGCAAATGAATTGAATTACTTTTGTAATTTTTTTTTAGAAAACCCTGGAAAAATATTTTTTTACAATCGTAACGGTTGTAAAAAAAATATTTTGCACTTAATTTTATGAAATTTCGAGAAATTAAAATTTCAGCTTTTTAATATTTATATTAGTTAAAAGGAACTTTCCTTAGAGAATTTAAACCATCAATTTATTTTTCCTAACAGAAACAACATTTACCGGAAATTACCGGAAATTTTTGAAATTTATAAAATCTTTCTCAAGACAATATTTTAAGAAAACAGGTTTCTCAAGTCCAGTAGATGTTATCCTTCTTTCAAGTAGTGATGGGGGTTTCCTTCCTAAACTGTCTATACACAAAAGACATTAAATATATTCCTAAGAGATATTTTCTATGAGATAAACATTGCACAAACATTGCACAAATAATTTCTAATTTTGACATATTTGGACACCAATTTTTTTTTCTGTTTTTTTAAACATGTATTTTTAAAAACAATAGGCATTTTGTATCGAGACAGTTTAGGAAAAAAAACCCATTAATACTTGAAAGAGCGATAACAGCTACTGGGCTTGAGAAACCTGTTTTCTTAAAATATTGTCTTGAGAAAGATTTTATAAATGTCAACCGAAAGCAGTACTAGCTGCTCGGTCAATAAATACCAAATGTTTCCTTCGAGAGAAACGGTTAATACTACCATTCTTTTTTATGTGACATGTCCACTCAGGATTTAGACAATCATAGTTCACTTCTTGTCTTTGTAGCTCTTTATTACTATTATGTTCTATGATTTTTTTTTTGTCATCTATTATCTATTTGCAATTGTGGTTGTTACGTGTGAAATTTGTTCTCCACTCGAAGAATGTTTGCTCAAAGCTCGACGAAGTATTTTCAGTGTCTCAATAGAAGAGTTTCATACAAAATTCCATGTAGGTCCCTCGGTGACACGAATAAAGAAACTGTTAGCTTATTTATTTATTTATTTTTTTTGGGGGGGGGGGGTTCTTAATCATTTTACTCCAAGCAAGGCTACAGTGACACTAAGACACAGCGGGCTACTGGGTGTGAAAGAGAGGGAGAAGACATTAGGTTAAGGAACCGGAAACTCAACCCTAAACAAGAAACAATAGATAAACGTCTACTCCTGTTCAAAAGACGAGGAAAGAGTGTTTATATACCAATCTATGTCATGCAGTTCTTTCCCACGCTTTCATACGAGGTGCAGCTGACCCAGTCACTTCAATCGATACTGATGGTCAGGAGGTCAGCTCTGAACCTGGTTTCACTGACGATCTTGGTGTGATATTAAGCGCAAAGTCTATTCTAGCAAGGATCTGCAGTGAGACAATACAACCTGAATTGTGTTCCCAAGATCCAGTATACAAATAAAGGCTTCGGTTGTCCAAACAATATTTGGAATATAAATCGAACATTATTTTAAAAAAAGTAGTTGGTAAAATTAAGAGAAGCTGTTCTGCTTTCGATGACAGGAAATGCAATAATTTAGTAAATATTGATTACGATATGGAATTGAATATGTTCGAGATTCTTTTCTAAATTCTGTCGACATTATCCGTTGTTTCCCAACGTGAACAACATTTAAATTATGGTTGTCCCTAATTTAAAGCCACTCGCCTTGGCTCTTAATCTCACTCCAAACATCGAGTGAAAATCATATACGATAACTAACTAAAGATGCTGGAAAAATGATCGGTTCCTTTTGCCGCCCCAGAAAGTAAATGACTCCTGCCATGTTCTATTTTAACAAGCGTCATATCAGAGCAAATAGGGAGTTATTGCTATGATATCTGGGTTGGATCTGCCCAGTCATCCTCACTTTCTAATCTTGATAGAGTTCAAAGGTGTTTACGCGGCCTTGTGAGTGATGATTTATTCTCCGTCCTAAAACACCTTTCTCACAGACGAAACGTTGCTAGTATCTCGCTACCCTATCGCTGTCTAGGTTTATTTATTTCCTCCAGTTTCAAAGTTAGGACACGCCCTGCTACGTACACAGGCTGGATTCATTTTTATTTCCTACATATTCCATTAGTATGGAGGAAGTTCCGCCCAGGTAGCTTCTTCCTACGAGATTGTGGAACACTCGAGAAAATGCTACCCCTATTATTACGCTCATAACCTCTTCAAGTCAAACGTTATCTATCCTACATATTCTCATAATATTCACTTCTTCCTCCCCTTACACAACAACCTCATTCAGTTACCCTCTGCCTCGAGTGGCACTTGGGTATTGTGTTAAGGTAACAATAGTATATAAAAGAAAAATTAATTGGCCCACAAGGCTTTCTTCTAAAACTTATGTCGTTGGCCTTCTATTAACCTAAAGATGACGTAGTTTAATTAAATATCCCGGGAGTGTCTTAAAGTAAAAAAAAAAATAAAAAAACAAAAAAAAAACGAAAACCAAAAAAACATTTATTTTATTTTTTTAAAGTCACAAACTTCGAACTGGCCAAAAGTAACTCAAGTCTGGCGGGGTCAGGGCTTTGTGATTGTCTTCTAGGGAGAGCGTATCCCGTAAATTTAGCGAAGAATATGAAAAAGAGGAAACTTCAGATACTTCAACTTTTTTGTTTTTTAAATTTGTTCTCTTGAATAAAAAGGGAAAAAGTTGAATTAACAAATTGATTGAATGGAGATAATTTTTCTCTTCTTTAAAAATTCATGTCTGAAGAAAGGAAATTTGACCGGTTGAATTTCCGGTTACCTCATATATATATATATATATATATATATATATATATATATATATATAAATAATAGGGTTTGGTAGTCTGATGCAGCGTAATGGTTACCAGCAGGGACAACTGAAGTCAAGTTTGAAGCTGCTTATACTCACTTTGTATTAATGTTCTTATGGAAGTCATGAACGCATATCTCCAAATTTACCCCCGGTGTGTTCCATATTCAGATATTTTGTCTCGTCTCTGGCATATCGCAATGTTCAAACGAAGAAGAGAGCGGAAGTGTGAATACTTGGGATAAATTAAAACTTATTGCTTTTATTATTATTTAAACCCACAAATAGTTGTGGGTACTGTGACGGATATCGGTGCGAAAAGTGTAATCGGCAAGCCCGGTTCTAATTCCAGACTCGTCTGTCGCACTCATGTTTTCACAAACCTCTTCAAGATGAACATTATCTATTCTACATATCCTTATAACTGGGAAAGGCATGAACCCATCTTTTAACACCACGGCACAAAATACAAAGGAAAAAAAACAAAAACAGGACAGGCTCATTCCATCGTTTTTAACAGAAAGCTGTTGATGGAATAGCCTGGATGTGCTGCTATCAGATTAATGTTCTGACTTCGAATGGATATAAAGAGTCAGTGGCAGTGAACAAGAGAGGTCCGAGGAAGAAAGCCTATGGACTCTTCCACAACAAGCCAGTTAACCCCTGCTAGGAAATGCACTATTCCTGTTGTAATTTTCACCATCACAATCTTACAAAGTATATAACAAGCATTCAATGTTTAATCACCTTCAATCTAGCTCACTGATTGGTCAGTTCTGACCAATCAAACCGCCTGCACGCGACAAATCAGTTTTCCCGCTCAATATGCTCGGAGCCTCCCACGTGATACACTATCTTATATAAGCAGAAAACGTGTAATCTCCCTGTTGTTTCTTTTCATCTATCTCGCGTCTCATTTGCCAAGATGTAATCTTCAAGAACTCCCGTCTTAGCCTTTGCGGTCAGACGTTAAAGACAATTACCAACATTCACGCAAGTACGAACTCTGAAATATGTTCTGAACTTTTACCAACTTGTACAATACACAATTCCAAACATGCTAAAGGAACTTTATTCTTCTAAACTACAGTTTAATAATTACTTTCACTTTATGAACTTAGGTACAAATATTACCTAATCTAAGAGGCACAACTCTGTCTAACCTTTTCACTCAATATTCATGCATGTATATCAAACACTAATAAATTGTTACGTTCTGAAACAAGATGTCTATGCATCTTTATTCTCTATCCTGTATTAATTGTTGTGGATGGAAGATTATTGAACATACACAATTTTAAACCTTCTGATAATTCAAACTTTCTGATTATTCAAACCTTCTCTTCATCTCCAACACACATCACACACATCCGCAACAAGCCGACTGCAAAAAGAGTGGTTTTGTGACTCTGTGAATGTGGGACAGTTTGGTTTATTTTTCACTGCATGAAAAGAAGTTCATGGAAAGTTGTAATTGCCTACGTCCTGAAGAGATATGCCACTAACCCTCTGTTTCGTATAATAGGAAAACTGAAAAAAAAACAAAAAAACAACAACAAAAAAAAAGTACCAGTAAACGAGTGTTTGAAGATGAAATAATAATAATAATAATAATAATAATAATAATAATAATAATAATAATAATAATAGTAATAATAATAGAAGAAGAAGACGAATTATTTATAATCTAAGAATTTTCAAATAGAAATTGTATTTATTATTACTAGCTGGACTCATGGAAATTTTACTGGTGTTACCAATTAAGACTCTTATGACACTGCTATTCTGTATCTTCTGGCTAATTCCCTTATCCTTTTCAAGTCCAGAAATACATCTAATTGGAATAGAAAATAACATTAAATAAGGAACATGAGAATGAAATAAAAATATGAATAACGATTGACTGGAAAATATTTAATTTTCAAAATGGCAGCCGATGTCCAAAACGACCTCAAGTCCGTTATTAACTGGAGCAAAACATGGCTTGCTAACTTTAACACCTCCAAAACTAAAATTCTTTCCATTAATCATCTAAGAGATCCTTCTCTGACTTCCATCAGCATGGCTGATACAAATCTCCAGAAAAGTGATTCATTGTACCGTCTCAGGCTAACTTTCTCAGCTGACATGAAGTGGAAAGACTATATTGATGGGTCTGCTGCTAAGAAATTTGGTCCCGCAAGACAGTTTTTATCTCCTAAATCTATCATACATAATTATAAGTCTACCATTCGTCCATGCTTAGAATATTGCTGCCACATGCAGCCCGGTGCTCCTGCTATTTACCTTGAGCTCCTTGATGAATTCCAAAAAACGATCTGCAGTATTATTGGTCCTGATCTGGCGGCTCGGTTTCAGTTACTTTCCCCCTACCGTAAAGTTGCTTCTCTGTGTCTTTTTTTATTAAGGCTTTCATGGTAATTGTTTGGGTGGGCTCTTCGTTATGGTACCTAAACTTTATGAATTTAAGCGCAGTATTTGACTGGTTAGATGTAACCGTAAATTCTATACTAGCAGTGTCTGTTCTCGCACTTCACACTTGTGGAACTTCTTTTCGGCTCCATATTTTCCAGCCAACTTTAATATTCAAATCTGACATGTACATTGTCTTTTACCAGAGATTTTTCTGAATAGTCCGCAGGGCACATTCAGATAACCATTTCAGATTGCTTGAGAGCGTTTATATTAAGTCTCAGCAGCCTTCATTACCTCAGCAAAATATATCCAAGCAAATCTCCACTATCCAATCAAATATATGGCATCTGACAATGATTTATAGTGTTGATTTCCTGGGTGAATATTTTTCTTCATCTCATTTTTAGTCGTTGTACCTATATTTTGGTTTTGATTGAACTTTTATAACCATTTAGAATTTTTTGTCTTGTTTTCTTTTCTTCTTTGTTATATATTTTTCTTTAAGGTTTGTAATAATTTTTAGCTCCTTGTCCTTGTTCTTCTTCCATATCTTAGATTTTTTTGTATATATTTATATATAATTTTAAAATATGTTTTTAAAGATCTATGGAAAGAGAATAGTTAAGGATAACTAGGAGATAGAAAACGTTGATTAGAGGATAGATCAAGATAAGTCATAGAAGAGATTAGATATGATACTTAACAGTCATTATTATCATGGAAGGAGTTTGGAAACGCCTTTAGATTGAAACCAGTTTTTGCTTCTGACGCACACACACACGCGCGTGTGCACACACACACACACGCGCGTGCGCACACACACATACATATATATATATATATATATATATATATATATATATATATATATATATATATATATATATATATGATGCCAAATGGGTCGGGTTTCGATCCCAGCTTGGAAGCAATCGGACGTCTAGCTACACTCAAGATCTGTGATACAGTGAAACAGTCTCTCTGTGGATGACAATATATATATGCTCTCGGGAAATCCGGTTGATCTCTCTTGAGAAAAGGGTAATTTTAAAAACAGTGGATCCTACTGCTATTAACCCATTGCCCTTCAACTGAATTGATCTTTCCGGGCCACTGGCGTAATTCGGATAGAAAACGTTAAAATTTCCCTTTCTCTCTCTTGTGAGACGATAGTCTAAGGCTAGGATCTCTGAATGATGCCAAATCAGCCCGGTTTTGATCCTGGATTGAAGCAATCGGACGTCTAGCCACACTGAAGAGTCTGTGGATGATTATATATATATATATATATATATATATATATATATATATATATATATATATATATATATATACATATATATATATATATAATGAAAAACAAACCACTTTAATGTACCATTACGATAATTTATTTCACCTAAATCCTTTTTTAAGGATTCAGGATCATCAGGTAAAACTTCCAACAACGAATTGAGAAAAAAAATGGGATTAGAAATTGGTGGGTAGTGTAATTTTTGTAATTTAATAGAGGGGGTTGAGAGTGGCAGTTAAACAGACAATATAAAGTATAGGGAGGGATTAATTTTATATCTCTCTTAAGTATGTTTTATATTGGAGTAGGAGGAGTGACAGAAACTTGACCTCTTTAGATGGTTAATAAAACAAATATATATATATATATATATATATATATATATATATATATATATATATATATATATATATATATATTAGGTTGGTGCAAAAATAATTTCGTTTTCTAACATACGTTACTATGTGAGAAAACGAAATTATTTTTGCACCAACCTAATATATATATATATATATATATATATATATATATATATATATATATATATATATATAAGGAGAAGACAGAGGCCTCAAACTTTTTCGGTTATAATTTGATCTTTTTAAATATATATTATACTTTATTTTTCATATTTTTTTAGCCTTAAGTAGAAGAATATTTTTGCTGGAAGTCTAAGAAAAAATTGAATTACTGCTACATAGAAATGACAATGATTAAGCATCAGAAAACATAAGGAAAATTAATTTCTTTTAATAATATGTGTAAATAACCAGTCTTTACCGTGTAGCAAAAATATGGAAAATAAAGTATAATATACATTTAAAAAATGCACATTATAACCAAAAACATTTGCAGCTTTCTCTTCTTAAAATATATACTTTTCTCTCGTTGGAACTACTATAACCTCTTCATTATATATTAGGTTGTTGCAAAAATAATGACGTAATAATGTCGTTTTTTGACGTATTTTTAACGTCAAAAAACGACATTATTACGTCATTATTTTTGCACCAACCTAATATATATATATATATATATATATATATATATATATATATATATATATATATATATATAATAGTAATGCAATTATTCGTTTACAAATGACAACTGAAATACAGATTAGAAAAGAAGTGAGATGTGGATATGTGATTTTCTCTAAATCCTTTGCAGCAGACCTTCCAGAAAATGAACTATGATAAAATGGTAATACACGTAAATAGATAATATTTAGACCGTTTGCGATTTGCTGATAGCATTTTTACTAATATTAAAATGATTAGATGACTTACAAGAAATGTTAAATGACCTAAATAGGGAACGTTTCAAGGTCGATTTCAAAATAAAGGGAAATAAAACGCTCGTTCCATTTAATGTTCCAAAAATGATAAGAAGAGAGAAAGAGGCCCAAGAATACGGCTAATTAGGAGATCAGATTAAAGAAATAGTATGAAAATGAAAGAAAAAGATGTATCACAATTGATTAAAAGATATTTAATATTCATAGAGAAGTAATTAAGATAATATTTTCAATATGTTTAAGACGTTGTTTACAGCAAAATTATAACGTGAACAACGACGCACAGTTGAGAAACTGACAAAACTAATCGAAAAGAAATAAATGCACAGAGATCAATGGTAAGAAAATTGGTAGCAATAAATATTAAGAGATAAAAAGAGATCAACATTGGATCAGAGAATAGAGCGAGATGTGTCATAGAAGAGATTAAATGATAAAAATGGATGAGGGCCGGGCACATAGCAAGAAGAAAAGATAACAGATGTAGCAAAAGTTTGGCTGACTGATGCCCAATAGATAGCAAACGCAGTAGGAAAACACCAAAAAGATGGAGAGATGAGAAAGAGGGATTTGCTGATGAGACATGACAGAAAGCTGCACAATCAGACGGTCGTGAAAGATATTGTGAAAGAATTTTGTCCTGCAATTGGCTGGCAATGGCTGCTGCTGATGATGAAGATATAAAGATTTATTTTATATAGGAAGACATATGATTGCACCCCACGCCCTACTCCAACACGTACAGATAGAGAAACACTCACAAACACACATTCACACAAGAACACCTACAAAATGAAAACATTACTCTACCCCGGACCACTCATATATCACACACACAACACATACATACAGAGGTAACGGTTTTAAGTAAAAGGTTTGTTGGTTTTGTTTAGTGACATATCAATGGGTGATCTAATGCAGAAACCTAAATATTTTACACGCATTTCTATTGTATTTTATTTTATGTATTTTTTTTTATTATTATGATATAATAATGGGTTTATTGATACAAGACTTATTAATCAACCCATAGCTGGGGGAAGAAGAAGTGGATGCATACCTTTCCCAACGGTATTTGCTCCTAAGTGAATATAACGAACCCAACTGGGATTGGAACTCATCTCTCCAATTAACAATTCCGAGCCATTATCCATTACACCAACCGCACATCTAACCTTACAGCACCTGATTTTTCCAAGCGGTCACCCGTCTACGTACGGACCAGGCCAGACGTTGTTTAACTTCGGTGATCGTACGGTTCTCTCACATAGTCGCAGATACATACACATATAGACGCACACGCAAACACACACATGTTTAGTAATAAGTAGATAGGGATATATTCTAATAAAATACGTTTGATAAATACATTTATACATACAGCACACACGTAAACACAAACATGCATGCACGCGCACACGTATTTAATAAGACAATCTTAACATATTCAAATCTAGGGTTAACCGTTATCTTGTCCACAAATACTCATAAACTGTGCATCTTACACTGTAATTCTCGATCTTGAGTGGCCCTTGGGCCTTGTACAAGGTGAACATTATTATAAAAAATTACACATTTTCGGTGCTGTAGAAAGGACTGACGGAGATCCTTCTGTCTTTTCACTTTTTGTTGGAACTAAAACTCGTCGCATAATATCGGAGTTTCCCTTCAGGCCCTCCCGGTGGGCAACCTTGAATCCACTTTATACTGTAGTCTTAGCCACCTTCCGCCCAGTTTTTGTATTGCCTTATACCAGCGTTTCTCAACCGGCACGTCCGGACACATTAATGCACTCTGAAAAGTTAACAGAAGAGTAGTTTATGAATTATTTTTATATTTAAAAAAATATATTTTTAAAAATCTAGAGACACCAAGCACATGGCTTCCATGTTTAATTCAAGTCTTTTGCCATTTGATGTTTTAAACTGAATACTAAATTCCTTAATCCTTAAGAAGGAGTAGATAATCCTTTCCCTTTTGCCTTCCTCAAGGGATTTAAATCAGTCATTATCGTCCTCTGTAAGAAAAATAACTGATTCTTCATAAATCCATTTAAATGAAAAATGTACTGTTAATCTTGGGGAATGCTAAACCATTAATTTCACATTTTAAAATGTCATGACTAATTTTTCCTTATTAAAATTAAAAGTGCACACCAGAGTTTTAGTTATTCTATGTCCGCCCTGAAAAAAAAAAAAAAAAAAGGTTGAGAAACACTGCCTTAGAACGATAGACAATAAATGTTTTGGCCTTTTTCACCTTAAAATTCTCATGACTGAAACCATTATAAACAATAGAAGTAAACTTGTCTGCAAAAGGTAAAAAGAAGACCAAATTATTCTTCTTGGCCTCTGTTATGATTTTTATGATAATTGTAAGCACTTCCGGTCCCACTAGTGAATACTGGGAGTAAGACAGGTTCAGTAAAGAATTTGAATAAAGAAGTTGTTAAGTTTAATACATCTCGTGTCGACTTTGAGGTTGCTTCGTCTTTTCAGCAGCCACTATTCTATATAATAAATCAGAAAGTCAGTGCCACACATTTCAATTAAAGGGACACAACTCTCTAACTTTGAATAGCTCATGTTGCAGATATTTTGGATTCTCAAGTTTTCGTTACTGCGATTGTTTTCGGCAAATTTTATTCGTGATTTTTTGAGACGAAATTTTAAAAATTTCTTCGCAAAGAAATCACTCAAAATAAAACAAATAAATAAAAAATAAATAAATAAAATTTGGGAATAATCTAAATTAATTGCGAAATCCGGCGAAAGTCACCCATGAAATAAAAATAATTATTTATACGGAAAATAAGGATGTACGCACATCAAATTGTTTTTAAAATAAGTGGCATAAGAATCATCATTGAACTTTTAAAATGTAAGCTTAAATATTAATGCAATTCTTAAATGCAGAGATCAAGTTTCAGTTCTTCTGTTGTTAATTGTTGCCTGTCGCACATTGCAGCAGTATGCCTCACAAAAAGAATTCTCCGCCAACAGAGGACCAGATTGCAATCAAAAGAGCCAAGGTTGCAGAGAGGAAAAGAAAGACCCGTTCAAATGAGAACCCAGATCAAACGACAGCCAAGAGAAGTTCCAATGCTGAGAATAAGCAAAGACTTAGGAACTCTCAAACTCCTAAACAAGCTAAAGGCCCATTCAAGAGCCCTCGTAAGAGCTAGCTTAAATGCTGCCCGATAGGGCGTCTTTTAAGCTAGTATATAATATATCTTTCCACTCTAATGCAAGTTGTCATAAGTGCGTCCGAACCAACGCACAAATTCGCCTCAATCTATGACTATACTACTGAGGTGAGCTGCTGAAATTAATGGTAGTTATTACTATTAGGTTGGTGCAAAAATAATGACGTAATAATGTCGTTTTTTGACGTATAACGTCAAAAAACGACATTATTACGTCATTATTTTTGCACCAACCTAATATTAATTTTCAAAATAAATCAGTGAATTTCCTCATCATTTTTTATGGAAATTTTAGCTTCTAAAACTTTTATATATAAGTGCGATATGCAGAAAATGTCTGTAGGCCCCATCCCAGAAAATCAGTAAAACGAAGACAAAATCATAATATTTAAAACGAAAGCAAAAAAGAAAAATGTTTGCTATATGATAAAAGATCTAAAAAAATGTTACTAATTCTATGAGAGGATCAGAAAAAAATATCGAATCGGGAATCTTTATAACTTAAAATCTGATTTAACTTCCCTTTACCATTTTATTTTGTGGCGCCGCGTCTGAGGTCTGATGGATTTATTCTAAGCAGGTACACTACGTAAACACTTATAAACACACACACAAAAACACATATTTCGCAATAAGTAGAGAGGGATTTAATCTAAGTCGGTAGTTTTAGTAAACATACACACACACCCACACACACGCACGCATACACAGAGAGAGACACACACAAACATACAGATACACTAATAAACGCAAACACGTAAACGCCCACATGTAAAGTAGTGATACGCTACACCCGAATGGATGCCGAGACGTCAATCCCCACCCATAGTCCCAATCTATAAAACAACCTACAACTTCCGTGTCCCTGAACGTAGTGTTGTTCGACAGACACTGGGACCGGGATATCATCACGTGATCTTTTTTTTTTTTTTTGTAGGTGGATGTATGGGTGATACGCGGAGACGCGTCGCTTTTGTTCTTTCTTGAACTGCCACAGCCGGAACCCGAGATCTCATGGCTGGAACACGAGATCTCATGTTTGGGAAAATAGGAAAAAATGCAGAGACATGAAATGGGGCGTGCGGGGAAATCAGAGTGGGGCGGGATTTGGTTCAGATCACCATCCACTCCCTATTACACAGCCACCATATATTTAGGCAGCAAATATTCATGCAAACAAGTGTGATGTCTTTGTGGTAGTTATTTAATGTGCGCACATATTATATTATTAGGTTGGTGCAAAAATAATGTGTTTATGTTACTATGTGACATTATTTTTGCACCAACCTAATAGTATTAAAAAATAATTAATAAATAAATAGAATAAAAATAAATCTCATTCTTTTGTGCAGCCTCGTTCCCAATAGCCGTTATACATGACGTCAGACAACGAATAGACCATTTTAAAAGTCCAGCTTTCCAAAGAACACAAATGCAGACAAAAGAATTCTAACTACGACACAGACACCACGCCAATTGTTGATAGTGACTGCGAAAATCACCATTAACAATCGGTGTGGTTTCGAAAAGTATTTGAACAAAAATAACAAAATAAGAACTTTGAACAGTTTATCCACAACTTCGAGTACAATACGTCAACACATTCGTAAATTAAAAAAATAATAAAAAATTAGAAAGACAAACCTTCTTGGTTCTTTTTAATTAGAACTTGTGTATATATATATATATATATATATATATATATATATATATATATATATATATATATATATAAGGTAAGTGATTATGATATTATTATTAGTAATAGTATTAGCATTTCCTTTGATTTCTGTTGTATATACACATATCATACTGGGCCACAAAAGCCTAAGATCATATACATTTTACATGAATACAGCTCTTCATAATGTGTGAATTGTACTTGCGAGTACAATTTTTTTTTGTATTTCTTTAAGACATTGCCCACCAGGAATCCCTTCAATGAATCTATCGGAACCTTTTTCAATTAGTCTGATGTGTAAGAGTTTGTTATGTTGGTGTTGCCCATTGATGTCAATGGAAATTCTGTTCTTGAGATATGGTGTCAAAAGGACTCCTCAAAACTAAAGAACTATTCGCAGAATTCTCTCAGAGTAAATGATGGCAGTTTTCCGAGGTTCTGCAGTTTTGGTCTTAATTCCAATTCTCCCGAAGCGCATTTCAGTTTCCTAGGTGGAGTCCTATTACTCCAGAAATTAGTTCTACATTCATATTCCATAGTTTCTTCAGCTCCCGAGCTAGATCCTAGTATTTTTATACTCTTATAACATAGGGAAGAGTAAAGTCAATTATTTGACACATCCAACTTTCTTTATCTATAGCAATAAAATCGGATCTTGGTGTTTCAATGAGAGGATCTGTCTGAACTAAGAAATCCCATAATATCTTGTACCTTTGACTGATATATATACAAATTTTCTTTTGCACTGAAGACGAAAATTATGGTATATGTCCCAATCGATTCTCTTACCAATGAAATGATGTTGATTATAGTTTTTATATTAGCAATTTGAGACATTCACTGAGTGTGAAGTTAAATATCTCATCAACTTGTCCACACATCCTGCATTTACTTTCTTCTTGTGATCTGAAAATATGGCTGAGTCCGTTTCTTTCTTTACAAAACTATATTTTACCGAAAGAAAACTGTTAGGTTCAGCAACTGTCTCTGTCTGTTGAAGAAACCGATTATGAAGTTCATTTTCTTTTAAATTGTCATACCGCTTCTTCTTATGTTACATTTGTGATACAGTCACTCGCACAACATTTCGCGCTTTCAAATCTCCATCCACTTTACGTGCAACTGTGAGTAGGAATTCATGAGAAATATTAACGTAATCCACAAGTTTTTCCATCCATCTCATCTAATTCCGTATTATACCAATCTAAAAGCATTGAAGAACAGCGTACCTTAATCCACAAGTTCTTCTATCCATCTCACCTAATACCGTATTATCCCAATCTAAAAGAACTGAAGAACAGCGTTACGTAATCCACAAGTTCTTCTATCCATCTCATCTAATTCCGTATTATACCAATCTCAAAACACTGAAGAACAGCGTTACGTAATCCAGAAGTTCTTCTATCCATCCCATCTAATTCCGTATTATACCAATCTAAAAGCACTGAAGAACGGCGTAACGTAATCCACAAGTACTTCTATCCATGTCACCTAATTCCGTATTATACCAATATAAAAGCACTGAAGAAAAGAGTAACGAAATCCACAAGTTCTTCTATCCATCTGATCTAATTCCGTATTATACCAATCTAAAAGCACTGAAGAAAAGCGTATCGTAATCCACAAGTTCTTCTATCCATCTCATCTAATTCTGTATTATACCAATCTAAAAGCACTGAAGAACAGCGTAACGTAATCCACAAGTTCTTCTATCCATCTCATCTAATTCCGTATTATAGCAATCTCAAAGCACTGAAGAACAGCGTTACGTAATTCACAAGTTCTTCCATCCATCTCATCTAATTCCGTATTATCCCAATCTAAAAGCACTGAAGAACAGCGTTACGTAATTCACAAGTTTTTCTATCCATCTCATCTAATTCCGTATTATACCAATCTAAAAGCATTGAAGAACAGCGTACCTTAATCCACAAGTTGTTCTATCCATCTCACCTAATACCGTATTATCCCAATCTAAAAGAACTAAAGAACAGCGTAACGTTATCCACAAGTTCTTCTATCCATCTCATTTAATTCCGTATTATACCAATCTCAAAGCACTGAAGAATAGCGTAACCTAATTGAAAAGTCCTTCTATCCATCTCATCTAATTCCGTATTATACCAATCTAAAAGCACTGAAGAACAGCGTAACGTTATCCAAAAGTTCTTCTATCCATCTCATCTAATTCCGTAATATACCAATCTAAAAGCACTGAAGAAAAGCGTAACGTAATCCAGACGTTCTTCAATCCATCTCATCTAATACCGTATTATTCCAATCTAAAAGCACTGAAGAACATCGTAACGTAATCCACAAGTTCTTCTATCCATCTCATTTAAATCCGTATTATACCAATCTCAAAGCAATGAAGAAAATCGTTACGTAATCCACAAGTTCTTCTATCCATCTCATCTAATTCCGTATTATACCAATCAAAAAGCACTGAAGAAAAGCGTAACGTAATGCACAAGTTCTTCTATCCATCTCAACTAATTCTGTATTATACCAATCTAAACGAACTGAAGAACAGCGAAACGTAATTCACAAGTTTTTCCATAACTCTCATCTAATTCCGTATTATACCAATCTAAAAGCACTGAAGAATAGCGTAACGTAATTCACAAGTTCTTCCATCCATCTCATCTAATTCCGTATTATACCAATCTTATAGCACTGAAGAACAGCGTAATGTAATCCACAATTTCTTGTATCCATCTCATCTAATTCCGTATTATACCAATCTAAAAGCACTGAAGAATAGCGTAACATAATCCACAAGTTCTTCTATCCATCTCATCTAATTCCGTATTATACCAATCTAAAAGCACTGACGAACAGAGTAACGTAATCCACAATTCTTCTATCCAACTCATCTAATTCGGTATTATACCAATCTAAAAGCACTGAAGAACAACGTAACGTAATCCACAATTCTTCTATCCATCTCATCTAATTCCGTATTATACCAATCTAAAAGCCCTGAAGAATAGCGTATCCTAATCAACAAGTTGTTCTATCCATCTCATCTAATTCCGTATTATACCAATGTAAAAGCACTGAAGAACAGCGTAACGTAATCGAAAAGTTCTTCTATCCATCTCATCTAATTCCGTATTAAAGCAATCTAAAAGCACTGAAGAACAGCGTAACGTTATCCACAAGTTCTTCTATCAATCTCATTTAATTCCGTATTATACCAATCTAAAAGCATTGATGAACAGCGTAACTTAATCCACAAGTTCTTCTATCCATCTCACTTAATACCGTATTATCTCAATCTAAAAGCCCTGAAGGACATCGTTACGTAATCCACAAGTTCTTCTATCCATCTTATTAATTCCGTATTATACCAATCTCAAAGCACTGAAGAACAGCGTCACGTAATCCACAAGTTTTTCTATCCATCTCATCTAAATCCGTATTATACCAATCTAAAAGCACTGAAGAACAGCGTTACGTAATCCACAAGTTCTTCTATCCATCTCATGTAATTCCGTATTATACCAATCTAAAAGCACTGAAGAACATCGTTACGTAATCCACAAGTTCTTCTATCCATCTCATCTAATTCCGTATTATCCCAATCTAAAAGCACTGAAGAACAGCGTTACGTAATCCACAAGATATTCTATCCATATCATCTACTTCCGTATTATACCAATCTAAAAGCACTGAAGAATAGCGTATCCTAATCAACAAGTTGTTCTATCCATCTCATCTAATACCATATTATACCAATCTAAAAGCACTGAAGAACAGCGTAACGTAATCGAAAATTTCTTCTATCCATCTCATCTAATTCCGTATTATAGCAATCTCAAAGCACTGAAGAACAGCGTTACGTAATTCACAAGTTTTTCTATCCATCTCATCTAATTCCGTATTATACCAATCTAAAAGCATTGAAGAACAGCGTACCTTAATCCACAAGTTCTTCTATCCATCTCATTTAATTCCGTATTATACCAATCTCAAAGCACTGAAGAATAGCGTAACCTAATTGAAAAGTCCTTCTATCCATCTCATCTAATTCCGTATTATACCAATCTAAAAGCACTGAAGAACAGCGTAACGTTATCCACAAGTTCTTCTATCCATCTCATCTAATTCCGTAATATACCAATCTAAAAGCACTGAAGAAAAGCGTAACGTAATCCAGACGTTCTTCAATCCATCTCATCTAATACCGTATTATTCCAATCTAAAAGCACTGAAGAACATCGTAACGTAATCCACAAGTTCTTCTATCCATCTCATTTAAATCCGTATTATACCAATCTCAAAGCAATGAAGAAAATCGTTACGTAATCCACAAGTTCTTCTATCCATCTCATCTAATTCCGTATTATACCAATCAAAAAGCACTGAAGAAAAGCGTAACGTAATGCACAAGTTCTTCTATCCATCTCAACTAATTCTGTATTATACCAATCTAAACGCACTGAAGAACAGCGAAACGTAATTCACAAGTTTTTCCATAACTCTCATCTAATTCCGTATTATACCAATCTAAAAGCACTGAAGAATAGCGTAACGTAATACACAAGTTCTTCCATCCATCTCATCTAATTCCGTATTATACCAATCTTATAGCACTGAAGAACAGCGTAATGTAATCCACAATTTCTTGTATCCATCTCATCTAATTCCGTATTATACCAATCTAAAAGCACTGAAGAATAGCGTAACATAATCCACAAGTTCTTCTATCCATCTCATCTAATTCCGTATTATACCAATCTAAAAGCCCTGAAGAATAGCGTATCCTAATCAACAAGTTGTTCTATCCATCTCATCTAATTCCGTATTATACCAATGTAAAAGCACTGAAGAACAGCGTAACGTAATCGAAAAGTTCTTCTATCCATCTCATCTAATTCCGTATTAAAGCAATCTAAAAGCACTGAAGAACAGCGTAACGTTATCCACAAGTTCTTCTATCAATCTCATTTAATTCCGTATTATACCAATCTAAAAGCATTGATGAACAGCGTAACTTAATCCACAAGTTCTTCTATCCATCTCACTTAATACCGTATTATCTCAATCTAAAAGCCCTGAAGGACATCGTTACGTAATCCACAAGTTCTTCTATCCATCTTATTAATTCCGTATTATACCAATCTCAAAGCACTGAAGAACAGCGTCACGTAATCCACAAGTTTTTCTATCCATCTCATCTAATTCCGTATTATACCAATCTCAAAGCACTGAAGAACAGCGTTACGTAATCCACAAGTTCTTCTATCCATCTCATGTAATTCCGTATTATACCAATCTAAAAGCACTGAAGAACATCGTTACGTAATCCACAAGTTCTTCTATCCATCTCATCTAATTCCGTATTATCCCAATCTAAAAGCACTGAAGAACAGCGTTACGTAATCCACAATTCTTCTATCCAACTCATCTAATTCGGTATTATACCAATCTAAAAGCACTGAAGAACAACGTAACGTAATCAACAAGTTGTTCTATCCATCTCATCTAATACCATATTATACCAATCTAAAAGCACTGAAGAACAGCGTAACGTAATCGAAAATTTCTTCTATCCATCTCATCTAATTCCGTATTAAACCAATCTCAAAGCACTGAAAAACAGCGTAACGTAATCCACAAGTTCTTCTATCCATCTCATTTAATTCCGTATTATACCAATCTCAAAGCACTGAAGAACAGCGTTACGTAATCCACAAGTTCTTCTATCCATCTCATCTAATTCCGTATTATACCAATCTAAAAGCATTGAAGAACAGCGTAAAGTAATTCACAAGTTTTTCCATCCATCAAATCTAATTCTGTATTATAGCAATCTAAAAGCACTGAAGAACAGCGTATTGTAATCCACAAGTTCTTCTATCCATGTCATCTAATTCCGTATTATACATATCTAAAAGCACTGTAGAACAGCGTAACATAATCCACAACTTCTTCTATCCATCTCATCTAATTCCGTATTATACCAATCTAAAAGCACTGTAGAACAGCGTAACATAATCCACAACTTCTTCTATCCATCTCATCTAATTCCGTATTATACCAATCTAAAAGCACTGTAGAACAGCGTAACATAATCCACAACTTCTTCTATCCATCTCATCTAATTCCGTATTATACCAATCTAAAAGCACTGTAGAACAGCGTAACATAATCCACAACTTCTTCTATCCATCTCATCTAATTCCGTATTATACCAATCTCAAAGCACTGAAGAACAGCGTTACGTAATTTACAAGTTCTTCCATCCATCTCATCTAATTCCGTATTATCCCAATCTAAAAGCACTGAAGAACAGCGTTACGTAATTCACAAATTTTTCCATCCATCTCATCTAATTCTGTATTATACCAATCTAAAAGCACTGAAGAACAGCATACCTTAATCCACAAGTTCTTCTATCCATCTCACCTAATACCGTATTATCCCAATCTAAAAGCACTGAAGAACAGCGTAACGTTATCCACAAGTTCTTCTATCCATCTCATCTAATTCCGTAATATACCAATCTAAAAGCACTGAAGAAAAGCGTTACGTAATCCAAAAGTTCTTCCATTCATCTCATCTAATACCGTATTATCCCAATCTAAAAGCACTGAAGAACATCGTAACGTAATCCACAAGTTCTTCTATCCATCTCATTTAAATCCGTATTATACCAATCTCAAAGCAATGAAGAACAGCGTTACGGAATCCACAAGTTCTTCTATACAACTCATCTAATTCCGTATTATACCAATCTAAAAGCACTGAAGAACAGCGTTACGTAATCCACAAGTTATTCTATCCATCTCATCTAATTCTGTATTTTACCAATCTAAAAGCACTGAAAAACAGCGTAAGGTAATCCACAAGTTCTTGTAGCCATGTCATCTAATTCTGTATTATACGAATCTAAAAGCACTGAATATCAGCGTAAGGTTATTTACAAGTTCTTCTATCAATCTCATCTAATTCCGTATTATACCAATCTAAAAGCACTGAAGAATAGCGTAACCTAATTCAGAAGTTCTTCCATCCATCTCATTTAATTCCGTATTATACCACTCTAAAAGCACTGAAGAATAGCGTAACCTAATCCACAAGTTCTTCTATCCATCTCATCTAATTCCGTATTATACCAATCTAAAAGCACTGAAGAACAGCGTAACTTAATTAAGTTACTCTGTTCGTCAGTGCTTTTAGATTGGTATAATGCGGAATTAGATGAGATGGATAGAAGAACTTGTGGATTAGGTTCCGTATTATACCAATCTAAAAGCACTGAAGAAAAGCGTAACGTAATCCACAAGTTCTTCTATCCATCTCACATAATACCGTATTATCCCAATCTAAAAGCACAGAAGGACATCGTTACGTTATCCACAAGTTCTTCTATCCATCTCATTTAATTCCGTATTATACCAATCTCAAAGCACTGAAGAAAAGCGTAACGTAATGCAGAAGTTCTTCTATCCATCTCATCTAATTCTGCATTATACCAATCTAAACGCACTGAAGAACAGCGAAACGTAATTCACAAGTTTTTCCATACATCTCATCTAATTCCGTATTATACCAATCTAAAAGCACTGAAGAATAGCGTAACGTAATTCACAAGTTCTTCCATCCATCTCATCTAATTCCGTATTATACCAATCTTATAGCACTGAAGAACAGCGTAATGTAATCCACAATTTCTTGTATCCATCTCATCTAATTCCGTATTATACTAATCTAAAAGCACTGAAGAATAGCGTAACCTAATCCACAAGTTCTTCTATCCATCTTATCTAATTCCGTATTATACCAATCTAAAAGCACTGACGAACAGAATAACGTAATCCACAATTCTTCTATCCAACTCATCTAATTCGGTATTATACCAATCTAAAAGCCCTGAAGAATAGCGTATCCTAATCAACAAGTTGTTCTATCCATCTCATCTAATTCCGTATTATACTAATCTAATAGCACTGAAGAACAGCGTAATGTAATCCACAAGTTCTTCTATCCATCTCATTTAATTCCGTATTATACCAATCTAAAAGCACTGAATGATAGCGTAACGTAATTCACAAGTTCTTCTATCCATCTCATCTAATTCCGTATTATACAAATCTGAAAGCACTGAAGAACAGCGTAACGTAATACACAAGTTCTTCTATCCATGTCTTCTAATTCTGTATTATACCAATCTAATAGCACTGAAGAACAGCGTAACGTAATCCGCAAGTTCTTCTATTCATCTCATCTAATTCCGTATTATACCAATCCAAAGCACTGAAGAACAGCGTAACGTAATCCACAAGTTCTATCCATCTCATCTAATTCCGTATTATAGAAATCTAAAAGCACTGAAGTACAGCAGAACGTAATCCACAAGTTCGTCCATCCATCTCATCTAATTCCGTATTATACTAATCTAATAGCACTGAAGAACAGCGTAATGTAATCCACAAGTTATTATATCCATCTCATTTAATTCCGTATTATACCAATCTAAAAGCACTGAAGAACAGCGTAATGTAATCCACAAGTTCTTCTATCCATCTCATCTAATTTCGTATTATACCAATTTGAAAACACTGAAGAACAGCGTAACGTAATTCACAAGTTTTTCCATCAATCTCATCAAATTCCGTATTATACCAATCTAAAGGCACTGAAGAATACCGTAACGTAATTCAGAAGTTCTTCCATCAATCTTATCTAATTCCGTATTATACAAATCTAAAAGCACTGAAGAACAGCGTAACGTAATCGACAAGTTCTTATATACCATCTCATCTAATTCCGTATTATACCAATCTAAAAGCACTGAAGAAGAGCGTAACGTAATTCACAAGTTTTTCCATCCATCTCATCTAATTCCGTATTATGCCAATCTAAAAGCACTGAAGAACAGCGTAACGTAATCCACAAGTTATTCTATCCATCTCGTCTTATTCGGTTTTATACCAATCTAAAAGCACTGAAGAACAGCGTAACGTAATCCACAAGTTCTTCTATCCATCTCATCTAATTCCGTATTATACAAATCTAAAAGCACTGAAGAACAGCGTAACGTAATACACAATTTCTTCTATCCATCTCATCTAATTCTGTATTATACCAATCTAATAGCACTGAAGAACAGCGTAATGTAATCCACAAGTGCTTGTATCCATCTCATCCAATTCCGTATTATACCAATCTAAAAGGACCGAAGAATAGCGTAACCTAATTGACAAATCCTTCTATCCTCTCATCTAACTCCGTATCATACCAATCTAAAAGCACTGAAGAACAGCGTAACGTAATACACAATTTCTTCTATCCATCTCATCTAATTCAGTATTATACTAATCTGAAAACACTGAAGAACAGCGTAACGTAATTCACAAGTTTTTCCATCCATCTCATGAAATTCCGTATTATACCAATCTAAAGGCACTGAAGAATAGCGTAACGTAATTCACAAGTTCTTCCATCAATGTCATCTAATTCCGTATTATACAAATCTAAAAGCACTGAAGAACAGCGTAACGTAATCCACAAGTTCTTCTATCCATCTCATCTAATTCTGTATTATACCAATCTAAAAGCACGGAAGAACAGCGTAACGTAATCCACAAGTTCTTCTATCCATCTCATCTAATTCTGTATTATACCAATCTAAATGCACTGAAGAACAGCGTAACGTAATTCACAAGTTTTTCCATCCATCTCATCTAATTCCGTATTATACCAATCCAAAGCACTGAACAACAGCGTAACGTAATACACAATTTCTATCCATCTAATCTAATTCCGTATTATACAAATCTAAAAGCACTGAAGAACAGCGTAACGTAATTCACAAGTTTTTCCATCCATCTCATCTAATTCCGTATTATACCAATCTAAAAGCACTGAAGAACAGCTAACGTAATCTACAAGTTCTTCTATAAATCTCCTCTAATTCCGTATTATACCAATCTAAAAGCACTGAAGAACAGCGTAATGTAATCCACAAGTTCTTCTATCCATCTCATCTAATTCCGTATTATACCAATCCAAAGCACTGAACAACAGCGTAACTTAATACACAAGTTCTATCCATCTCATCTAATTCCATATTATACCAATCTAAAAGCACTGAAAACAGCGTAACGTAATCCACAATTTCTTCTATCCATCTCATCTAATTCCGTATTATTTCAATCTAAAAGCACTGAAGAACAGCGTAACGTAATCCACAATTTCTTCTATCCATCTCATCTAATTCCATATTATTTCAATCTAAAAGCACTGAAGAACAGCGTAACGTAATACGCAAGTTCTTCTATCCATCTCATCTAATTCCGTATTATACTAATCCAAAGCACTGAACAACAGCGCAAAGTAATACACAAGTTCTATCCATCTCATCTAATTCCATATTATACTAATCTAATAGCACTGAAGAACAGCGTAATGTAATCCACAAGTTCTTCTATCCATCTCATTTAATTCCGTATTATACCAATCTAAAAGCACTGAATGATAGCGTAACGTAATTCACAAGTTCTTCTATCCATCTCATCTAATTCCGTATTATACAAATCTGAAAGCACTGAAGAACAGCGTAACGTAATACACAAGTTCTTCTATCCATGTCATCTAATTCTGTATTATACCAACCTAATAGCACTGAAGAACAGCGTAATGTAATCCACAAGTTCTTGTATCCATCTCATCCAATTCCGTATTATACCAATCTAAAAGCACTGAAGAACAGCTGACGTAATTCACAAGTTTTTCCATCCATCTCATCTAATTCCGTATTATACCAATCTAATAGCACTGAAGAACAGCGTAACGTAATCCGCAAGTTCTTCTATTCATCTCATCTAATTCCGTATTATACCAATCCAAAGCACTGAAGAACAGCGTAACGTAATCCACAAGTTCTATCCATCTCATCTAATTCCGTATTATAGAAATCTAAAAGCACTGAAGTACAGCAGAACGTAATCCACAAGTTCTTCCATCCATCTCATCTAATTCCGTATTATACTAATCTAATAGCACTGAAGAACAGCGTAATGTAATCCACAAGTTATTATATCCATCTCATTTAATTCCGTATTATACCAATCTAAAAGCACTGAAGAACAGCGTAACGTAATCCACAAGTTCTTCCCTCCATCTCATCTAATTCCGTATTATATTAATCTAATAGCACTGAAGAGCAGCGTAATGTAATCCACAAGTTCTTCTATCCATCTCATCTAATTCCGTATTATCTCAATGTAAAAGCACTGAAGAACAGCGTAACGTAATCCACAATTTCTTCTAGCCATCTCATCTAATTTCGTATTATACCAATTTGAAAACTCTGAAGAACAGCGTAACGTAATTCACAAGTTTTTCCATCAATCTCATCAAATTCCGTATTATACCAATCTAAAGGCACTGAAGAATAGCGTAACGTAATTCAGAAGTTCTTCCATCAATCTTATCTAATTCCGTATTATACAAATCTAAAAGCACTGAAGAACAGCGTAACGTAATCGACAAGTTCTTATATCCATCTCATCTAATTCTGTATTATACCAATCTAAAAGCACTGAAGAACAGCGTAACGTAATTCACAAGTTTTTCCATCCATCTCATCTAATTCCATATTATACCAATCTAAAAGCACTGAAGAACAGCTAACGTAATCCACAAGTTCTTCTATCCATCTCATCTAATTCCGTATTATACCAATCTGAAACACTGAAGGATAGCGGAACGTAATTCACAAGTTCTTCTATCCATCTCATCTAATTCCGTATTATTTCAATCTAAAAGCACTGAAGAACAGCGTAACGTAATCCGCAAGTTCTTCTATCCATCTCATCTAATTCCGTATTATACCAATCCAAAGCACTGAACAACAGCGTAACGTAATACACAAGTTCTATCCATCTCATCTAATTCCGTATTATACTAATCTAATAGCACTGAAGAACAGCGTAATGTAATCCACAAGTTCTTCCATCCATCTCATCTAATTCCGTATTATACTAATCTAATAGCACTGAAGAACAGCGTAATGTAATCCACAAGTTCTTCTATCCATCTCATCTAATTCCGTATTATACCAATCTAAAAGCACCGAAGGATAGCGTAACGTAATTCACAAGTTCTTCCATTCATCTCATCTAATTCCGTATTATACTAATCTAATAGCACTGAAGAACAGCGTAATGTAATCCACAAGTTCTTCTATCCATCTCATCTAATTCCGTATTATACCAATCTAAAAGCACCGAAGGATAGCGTAACGTAATTCACAAGTTCTTCCATTCATCTCATCTAATTCCGTATTATACTAATCTAATAGCACTGAAGAACAGCGTAATGTAATCCACAAGTTGTTCTATCCATCTCATCTAATTCCGTATTATATTAATCTAATAGCACTGAAGAGCAGCGTAATGTAATCCACAAGTTGTTCTATCCATGTCATGTAATTCCGTATTATACCAATCTCATACACTTCAGAATAGCGGATAGGAGATTGTCCAAATATTAATCCCTTAATTGTAATTTCCACCATTTTGTTTTCTTTAAAGAATTTTCCTTATACGTCTAAAATACTCTTCTGTAACTTTCATTTTCATTTTAGTATTCTTCACTTCGTTGGCTTGTAGAGAACCAAGATACATATAGTTCTTTCCCTCTTTCAAAGATTTCATAACTTCTTCAGTCAATAATTGTATTCCTTTGAACTCGGCTATTTTTCGTTTCTTGATACTTAGGGTAGCAAACGCCACATTCCATCCCAATATTCTCACTGAATACACGAACTGTCTGAATCAAAGAATCTAAAGCCTTTTCACTCCTGACATAAAATTTCAAGTCGTCCATGAAAGATAAGTGGTTGATTTTTTTGGTATATTACTAGCAAATTCTTAGCCAGCTTTTGCAATCCGTAGAAGGTGAGTCGATGGGATCAAACATATAACAAAGACAGCCGACGAAAGTGAGACCGCTTGGAAAATACGAGGGAGCGACAGTAAAAGACCGAGCATCTGCATAGGAATATTCTACACCAATAGAAAATCTACACTCTCTACTGCGAACGTTTCTACTAACAGGTCAAAGGTATATAAGTCCTTGGTTTAAAAGATGGGGTCGATATTACGTACGCTGTAGTACAACTAAGTTTTTCCTAACGTAGATCAGACGGCAGTAAGACAGGTCTGCAGCAACCACACTGAAAACTCTCCGAAAAATCGTCCCATGCAAAATCAAGGCATGATATTGTATATATATATATATATATATATATATATATGAACACAGTATGTAGGATGGGATTTGTGAAAACTAGTGGGATATTTTTAGAACAACTGAAAAAATATGGAAAATCATTACCATGGAAACCTTTCTAATTTAAAAATTTGACAGTTAATAAAATTTAGAAATAAATATCTGCAAACAAATCAACGGCATCTGTACATATTAAAATAAAAAGTAAATTTGAAGAGATGATAAAGAAAAACAAAATAATATACATAGATTTATATATATATATATATATATATATATATATATATATATATATATGTGTGTGTGTGTGTGTGTGTGTATGTGTGTGTATATATATATATATATATATATATATATATATATATATATATATATATATATTAATTCCATTTTCAGCTAATAGTGGCCGACCACAACTAACAGTTTCCTGTATTCTCACGGAAACATCAGGGAGCCGACCACCCGATGTTTTCGTGAAAACGCTAGTTGTGGTCAGCTACTACTCACTGGAAATTTAATTAAAATATATTATGACTATGTCAGTTAATATGACATTGAGCTGTAGTTCTCCGGTGTGCATCTATAGCATATTCTCTTAGGAGCTGCTAATTGACAAAGTGTTATTGTATAGAAATAAGAGATTCAAATCTCAAATAGCCTTAAACTTGTTTAATAGAAGAAGAAAAAAGAATAGGATCTTTTTGCTGTATAAAATCGGGCCTCATGGAGCAGAAAGGACGTAACTAAAGTTGAAACCGTTGAAGAGAGTGGCTGTCGTCTTCATTGCCAATGAATCTGACTAATAGTGAATTATCATTTAAAATATATCCCTTTCCACATTATCTTTCTACGGAGAGCGATGGGTAAATTGTCACTATTTTTAACCTCGCGCATGCGCGTTGATCGTTTTTTGATTTTGTCGACTGCACAGTAGAGTAGGGTCAGTTAGGCACCGACTGTGAGAAAAAGAGCACCATGACGCAATTCACTCTGTCATAAATTTGGAAACGGCATGCTGTACTGCTTGGCATTCACTAAGGAAGCTTCAATACGAACATTTCAAGTGTTTGGGTGACAATCTGAGGACAGTGCATAAGAGTTCGATGAGTCTAATGGTGATTACGAAAGTGTTTAGAGTGATCACTAGTGATGGCGACGTTATACCTCCATGTATCTTCCCGTGGGGCATCAGACTCATCAGGGAGACCTACATAAAGTGCCTTGAGGAGGTAATGTTGACCTGGGTCAAGAGAGTGGCTGCTAGAATACCCTATGTCTGGCAACAGGACTCTGCACCATGCTACACAAACAGGAGAACCCAGTCATGGCTTTCAGACAATTTCTACGACCACATCATTCCTTATATTTAGCCGCCTACCTTCCCAGACTGCAACCCCCTAGATTATTATGTGTGAGGCGCAGTTGAGCGAGATACCAACCAAACTCCTTTTAACACCAAAGATGAACTGAATACGACGATTGTGGCTGTAATCACCAACTTAAGCAATGAAACCGTCCAGAAGAGTTGCAGGAGATTCCGGAGTCGTCTGGAGGCCGTGGTTGAAGCCAGTGGCGATTTTATCGAATGAAGCTTTTCAAGATATTTTTGTGCAATTTTGGTAGATATATCTGTGAAAATGAGATGTCAGTATTATTTTCATTTTTGCATAATTTAGACGACAATTTTGTCCATCGCACCACGTACACACACACACACACACACACACACACACACACATATATATATATATATATATATATATAAATATGTAATGAAAAACAAATCACTTTAATGTACCATTACGATAATTTATAATGGGCCATTTTTTTTCTCATTTCGTTGTTGGAAGATTTACCTGATGATCCTGAATCCTTAAAAAAGGATTTAGGTGAAATAAATTATCGTAATGGTACATTAAAGTGATTTGTTTTTCATTACATATTAGCTCTGTCCTAACATTGAGCTCTCAGGATTTCATCCTCTTTGGATTTACCAATTCGGTTTACCAAGTTCCTTATAACTTAATATATATATATATATATATATATATATATATATATATATATATATATATATATATATATATAATTCTGTGATTTTCGTTAGTCTGCCCGTCCGTCACACCCTGTAAAATAGCCATATATTGACTGATGGAAACCAAATTAAAGAGAAGTACAAACAAGTAAACGGGTTACAAATTACAGTTGTTTTTACTAGGGTGCGTAGCTTAGTACAATAAATTGTCAATAGTTTTTTTTTGAAAAAACTAAGTTTTCTTATTTAACACAGGAAATACTTCCACTATTTTAAAAGCAATTTAATGATTAAAGTAATAAATATTTATTTAATAAAAATGCAACATTGCTTTTTGCATATTTTTAATTTAAGTTTATATATTTCATTTTGGTAAAATATAATGCACAGTAGTAGCACTGTAAATATAAGCACAGTAGGGAAAGTTTAAAATGGGCAGAGCATTTCAAGACTAGTCTGTATATTCCTCTCTCTCTCTCTATATATATATATATATAAATATAATTATATATATATATATATAATATAATTCTGTGACTTCCTTTAGTCCGTCCTCCGCCCGTCACACCCTCTAAAATAGCCATAAATTGACCAATCGATACCAAATTTTGGGGAGAAGTGCAAACGGGTAATGGTAATAAGGGTAATAATTACAGTTAGTTTTACTAGGGTATGTAAAAACCGCGAAGGAGGGTTTTTGTCAAAATTATTTTTCCAAAACAAATCAGTTTATTCAAATTTTATCGATTGGTTTGCGATATTGAACGAAACGTAGAGTTTGTGAATCTCGACAAAAAACGTTAGCGAAAACTTCAACAATACTAAATACTGTGAGGATTTCAAAAATTGTCAGCTTGTTGCAAAAAAGATTCTAGTGATGAATAAACTTTGAACAAAGCTTTAACTTTTTATATATACAAGATTTCAGTTTCCAGAAAGAAATATTTATACACGGCCAGTTGTATATCGCATGCTCAAGAGTAAGAAATCCTAAGAATTTATTCTTTGTTGTTGAAAAGGAAAAAAAGAAATTTTCTTAATAATATTGTTTATAATGAAGTCTTATAAAATTAAATTAAATAAAAGATTATTAAACTGCGAAGTAGGGCATTTTGTCAAAATTATTCAACAATACTAAATAATGTCAGGTTTTCAACACCCGTCAGCGTGTTGTAAAAAAAATTCTATAATAATTCCCCAGCCAGGATCACGTTGAAAAATCTTTTGGTTATTTTGTTGGTTCCTTATTAGAAGAATTGTTGTCAATGTAGAATAAATTCACAGACGCTGGGAAGGAATATTTTGACCTAATAAATACAACAAAGTCCGCTACACCGTATATCAGACGGGAGTACCTTGAAACGTTTATTATTCAGGTTATTTCCCTCCGTCAAGGAAGTAGACAGGACCCATGTTCCTTTCAAACATATCAACAAGAGAGACATGAAGTCATCTGTCGAACAATTTCGCTGGAGGCTGAAATTTCGCAGAAGTCGAAGAGGATGAGAAACTTCGGCATGTTGCTGAAGAAATGCGCGTTCACTGGTAAATTAGTTCTAATACGAGACTAGAAGATAGCATCTTCAGGCACAATCACTGTAGCCGGATCTGTCAATCATTTGTGGGGTTCAACACCTATAATAGACGCTACTCTATCAACTCAGACTGAAGTACGAATTAGCAGTTGCAGATTTAAAGGCTTGCTATAATAACAGATACCATAGACTAAATACATTTTTCTATGAATTACTTTTAGCTTTGGTTTTGAAATGATTTTTCAATTCACAAAGTGACAGTTTGGTATAAACTTTATCTATCTGAGACAGAAGAACATTTTAATTAATCAACATTTGAATATTTATTGGTAGCAGCGTGAAAGAAATGTATTTGGAATTTAATGTCGTTACTGTAAAGAAATGAATAATTATGTATAACAAATACTCTCATGGTAATTGCTCCGAGGAGCTGCATTCGCTGGTTCCCAGACTTTATGAATTCAAGCGCCCTACGAGACTGGCATCCTGCTCTCATCCTTTCACTGTCGAAACTACTAAATGTAGCCGTCTCTTTTACTCCAATAGCTTCATATCTCGCACTTCTCGCTTGTGGAACTCCCTTCCCTATTCCAGTTTCCCTGAGAGCTATAATCTCCAACTATTCAAATGTAATGTCAATCGACATCTCCAGTTGCCTTGATCTATCTACTACCCTTCTCCTCATCCTTTCCTCTATCACTCCTATCTGATCTTGCTCCAAATCTTCTGTAACCCCTTGCGTCCTAGTGGCTTCCCGCCTTGCTCGGGGTGAAACGCTTAAAAAAAAAACAACAACAAAAAACAAAACAAAAAACTGAAAGACTAAATTATATTCAAAGAAAAGAAGAAGGCGAAAGAAAGGGATAGAGAGAGGGGAAGCGGAAGAAAGTGAGAGAGAAAAACAGAGCGAGTGGAAAAGTGGGTTAGAGAAAGACAGAAAAAGTGACAGGAAAAAAGAGAAACAGAAAGAGCGATAGAAAGAAATAGAAAGAGGGAAAGAGAGAGGGTGAGAGAAGGAAAGAAAGAGAGAAAAAAGAGAGTAAGAAAGAGTAAAAATAATAGAAAAAGAGCTAGGCAACGAGAAAGAAAGAGATAGTGAAAGAAAGAAAGAAAGAAAGAAAGAAAGAAAGAAAGAAAGAAAGAAAGAAAGAAAGAAAGAAAAAATAGAGAAGGAAGAAGAAAGTGCGGGCGGGGAAGAGAGAAGGCGTAGGAGAGTGATATAGTGAAAGAATGCGATCATTATAAAGAGAAATAAAGTGATAGTATTTTACCGATGGCGTTGAGGGAATAGTATTTAATCAGTTTGACAGGATACCAGTATAATGAAAGACGTTACTGAAAGACATCCTTTCGTAAACTATTTTTCCTTCTTAGACTGGTGATCATCAAACTAGTGTTAGAACTGTCGAAATCATTTTTTAATCAGGTTTATTAAGTTCTCGCATTATTAGAAATACTTGCTGAAGAGAAAAAGAGAAGTTAAACAAGGGTTTTTTTTTCTTCGATTTATCAGTCTAACACGAACAGGCAACAGGGATCGATGAAAAGCTTGCACTCATAATTCTAATGACACCTCGTACTGGGCTGCGCCTCCGACTAGCTGTTAAAGTTTACTTAAATTTCCGTGACTAGATTATGTGCTTTGTTTTTTTTATTTACGATTTACTTTCAGCATTGAGATGTAACTTATGACATCTAAACACGTTTTTTTTTTGTTTTTGTTTTTTTAATATTCCATTCAAGTCATTGTCTCTCCTTAGAGAGGATACAGACAGGATTATATCACAAATAATTTGCAACGTTGCCTTGTGGGTGATGAAATATGTACCACCTTACAACCCCTTTCCAACAGATTAAACGCTTCGATTCTTTTGCTGCTGTATGGCTACAATTTTTTAAAAATAGGTATCACCCCATGCAAGGCAACAAAGCCACTAAAACACAAGGGGTGTCAGGGTGTGGAAGAATTAGGGACAAAAACAGTAATAATAAGTGGAAAGAGAAAAGAGAAGATAGCAATTGACACTGTATTTAAATTTTTGCAGATTAATGTTGGCTGAAAAAGTGCGAGAAAAGAAGCTGTTAGCATAGAACTTACGGCTACATCTTGTCAGCTCAACTGTAAATTGATGCAATCTCGACGCCAGTCTAGTACTACGCTTAAATTGAAAAGATATGATAGCGAAGAGCTCATCTGAACAATTATCATGGAAGTATTTATAGAAAAGACACAGAGAGGCAACCTTACAGTGTTGGAAAGTAACTGAAGCCGAGCTGCCAGATTAAGACCAATAATTTTGTTGATTCTCTTTTGGATTTTATCAAGGAGCTCAAGCTAAATAGCAGGGCCACCGGACCATATGTGGCAGCAATATTCTAAACAAAGACGAATAGTAGACTTATAGATATGTAAGATAGATTCTTACATGGTATGTGTTTAGATGAGCTACATTCCTTACTCCCACCACACCTAATCTTTACAGATGGTAGCCGTCAGGCCGCGTACACAAGGGTGAATCACCCCATTCCCTTTGTATTCTATTAGCAAGGAGTAAGTTCCATTCGGACAGCTTCTTCCCAAGAACTATTGCTTTGTGGGAAATGACATAGAGTACCATAACTGATATAAAAGAGCTCAACAAATTAATTATTATTGAGTATTACATCCCTGAGATGGTCACCACAACGAAGAGAACATAGACGAGCTCACTCTGTCATTTCAAACACAGACATTATGAGGGTTCACCTGTAGGGAATAGCGTAACAAATATCACTCAGCTATGTGCCATGCGTGATACACGCTTAGGCGATAATATATCTTTCGATACATGACCGACAGGATTTTCCCGCAGAATGGTTGCCATTTCTTTCTGTGGTAGACCAGTTACCAACCAAGGCTATAGAACCCAGTCTGCCTTGCTATTTACCCATAGCTGGGAGATTCATCCTTTTCAAAGTGAACGTAAGTGAATGTAATGGATTGGGACTGGAATTCGAACTCGGTTCTCCGAATCCACAATCCGAGTCACTATCTATTACTTCTTTTGTAACAAATTAGAAAATAACAAATTTGTAATAGATATTTAAAAAAAAAATAGTAACAAATATATTTATTACATATTTTGCTATTCCCTAAATGTGTCATATATCTCTTTTGCTGACTGTGGACACTCATAATGTCCGTATTTGAAACGAAAGAATAAGTTCGTGCATGTTCTGTTCGTTGTGGTGACCATCTCAGGGATGTAATACTCAAATATTAGATAATTTATTGAACTCTTTTATATCAGTTATGAAATAAATAAATTTGTTACTCTTTATCATTTTTATAATCCAAGATTCGTGCCATGTCCCATCGTTGTGGGACACCCTGTATGTTATAATTAAGTTATTGCTTCTGTTGAGAGTTTTTTGTCACATAATTTCGTATCTCCATTTCATGAAAAATGCGACGCAGGTTTTGTTTATCATTGTTTTAAACCAAAACATGTCTATTTCAATTATGATGCAGACATCACTGTCGCTTTAACTTCTCTGATCTAGGGGAAATGTTGCCTGGGGGAGGGATTCTTAAACTCGTAGCCAATGCTCGTGTTGACTATTAATTTGACGTATGACCATAGCACTGGGTTACCATTTGAGGACTGAACTCTCTATACTAGTGTTGGATCAAAACTCTTTATTCATTGCTCCATGGCAGAAGCTCTCATTCGGCCTTCATCTAGCTTGAATACAACCCACGTCGTAACAATGATATTTAAAAACAAACTATATGCTTCGTTGTCAAAATAAAATAAACTATCCTTTTCCTGATAACTGTCAAACACAAAGCTGGGTCAAGCATCCTGAACTCGGGAGACTTGATTAAAAAATCAACGTTTTAACCGCGTCATGCCAACAGATTTTGACGAGTGCATGTATCACAAGCTACAATGTCGGAATCCACTTACAATTTAAACATTGCGCGCGCAGAATGTCGGGCTGAAACGTCACATTCACAGCGGGTTGCATTCCATTGCTCTTTGGCCGCCTGGCGCACGATAAAGTTTCAGCCAACATTGGTGGCGTCCCATGTGATGAGAAAGGCGGGGCAGAAAGACAATTCAAACTCATTGTTTGACCTATTATAAGACTTTGTAGTTAAATAGTAAGTGATAGAAAGCACGTTCCTTAAGACTATCGGATTCTTTAAGAAATGCCTTTTTTTTTTCTTTTCTAATTTCAGGTTTGTTTATCATTTTTCTTTATTTCTTCCGTTGGTCTTTCTTTCTTTCTTTCTTTCTTTCTTTCGAGTTGTGTTAGTTCTTTCCTTCTTCCATTTTAATCATAGGCTTTATTTGTTTGTTTCTTTGTTTCCTTCTTTTGAATTGTGTTCTTTCCTTCGTCAATTCTACTAATTTCTTTCTTTCTTTTTTTCTTTCTTTCTTTCTTTCTTTCTTTCTTTCTTTCTTTCTTTCTTTCTTTCTTTCTTTCTAGTTATGTTCTTTCCCTCGTCCATTGTACTAATTTCCTTTCTTTCTTTCTTTCTTTCTTTCTTTCTTTCTTTCTTTCTTTCTTTCTTTCGAGTTATGTTCTTTCCCTCGTCCATTGTACTAATTTCCTTTCTTTCTTTCTTTCTTTCTTTCTTTCTTTCTTTCTTTCTTTCTTTCTTTCTTTCTTTCTTTCTTTCTAGTTATGTTCTTTCCCTCGTCCATTGTACTAATTTCCTTTCTTTCTTTCTTTCTTTCTTTCTTTCTTTCTATCTTTCTTTCTTTCTTTCTTTCTTTTGAGTTATATTCTTTCCCTCGTCCATTGTACTAATTTCCTTTCTTTCTTTCTTTCTTTCTTTCTTTCTTTCTTTCTTTCTTTCTTTCTTTCTTTCTTTCTAGTTATGTTCTTTCCTTTGTCTATTGTACTAATTTCCTTTCTTTCTTTCTTTCTTTCTTTCTTTCTTTCTTATCGTTTTTATTCTTTTTTTAACACTTTTTCTTTAGCGTTATTTCCTCGTTCATTTGTAGCCTTTACCTTTTTCTTAGCTTCTTTGAGTTGCGTTTTTTACTTTCTTTCTTTTTTTCTTGTTTTATTTATCTATTCATTTTAGGTTGCGTTGTTTAATTCTTTCTTTCTTTCTTTCTTTTTCCGTGATACTGATGCAGTTCGGTGTGAGGTTTTCGAAGAAATTATTTTCCTTTGGAAGGAGTAAAGCGATAAGGAATGGAGGGCGTTTGTTTTATGTTTTTATTTTTTGTTTCATTTTTTTTTTTTTTTAGACACTTATGTAAGACAAACGACTTGGGCAGCACAAGTAGAAGGTGGGTATGCGGAGATCGAGTGGTCGGGTGGAAGATGCTGGGTGACATGGCAGTATGGGAAATAGAAGAAATCAGATGAATACAGAAGCAACGAGGAAGAGAGATAAAAGGGCGAAAATGGAAGGAAAGTTTTTAGGGAGGGGGAAGGAAAAAAAGAATAAAGAAAACAGTTACAGCGGAAGTGAGGGGAGAAACACGGAGAAAAATGAGTGGATGAAATTTCTTTTTTTTTTAAGGTGGGGTTCTTTCCTTTTTTTCTTTCTATTGAGTCAATCAATCATTCCTTGTGTCTATTCTCCCCTTTTCAGGTCATTTTTTTGTAGATTTTTTTTTTATTCCTTTAGAGTTTTTCTTTTCTTTTAGATATTTACACCGCTTTCATTTTTTATTGTTTTATATCAATTTCTTCTTCGCCTGTTCTTTGTTTCTTTCTTTTTATCGTGTAGCCTTTATCTTTGTTTTTTTTTTCTTTGTATTTTCTTCAGTCTTACTTCAATTATTCTATAGTAAATTTCTTTCTTTCTCATTTTTCATTAATAATTTTCATTCTTTATTTCTTTTTTTACTTCATAGGCGTTTTCTTTCATTTTTTTTTATTTCTTATTTTGGATTTATTTATGAAAGAAAAGGACGAAAAGACGATTAAAGTGTTACGTTTCCTTTGTTTTGTTATTATAAAAACAAAAAAAGAGGGAAACGTAACAGATGTCAGAATATGGACCCAAAGGAGGTGAATATATATAAATATACGAGGTACTCGATTTCAAAGGTACTACCCTTGGGATGTTATATTATCCTAGCAATTTTCCAAAACAATCTGAGAATTCTCTTACGGGATCGCCATCAGCTGCCTCGTTGTTGCGTTTTAAAGTCGAACTCATGGGTAATCAAATCTAGACTGTTTTTTGGGGGTGACTGACAGATTTGGGTGAGGCTAGATTTAACACAAATACCATGCATATGTGAAAAATTTATTTGATCGATGACTGTAACTGCAACGGTTATAAATATATTCATCGTTAACTGACATATCCCATGAGACTTTGTTTATTCAGTATATTAAGATTTTCTCTGCTCGGCAGCGAAGTTATATCACTAACTCGCTCTGGTTAGCGACTAGTATCACGAGCACGATACACCTTTTTATTTCTTTCGTCAGATTAAAGTATGTGAATACATACGATACATTCAGAATGTGGTATAATGAATTCTAAACAATTATATCAGGTCACTCTACGTGTTTTACTGGTACCACTTAACCCATGAACATGGTCGGGTTATCGGTGACAAGAGCAGTTCCACTACCAGGCTTTCCTGGCAAGGAGTGTGGCTAGACAGCCATCAGAACCTGTCAAACGACGGATGAACCTTCTTTGTAGGGTTGACAGTTATCTAGCACATTGGGGCAAACTGGGCTCCATAGCTATGGATGCAGCCAGTGCGGTGATGAGACATCGTCGCTAGTTTAGGCGCAGTACTTTCTAGACTGAAGTCATCGGCCAACCGCGGTCAAAATCAACGATGAAATCAAAGCGAGCCTTCAAGCTGGAGGACATCGGCTGTCGTTCGACCTGGAGAGAAATGGGTTTCGCCAGGTCTACTTGTCAAAGATACGCTATACCAATCCCAGCTTTCAACATGGATATATAGAAGGAACTGGTCAGGATCCTAACTGTTCAGCGACCCTACAATCTCCCCCGTCATGAAACTGATGATGATGATGATGATGCAATTCAAATACCTCTGGGTATTGATTAGTTATAACAAAATTAATATATCAAATAAGACAATTGAACACAGTATAGGTTGCTCTATGGCTACTTTTTTCCAACAGTAAGATGCTACACAGCCAAAATTTTAACCGGAGAACTGAGAACTGAGAACTTGTTATGTTCTCATATATATATATATATATATATATATATATATATATATATATATATAAAGTAGTGTACACATGCCCGCGAAAATGACAGCAATTGTTGGAAAGTTTTATTGGTGAGATACAATGCAACAAAAGTCTTGAAATGTATTGAGATTCAATAAAGCGATGAATTTAGAATTCACAACTAAAATAGAGGCCAATGAATTAATCCAATCCTGTGGAGTGAAAAGCCATCGTCAAATGCAAAATAAGTAACAGAAATGTCCAACAAACAGACTTTACAATGTTTGCAATAAGCAATAACAAAAAAAAACAAAAAACAAAAAAAACGAAAGAACAGATCAGAGAAAATAATATAAAGCAAGCAAACAATATATGCGTAGCAAATCAACAGTAAGAAGGCAAAGAAACAGTAATATAGCAAAATGTTCACAAATTAAGAATTAGAGTAGATACACAAAAAGCAAGTTCTGACACCCGAACGTAGCGTTCTGATTTCAGGTCAAGACAGACCGGGACTGAGTCAGATGAAACCGAGTTCGGGCCTATTTTATAGGCTAGAGAGAAACCCCAGCATGCATTTGTGTGCAACTGCCTATAAAATGGAAAGGGGAAAGATTTTTGCATTCATTCCTATTTGTTTGAAATATTTTTTAGACGTTCAATGGTATCTATGATTCATTGATTACTTCTGATATTATATAAATCGATTTTTACTCAATATCTTCTCATGTTAAATATTGTGTTTAATGTAAAATTAAAATGGAAATATCGCGGAAGCAAAAAGGTTAGCAACAGAGCGACAAAGAAGGCGCCGTCAAAGCTTATTTTAAGACCAAATTGAAGCAAGACGGTGACTTAATAGTCAAAGGTAACTGAGTGCCTCACATGAAGAGCTTGAACAAATAAGACTGAAATCTAAGAAAACTATGAGTAAAGGAACTGATTAATTAAACGGTTCATTTTGTTGGGGAACTATTTTTGTTTAAATGCAGATAAATATATGGATTATTGTCTAATAACTAAGGGAAGTAATCACTTAAAAATTTACTAGCTGAAGTAGATTTACCTCCCTTCACACTACAGATGTTTGGTTGACTTTGTTTAGCAGCATATCAACATGCGATGCCGAAATCCAAATATCTTGAACATAATTTTATGGCTTCAACTAAATAGATTTTGAACACAATTGTATGCATTCATCTACAAATAAAATGTATTATTGGGCATTTTGCTAAAAATGTATTTTGCCCCCTCCCTCCACCTACTAAATATATTGCTGGTATTTCCACGACAAAATTGTATTGCAGGTCACCCCCGCCTCAAAAATGACTTTTATACTTTCATTTAGTTTCTTTTTTTTTTTTTTACAGCTTGCCCATAACTGCAAGCCCAACAGGTGCTTCCACTTCGGCTCATGCTGGACCTGTGAACAACAACAATTAAGAGGTGTTTCCACGCTCCTCAAACCTCCAATTACCAGATCAGAGACCCTTGCTGCCGGAAGGGTGGACCTGTGAACCACAGCAATTAAGAAGTGGTTCCACGTTCTCGAAAGCCTTCAATCTCCCGATCGGAGGACTTGCTCCCGGATGTAGTTTCATATCCAGGATTGCACTAGAGATAAAACAGGAAATATAAAAAAAAAAAATATCACCGAAATATATAAATCAATACACTTTAATAATTATTATATGGAATTATTATGGTATTATTATATGATAAAGCCTTTTCATATCTAGATTCTCATATGAATATTATGCATTCAACTCGTTCAGAAATGTTTCTCAGATCAATGATTAATAATGGCTTCAAGCTAATAAATCATTTAGATTTTAATGAAGGCAATCCTAACATCAAAAGCCTATAAATGGGCGCTAGAAATTCACAAAGAACATTAATAAATAACAAAAACCACATCAGGTAAAGACTTCCAAAAGCAAAAAACCATAAAAATGAGTATCACGTGTAACTACAAGGGAAAATGATGATACAATGAATAAAGTCTGACTGGTTCTGCAGAAGCCGTTCATACTATAATCAAATCATTTGAGCGAGTAGTCTATTAATTCGGTGCTATACTGAACCTCGAAATCGGAAATAGACTCCAATATATATATAATAGCTGGCCACTCGTGTTCGAGGATACCCGTCTACTAAGGGGCTAGCCAATCGCTATTGCAGATGCTCAGGTACATTTGTGTTTGTTCAACACCCACAGATCCATCCTGTGGTTTATACTGCAACTATGCTGAGCCGATCTTAGCTACAGTTTCTGAGAGAGTGCGTGTTATCCATAATGATCAACAATCTGAACAACACCAGCACGTTCAAACCTTCGGCCACTATACTTGAGACTTTGTGCTAGCACGGCTATGGACGGCCCCAAGTGTTCCTTCTGCCCAATTTCACACACAAGGCTTGGGTTAACATGTGGCATGTTTTTCAGGCCCTTTCGAAAGGTTCCGCACGGTGGGATCGTCCCCACTCCAAATCGATATCATGAAGTCTCCTTCCTGATAAATCGACCATGGTGATATTCGAAACCGGGTCTCATATCTTTCTGATATATATATATATATATATTGTTAATCGATACATGCCAAGCATGGTGATAAAGCCACCAAGATGCAAGAGACTACTTGGAGTGAAAGAGAATGAAAAGATTTTAGAAGGGACCGGAAACCCGATTCTAAACCGGAAACAAGTAATAGATCTCTACTCCTGTTAAAAAAACCGGGGAGGTATGTGAACCGGACGATACGCAAACTTGTTTACTCTTTTATATATATATATATATATATATATATATTAAGTTTTTATTTTATTTTGGTCTAATTTGTTGAAATAAAACCCTAATCCTTGGTGTTTTTCCGAGCGTTTTCGGTTATCGTCAACCGTCATCATGGCTGTATGTTTTGGTTTGAAGTAGGTTGCTTATTGTTTATTTTATAGATAATATTTTGGGCATTTAGACAGTTTTGTTGGATAAGTTCATTATTATTAAGGAGAAGGTTGGTGTTTATTATTTGGAGAATTAGTTATTAAATATATTTAAAATGTTATTTTATTCATGTTGGGTTTTGTATTTTTATTTAGGATGGCTTCAAGAATTTGTAATCATTTTTTGCATTTGTTTTTATAAAGGATTTTGGTGTTGTTAATTAAGATTTTCTTATTTCGGATGATTTGAATGTGTTACTAGTAGAGCAGTATGTTGTTACAAGGCGATTTTTATGACGCTGGTGTCATTAAGGGGGTATGTAAGCCTACGTGAGAGAGTTGTGGTTGTGTGTTCGATGTATGTGCTAGGGTTATTATGTCAGAAACACTCTCGAAACGGGCATGTAAACCTATACACTACATTGGCTTTATTGAGGATTCGGTTTGGGTGATATATATATATATATATATATATATATGTTTCATTAAAAACGACAGACAAGGTACTCCAGTTAAGGTTTTTATTTAATTTTTCTTGGGTTCTAACAAGAGATTTCTTTTCTGGATAAAGGGTGTGTAAGAACTGTCGAAATGTTTTATACTTCCGAGCGCTTTCGGCTATACCTTTAGCCATTAGGGAAGCTTCCCTAACCACCTTACAGACCACCAAATTAGACTATTTTTCCCCAAAGGAAGTAATAACGATAGCGAACACACAGCCAAAAATCACATACACATTTATTACAAAAACCAAATGCATATTAATTACAAACAAGACGAATCTTCTCTAAGGCATATTATAAAAAAATATACTACTCCAATTGATCTGAATAAAAAAATCAAATTTATTATCTATTATAAAAAATTTAAGACAGCCAACCTTATCCTCAAAAATAACAACACACCTACTAAGTCAAAATTACAAAGACGAACATTACCTATGAGTTCAAATGCCCCTTAAGGAACTGTGTTCCTGATCAAACCGGACTCATAAATAATTACATCGGTTACACAACCACATGCTTATCCAGACGTCTTACGTTACACCTATCTGATCACAGCTCCATTAGAACCCATTTAAACACACACACAAATTTACCAGACTCCATTAGGAACATATCAGTAGAAAACACAAATATATTAACTGCATCCACCTGCAAAAGACGACTACAAATAATGGAAGCTTTAATAATAAAAAAGAAAAATCCAACTCTTAACAATATTAACTACGAACAAAGCCACAATGTGCTAAACGTATTCGGAAATTTTAAAAAATCCCTACCACACAGTAAGACAAACACAGAACGCACATACTCAAATAAGGTGAAAATCGAATCATCCTTGATAACGGCTGAAGGTATAGCCGAAAGCGCTCGGAAATATAAAACATTTGGACAGTTCTTAGACAGCCTTTGTCCAGAAAATTAAGCTCTTGTTAGAACACAAGAAAAATAAAAAGCTTAACTCTAGTACCTTGTCAGTCGTTTTTAAGGAAACATTTATAAAGGAAGGATTGCTGCCTAAATATACAACTATATATATATATATATATATATATATATATATATATATATATATATATATATATATGTATATGTATATATATATATATATATCGAATCTGTGTTCGCAGAGATCGAGTCTCTGCTTTCCTTTGTAGGGTACACCACCATTTATTTAAAATATGAAACACACTGAATCAAAAACTGGGGAGATGAACGACAACAAACACTAAATATTAAGTTGCAGGATGCTTATCTTTAAATGTTTTAAGATTTTGAAAGATGATAATAACAACTCAACATATATTAAAAAAAATCAAATTTAAAAGTTTAAAATTTCAGGGTCCCTTCTCTTCTTTGTGCACGTGCAGTCACATAAAAGTAAAGATCACTTTTGT
Source organism: Acanthosepion lycidas (assembly GCA_963932145.1). Classification (NCBI taxonomy): domain Eukaryota; kingdom Metazoa; phylum Mollusca; class Cephalopoda; order Sepiida; family Sepiidae; genus Acanthosepion; species Acanthosepion lycidas. The sequence continues at coordinate 35,653,456 of OZ010587.1, forward strand.
CTGATGAAGTCCTAAATGACAAAACGCGTCATACGAAAAATTTATAGTACTTTATGATAGATTTTCCTAAAATTGTTCTGATATATAAAAGATTATATATCTTTTTCCATCTTTCATATATATATATATATATATATATATATATATATATATATATATATATATATATATATATGTGCATAAATACATACATACATATATATATATATATATATATATATATATATATATATATATATAGAGAGAGAGAGAGAGAGAGAGAGAGAGAGAAAGAGAGAGAGAGATGCTTAGGTATTAGGTTGGTGCAAAAACAATATCGTTTTTTGACGTATTTTTTAATACGATATTATTTTTGCACCAACCTAATATATAGATATGTGAGAAAACGACCAACCTAATAGATGTAGAAATAATCTAAATAAAGAGATACGATCAGCGATATATATGAGTGATTAGGTAAACATACAGGTGAGCAAATAGCTATTTATTTTATCAATGGCGTAGACAAAATAGGGCTCAATGTAGTTAAACAGAGCTATAAAGTATATATTAATAATTACACATACTTACGTAAACGTAAGTATATGTGTAATTATATATATATATATATATATATATATATATATATATATATATATATATATATATATAGGTGTTTGTGTGTGTATGAATGTATGTGCGTCTTTCTGTGTGTGTGTGTGTATAA
>OZ010587.1:35659161-35691661 GCA_963932145.1 Acanthosepion lycidas
AAAAAAGAAAGAAAGTGTAAGTAGAAAATAAATAAAGAAAGAAAGAAAGAAGCAAGTGTAACTGAGTATAAGGAAGTGGTAATGAAAGAGAAAAAGAAAGAAAGAAACGAAAACGAAAAAGGTAAATAAATAGAAAGAAAGAAATGTTAATGGAGTAGAAAAAGAAAGAATGTGTAACTAAGCTAGAAAAAAGAATATGTAATTGATTATACAGAAACTAAATAAATAGGATGAAAGAAAGAAAAGGTAACTGAGAAGACAAGAAGACAAGAAGGAACGAAAGAAAAAAGAAAGGAAAAAGAAAGGAAAAAGAAAGGAAAATGAAAGAAACGTAAAATGAAAAGATAAATAAAATGGTGAAGAATATAAAATGTTAAGGAAGTAGAAAGAAAGAAAGAAAGAAAGAAAGAAAGAAAGAAAGAAAAAAGAAAGAAAGTGTAAATTAATATAAAGAAATGATAACGAAATAAAAAAGAAAAATGAAATCTTGCTGCGTAGAAATCATGATTGAGTAGTGGTTAACAAACTTGTCTTGCCGACCATTTCTACTGAAGGGAATTCAATCCTCCCTTGTGTCATTTTGCCCCGCTAAGTCAAACTTAATAAAAAAATAAAAATAAAAACTTAAACTATAAGATCGATGACAAAAGAGAAAATATCACAAGAGAAAATCGTATATAAACATGGCGAGAAAATATTTGATTGAAGAACGAAAGATGTACTGAAATAATTAAGTGTCTCGCTTGCATGAAAATATAAAAAAAGGAAAAAGTTGGCACTCACAAAGACATCACGTCCACACTTGGAACTGAAAAGGAGGCCAGCTGAAATGAAGACTCGTTCATGTTATCGCTAATCATATTGAAGTCTCGCTCACGTATTGGTAATCACATTCGATTTTCACTCACGATGCAGCTAATCACATTCATTTTTGACTGGAGCCCACGAAGCAGACGACATTCACGATAACTTTGGGAAGATCCCCGTGCGTTTTACAGAGGATAAACAGTTCTCTCACGTTTGCTAAACTTGTTTTTATTAAATTTATCAAATGTTTCAGAGAAGAGGTCTATATGTCAAGGTTGAAATGAAAATGATGGAAAGAATGAATTTTGACATTTTCCATTGGTCAGTAACGAAAAAAATATTGAGACTAACATTTGCCTGTCTGGATAGTCATAGAGATTTATTACAAAGATAAATGTATATTAAAATAGATTTCAGTAAACTGATCTCTCTCTCACTGTCTCGCACACCAACACACAAGTGCAAACACATGCACATGCAGACACACACGTACGTATATCGATACATATTGGTGTTTTGTTATAGATGTTGGTTTTGTGAGTTAGTCTCACAGATCATATTGTAATTATTATGATCATGACTCGGCACCCCACACATATGGCCTTGAACCAGACAAAGTTTAGCTTAGAAATTCATTCCAAACACGCAAATACATACGTATAAACATCCATATATATATATATATATATATATATATATATATATATATATATATTTATATATATATATATATATGACAAAGTAGAATGTGTGTGCATGCATATAAATATATTTTTTCATCCACAGTCAGACTGTTTCATTGTATCATAGCTCATCATGTGGCTAGAGGTCCTGTTGCCTCTAGCTAGGATCGAAACCAGGCTGAATTAATTTCAGTCGGCGAATCTACCCCTGAGACGTTGGCGCATGGCAGGGATGAAGGTGAATTTATTTTTAGATAAATACGCTAGGGACAGAGAACTCGATTCGTTTTATCGAAGAGTATTGCATTAGTAGCAGTAGTAGTCGCTGTTTAAAAACTCTCTCTTGCTCTCTCTCTCTCTCTCTCACACACACACACACATATATATATATATATAAGTTTTCTTAAATAAAATTGACAAGGTATATCTGTTTAATTTTCATTGTTTCTTTTTTTAATTTTCGAATAAGCTATTGTAAATAGAAAATTGTGGGGAACTGTCCAAAATTCATGATCTTGTTCTATTTTGTTCGAATATCTCAGTCATTTTAAGAACTGAATATTGGCAATGGGGTTGGCAAATTATTTGGGGCTACATCCTGGCATGTTTGGTATGCAATATTTCAAATTCAAAGATTCGCGTATCATGTAAGTGACGTCATGTGAAGAAATTATTCAAAGAGCTTGACAATATTGGAATATCACCACAGAGGACCTTTTTCTGTCTGCCATCCACATGGCTGATGCTAAACTCTAGGAGAGTAACACTCTACGCCTTCCTGGGATCAAATTTTCCACTGACACAAAGTGAAACAACTATACCGAATCAATTATCGAACAAACGCGATGCAACCGCCACTTTTACTGTAACAGCTTATTTTCTAGAGATGCCCGTGAAAATTTGACGCTTTCCTATTTGAATTTTATGATGAATCTTAATTCTAAAACTAATGATTGAATAATCTCATTGCGTGTTTTACGACAATGAAATATTCGTAGAAATTCTCCAATTGCATCGTTAAATACTTGCCCTGAACAACTTTAACAAAATCTGCAATAACAATCACAAGTATGAATAATTGTCGTTATATTCAGAAGCACGGGGGTACAAATGAAAAGATTTGAAATTAACAACTTTTATTTATTTCACTGAAACAGACACTTCTTTCTTTCTTTCTTTCTTTCTTTCTTTCTAGCTTCTCTGATATTTCCTTTGCTTCTTTCCACGCGATCAAAACGGAATAATCCATTATTTATGAGATATTGACAGGAAGACAGCAGATAGCGATTGACACTGCATTTCAATTTTTGAAGATTTGGGGCTGGAAAGTATGAAGCCGAAATGAAGTTCGAGAATTGCGAGAAAAGGAAGTGTTAGCAAAGAATTTACGGTTACATCTAGCCAGTACAACTGTAAAGAAAAGGTTTAAATTTTACTTTTTTGAAACTTTCAGACATACAATTTAATCACATACAGTGACATAGTGGAAGAAAATTTTCACATATATTTATTTTATAATAAACACTAAACACTTCAAAAACTTCAATGTATGAATCAGATATAATAAATTATATAAGGGATAAGATAATTAAACATAGAACATGCTTCTGTAATTTCGTTCAATACCGGAGGAACCTATAAAACAAGAATCCGCCAGATCGAAACTCTAATATGGGAATGATGCATGGCGACAAACTCATTAAGAAATGTGTAAACTATCAGCTAAATACAACAATCTTATCAAACGAATGAAAGCCACGATGTCTTAAAATTGACTTCAAACGAATGAAAGCCTCGAGGTCATAAAAACAGCTTCAAACGAATTAAACATTGACGTCTTAAAAATGGATTCAAACTAATGGAACCTCTCGGTCTTAAAATGGCTTCAAACGAATGAAACCTCTAGATCTTAAAAACGGCTTCAAACAAATGAACACTCTAGGTCTTAAAAATGATTTCAAATGAACGAATCCTCTAGTTCTTAAAAATGGCTTCAAAGGAATGAAACTTCTAGGTCTTAAAAATGGCTTCGAACGAATGAACTCTCTAGATCTTAAAAATAGCTTCAAACAAATGAACTCACTAGGTCTTAAAAATGGCTTCAAATGAATAAATCCTCTAGTTCTTAGAAATGGCTTCAAACGAATGAAGCTTCTTGGTCTTAAATATGGCTTCAAAGAAATGAAGCCTCTGTGTCTTAAAAATGGCTTCAAAGGAATGAACCCTCTAGGTCTTAAAAATGGCTTCAAACGAATGAAAACCTCTACGTCATAAAAACAGCTTCAAACGAATGAACCCTCTAGGTCTTAAAAATGGTGTCAAACGAATAAAACCTCTAGGTCTTAAAAATGTCGTCAAAAAAATGAACCCTCTAAGTCTGAAAAATGGGTTCAAACCTACGAAACCCTCTAGGTTAAAAAAGCTTCAAACAAATGAAACCTCTACGCCATAAAACAGCTTCAAACGAATGAAACCTCGACGTCTTAAAAAATGACTTGAAACGAATGAACCCTCTAGGTCTTAAAAATGGCTTCAAACGAATGAACCCACTAGGTCTTAAAAATGGCTTCAAACGAATGAACCCACCATGTCTTAAAAATGATTTCAAATGAATGAATCCTCTAGTTCTTAAAAATAGCTTCAAACGAATGAAACCTTTAGCCATTAAAATGGCTTCAAACAAATGAACCCACTAGTTCTTAAAAATGGCTTCAAACGAAAGAACTCTCTAGATATTAAAAATAGCTTCAGATAAATGCACTTTCTCGGTCTTAAGAATGGCTTCAAACGAATGAAATCCTCTAGGCCATAAAAACAGCTTCAAACGAATGAAACCTCGACGTCTTAAAAATGAATGAACACTCAAGGTCTTAAAAATGGCTTCAAACGAATGAACCCACTATGTCTTAAAAATAATTTCAAATGAATGAATCCTCTAGTTCTTAAAAATGGCTTAAATCGAATGAACTATCTCGGTCATAAAAAAAACTTCATACGAATGAAACCTCGACGTCTTAAAAAATGGGTTCAGACTAAGGAAACCTCTCGGTCTTAAAAATGGCTTCAAACAAACGAACACACTAGGTCTTAAAAATGGCTTCAAACAAATGAACCCTCTAGGTCTTGAAAATGGGTTCAAACAATTGAACCCCTTAGATCTTAAAAGTAGCTTCAAACGAATGAAACCCACTATGGTTTAAACATGATTTTAAATGAATGAATACTCTAGTTCTTTTAATGTTCAAACGAATGAACACTCTAGATTTTAAAAATAGCTTGAAACAAATGAACTGTTTAGGTCTTAAAAGTGGCTTTAAACAAATGAATCATCTAGGTCTTAAAAATGGCTTCAAACGAATGAGCTCTCTAGGTCTCTTAAAAATGGCTTCAAACGAATTAACTCTTTAGGTCTTAGAATAGCTTTAAACAAATGAACGCTCTAGGTCTTAAAAGTGTCTTCAAACGCAGGAACCCTCTAGGTCTTAAAAATGGCTCCAAACGAATTAACTCTTTAGGTCTTAAAAATAGCTGTAAACGAATGAACACTGTAGGTCTTAAAATGGCTTGAAATGAATGAATCATGTAGGTCTTAAAAATGGCTTCAAACGAATGTACCTTGTAGGTCTTAAAAATGGTTTCAAACAAACGAATCCTCTAGGTCTTAAAGAAAACTATAATCCATCATATCTCATAGACCGACGCTACAGAATCACAGAGAACATTATCAAATGAGAAAACCACAGCAGTTGAAGGCATCCAATAACAACAAATCTGAAATTGATAGCAAATTTAACTTTTAAAAGAAAATAATAGCAAAAGATGTTGACTTTCTACACTACCTTAAGCAAAATCTTATCAATTTACAGTTGAGCTGGCTAGATGTACGCGTAAATTCTATGTTAACAGTTTCTTTTCTCCCACTTCTTGCTCGAGGAACTCCCTTCCGGCTCCATGTGTTTCATTAAATTTAATCTACAAAACATTAAATGCAATGTCAATCGGTATCTACTGTCCTCTTGATTACTCTTTCTTCTTCCCTTTCTGTTTCTAATTCTTTCACATTCTGTATCTTATTGGCTTTACTACCTTACATGGGGTAATACCGATTTTTAAAAAATTCTGGAAAAATCCCCATCAATACTAGAATGATCAATAACAGTTGGTGGACTTGAGTATCCTATTTTCCTGAACAAATGTTTTACCAGAAATATTTTATAAATGTCAACCGGCAGCAACGTTCATTGTTCGGCCAATGAATACCTAATGTTTCCTATATGGAAACAGTTAATCTTACGATTAGTGTCACAATATTATGGGATACATAAGCAGCTGGTCATAAATAACTTAATGTTGACCGTTAATATAAAAATTACGTAGGTGAGAAACTGGACGGCTGGTTTAAAGTGGTCAAAGCAAATTCTGTTAACATGGGGTTTTAGATGGTATAGCACAATCAACTACATAACCCAAGTGTTACTCACCGAATTTACGAAATTAATTTTAACTTTTTATTTAACTTTAAAACGTAATTTCAAATAATATAAAATATTTGACGTGATACAATTTCAAAATGTTGAACCACTATCCAACAGCCGAAACATAGCAGTTCTATCGTTACTCTATCGCAATTTTCATGGCAAATGTTCTGGTGTGCTAAATTCTTTAATTCCACCAGTTCCGACCTTCGTAGCTAAGACCCGCCACATCAATCACACTGAGACGAAGCATCCTCATTCATTTCGCATGCCGTTAATAACAACGAAGTTCAATCCCGACAGCTTTTTTCTAAGAACTATTACTTCGTGGAAAAGACGCCTGAGGGGATGCTTCCCCGATCACTATGGTCTTAACTTCTTAAAGTCTAGGGTTAATCGTTATCTTTCCTACATATTTTCATAGACTGTACCTCTTATCTCCATCCTTTACGGTCTTACAAAAGCCTCCATAAGTAACTCTCTACGTTGGGCCTCGTATTGGTGAACAATTAGTTAAAAATAGTATTGCAAATTACGAATTTTATTGTCTAACACTTTATTTTCAAGAGTGACAGGAGAACAATTGAGAATTCATAATCGTACGACTTCATTTAAAGGTAACAGAGAATTCAGAACCAAGCGACTTCATCGAGGTACATCCACAAAATCGGTAAAATATTGGCATACCATGATGAAAAATGCTGCAAACTTAATGAAAACAAATTTTTATCGTGAAAATCTTCATATTATCATGAAAAGGAAAGATCAAGGTATTTTTTGAATATTAATTAAATTTTTAATTCTTTTTTAGAACATTCGAAATGTTGATTAAAAATCTTGTTTTCCTTGCTGCACTATAAATATACTATAAATTAACATAGCAGGTTTTATCGTCTGGGAGATATGAACTTGTAGTAGCTGTTTTATCCAACGATAGTACTGGATTCTCTCTCGGACAAAGGCGTGCCCTGCTTTCTCTGCGACCCGACGAGCTCTCCTTGAATTGACCGAGATTCTTGGTGCCAAGCCTGAAGGGATGAGTTGTAGGTCTCTGCATCGGTGTAGGAATGTCAGATGGTTCGATATTCGTGCCAGTTTCTGGTAGGATGTTTCAATTTGTCTCCATATTTTTGGTACATCGGGTCCGTACCTATCCTTTAGAGTCTGTCTATATTTCTGAGAGGCGGTATTATGTACATTATTTACATTATTCGGACTATTGTCCTCATCTTTCATATCTCCCAGAAGCTCATATTTCCCAGAGGCTCGAGGATTTCTTCAACAGAATTACTAATAAAGAAGACCAGAGAAGGATCCAAAATGACCTGGATAAATCCTTCAGACATGAGTTCGATGTAGTCAAGGCTCGCCAAGTACAAAAATTAAATAGATTGAAAGATCAGATGCTGACGCACAAGGCCCATCACCCACCAGTGAAAGCAGTAGTCAACATCAGCTAATATCAGCTGAGTGCCTCTGAAGAGTTAGAATTTGTTATGGGGTCCACCCTTTTCTGATATAAATGGACTCGTCCTGCTCCCATAAAATAGCCACAGTCAGTAGAGGAACAGGGTGGAGGAACAGAGTGGAAAGTACATAGACATTGTGATTGAGTTGACGCCCGACTCTAAGGAAGTTTACTTCGAGACTGTATATAGCGATCTTTGATTAATACTAACCGGCGTTCCTGGATTTTACTAACAGCATTACCTTTTGTATTTTGTGTAAATACATTTAATTTCTTAGCTTAAATGCTTGCGTTTGTCATTTATTGGAGACCGATTTTTCACGCGGAATCCATAACAACTTTAAGAACGAGGATTCGAAACTCACGCGGACAACCCACAACAACAACTTGACGAACGAGGATTCGAAACTCATACGGAAAGAAAAACTTTTCGTACGTCTAACAACAAACAACTTGGCGAACACACGCGGAAAAACTAATCAACAGAAGAAAAATCCTTCCCTCGTCGTTCAACAACAAATTAGCGACAAACAATTTCGAGGAGTAAAAATACATAAAATTGAGTTATCATGGAAGATTTTAAAAATATGTTGGTAGAACTGATAAGACACCAAAATGAGCAACGATTACAAATGCAGAAATACCAAAATGATCAACAGTTACAGCTACAAGAAAAATGGCAAAAGCAAATATTACAAACGCAAAAAGAAAAATCAAGATAGACAAACAGAGCTTCAGGAACTAATATTGAAAGTAGCGGGCAGCAAGCAATCAGATATTGAAAAAGAAGCAACATTTTCGCAAGACGCAGTGTGGAATACCATAGAGATTTTCAAATATTCTCTAGATGAGGACAAAAAATTTTTTTCAGAAGACATGAAGACATCTTTAACATAGACTGTCAAAATTGGACAGAAGCAAAAAAGCTACGTTTATTGCTTAGAAAATTAGGAGCTGAAGAATATACAAAGTTTGTGGATTATATCTTGCCAAAAAAGACGAACGAATTAAAATTTGACGAAGCAGTGACATGTCTTATGGAACTCTTCAGCCCCAAAACATCACTCTTCCATTGGAGGTGGAAATGCCTTAACCTGGTAAAGGGCGATAATGAGGATTATTTCACGTTTGCCGCAATCGTAAATAAACATTGTGACGACTTCAAACTAGCGGAATTAACACCGGACAATTTTAAATGTCTCATTTTTATTCAAGGGTTAGTTTCTACAAAAGATAGCGAAATGCGTAGAAGAATGCTTGCAAAATTACAAAATGAACCGGGTCTAACATTACAGCAATTATCAGAAGATTGCCAGAGATGTTTAAGTATAAAGAAAGACGCAAAGGGCATTGAAGAATCAGCTGTTTCTCATATACGTAAGTTAAACAAAAGTCTACGTTCTTCACCCTCCCCGGAAAGAAAACTAAAATTTTACGACAATGAAAAAAGATTCTCACCCTCCCCGGAAAGAAAAATAAAATATTATGATAAGAGAAAAAATACAACATACAGGACAAATTATGACGAATATCGAAACAAATATAAGCCCCCTCCATTAGCATGTTATCGATGTGGAGGATTACATTGGAACAAGGATTGCCGCTTCAGATATAAAAACTGTCATGCATGTGGAAAAAAAGGCCACAAGGCATCCCAATGTAGAAATAGAAAAGATACTAATAGAATAAGAGCTACAAGGATGAATAATGATGACAACACCAATGTAAGGAAATATGTAGAACTGGAAATTTTAAACAAAAAGATTAAATTACAACTGGATTCGGGTTCCGAACTCACGATAATCAACTTACAGACATGGAAAAAACTCAACAGACCTACCATGTTACACACTCAAAAAATTGCCAAGTCGGTTACAGGCAAACGAATAAAATTTGAGGGAGAAATAATAATGAATGTTAAATTTAACGTCAAAACAAAAAAACTTAAGATATACGTCATGAAAGATACTGAAAATTTAGTAGGTATCGACTGGATGCAGAAATTCAACGTTTGGGACCTACCTATCAACTTGTTTTGCAAAAAGTTAGAGGTTGAACCATCAGATACCATAAAATTGTAGGAAGATTTATACAAGCAATTTCCTGGGGTATTTTCAAGTTGGTTGTGACGATGCAACAAATTTAAGGCCAAAATAGAATTAAAAGAAAACGTCCAACCAATTTTCAGAAAGATGCGAAATGTACCGTTTGCTATTATAGAAAAAATAGACAAAGAATTGGAGAGACTTGAACAAACTGGGATTTTATCTAAAACAGAGTTTAGTGAGTGGGCTGCGCCGGTGGTTTACGTAAAAAAGAAGTCGGGAGAAATTCGCGTATGCGCAGATTTTTCGACGGGACTCAACAAGGAAGTAAAAGACCACCATTACCCACTACCGAGCCCAGAGGAGATATTTACAAAGGTCATTGGCGGTAAGATATTTTCAAAAATAGATCTTAGTGAGGCTTATCTACAAATCCCAGTACAAGAAGAGAGTACGAAAATCCTTTGCATTAATACGCGCAAACAGTTGTACAAGTTCAACAGACTACCATTCGGAAGAAAAGTTGCTCTTGCAATTTTTCAACAAACAATGGTCACAATATTAACTCCCCCAAAAAAGGGATCTAAGGAGGGGGGTGTTAAGGAATCCACCCTTTTCTGGTATAAATGGACTCGTCCTGCTGCCATAAAATAGCCACAATCAGTCAGAGGCACTGGGTAGAGGAACAGGGTGGAGGAACAGAGTGGAAAGTACATAGACATTGTGACTGAGTTGACATTAGAAGTCAGTTACAAGGACGCCCGACTCTAAGGAAGTTTACTTCGAGACTGTATATAGCGATCTTTGATTAATACTAACCGGCGTTCCTGGATTTTACTAACAGAATTACCTTTTGTATTTTGTGTAAATACATTTAATTTCTTAGCTTAAATATTTGCGTTTGTCATTTATTGGAGACCGATTTTTCACGCGAAATCTACAACAGTATTGAATAAGGGTTTCAACTTCGTCGCAACAATCAGGCAAGTGCCATACTTGGACATCATTGCCAGGGTCGAATATCCCTCAGTCAGGCGGATGAACTGAGATGGAAAGTGAGACAGACGTTGGAGAAGGCCAAGCCGCCCAGGTCTAACATAACAAAACTGGAGAGACTGGCGATGGGATCCCTACAGAGGAACAAAAACATCATCATACTACCGGCTGACAAAGGCAATGTGACTGTAGTGATGGACAAATCAGATTATACAAGAAAGCTGGAAGACCTCATTAGCAATGGTAGCTACAGCAAAGTAAAAAAGGATACTATAATAAAAACGGAACGCAAACTGTCACATATACTAATCAAGAACAAGGATCACTTCGCACCTAAGACGTATAGGCAGTTATCGTAGCGTTACAACAAGCTACCTCACATATACGGTCTCCCTAAGATTCACAAAGACGGTATTTCGCTCAGGACGATTGTTAGTTGCCAAGGCTCTGTGTGCCACCCTCTGTGTCGCTTCCTTGTAGATATAATTGACCCATTGATCGGAAAGTATCCTTCATATTTCAGAAACTCCGCCCACTTCGTGGAAATAATCAAAGATGCTCCCATCCTATCCAACCAGATGGTGAGTTTCTTCACCAAGGTACCCACTGAGAAGGCACTCTCAGTAGTCAGAGACAGATTGGCCTCTGACTCATCCCAAGAAGAACGGACCAGTATTCCAATAGATAATCTGATGGAGATTTTGACTTTCTGTACACAAACAACACACTTCGGAATGGGATCACACATATATCAACAGGATGAGGGCTTAGCAATGGGATCGCCATTATCACAAGCAATGGCGAATATATACATGGAATACTTTTAGGAAATCTATATCTCTAAAGCCAACTCTATGGTTAAGGTACGTAGATGACACCTTCATACTCTGGCCACACCAGGAAGATGTTCAGGTTCTGCTGGACCATGTGAACTCAATAAGACCTTCGATACAGTTCACAATGGAGAAAGAGAGTAACAACACACTACCGTTCCTGGATGCTCTGATATCTCGAACAGAACATGAGTTCAAGACATCCGTATACCATAAACCGACATTCAGCGGACAGTACCTCAATTTCAACTCCCACCGTCCATACAGGGTGAGATCATAGACAAAGAACACCACTGGAAAATTCGTAAACTTAAGGAATCAGCACATATGCTAGGCCACAAAAATCTCCTGAGCCGACCAAGCATAGAAATGAATACAATATGGGAACCAGTAATAAGGAGTGCCAGAGAAAAGCGATAATAACAACAAAAAATTGCAATATGCAAAAAAAAACAAAAAAAAACATGCAATGATAACAGCAAAAAAATTGCAGTATGAGCATTGTAAAAAATGGTTGCTGAAGACATTAGTTTTATAATACCCAGAAATTTATACACAGATGTCCTCAAGGACACATGGCACAGTGGATAAAGGCGTTAGTTAGATCCAGTGACATGATCCAAAGAGTGTGAGTTCAATACCCTGTTAAGGCAGCGCAGAACTTTCAGAGGGAAATTAACAGGAGATAACTGATAACTGACATCCATTAAACATGGCACGTGGAACAAGAACAGTCTATCCTAGTGAGCGAAAAAAAGGGTTAAGTACGACATTCCAACCACCTGAAGAAGGCCGGAGCGTACAACGGCCGAAACGTTGTAATAAATATAGCGACAAAGATGAGGACAATAGTTCGAATAATGTAAATAATGAAATTTCAGGACTTATTCACAAATGAATGCAATTATTTTCGAAATGGAATTTTTAATCTTAGTAAAAATAATTTTTTACATGTTTTCATCTCTTATTAATTTTATGAAAACTCGAGAAATTTAATGAGATGATTTCAGTGGTTATAATAGTTATAAGCAGAACACTGGAGAATTTAAATAATCAATTTTATTTTGTAAAGTCGGAAACTATCTTACCTAAAATCTGCTCTGAATCGTAAAATAAAACACAATAAAACGAAGTCATTATTTAATTAGAGAAAATTTCAAATTTGATTTTATGGATAACATATATTAAGGAAAATGTTGTCTTAAGAAATTTTTTGATGAAAAATGAATATTTACAAGATTTGTATTCATTTACTTTACAATTTTAATTAGAATAATTTATAAAGTTTGAAATTTTTAAAAATTCAGTTTCAGTAGTATAACTCTTAGGGAATATTGTTATTAATTAAAACTATATTTCCTAATTATATATATCGTAAAGGTTATTACAATTTGACGACCTGATTATTTGTAAAAGAATTTTGAATTATTTTTGTATATGTATAAACGTGCCGGTTCTTTGTAGATACGGTCGCCCATATACGACATTAGAAGAAAAAATAACGAGTAAATTTAGTGCGAAAATTTTTCTAAAATTCAATAAAACATCAGATTACGGAGAATATTTTTTAAAATTTTATATGTACATTCTTTATCTATCTATCTATCTATCTATCTATCTATCTATCTATCTATCTATCTATCTATCTATCTATCTATCTGTCCTTATTTGAAAGGAAAGAATTTCGTTGCATTATTGAATATGATTTTCACTAGGCGCCAGAGTAACCAGTCTAAAAAATAAAGCAATAATTAATACAAACACTTCTTCATGGTCAAGAGAGTTGAATGTTTGACATTGGCTTCAGTCATCGGTTTTTGATTCCAGGTAAAATCCTAGGACTTCAGAATTTTTTTTTACGCAGAAAAGCCCGTTCTCTATTTGAGAGAATGACGTAGTTTATATCCATTAACCTTGTGCAAGACTGCGCAAAGCATGAGGAAAAATGCTTAACTTCAAGAGATGGTAGCAACGGAATAAGCTCTTGCACTATATTATTCTAAATTCAAAAGCAACTGTTATTTATTCAGAATAACAAAGAACGCCCATAGAAGTCCTGTTTTTCATAACTCGCTGTAATGCCCAGCTTCAGTGCGTATGAAATGTCTTTATTTCCAAGCAATGACTAAAACACTTTCTCCAATAGATGTGCCTGTCCTCCGTCGACACGCTCTAATAAAAATAATTATCCGAACTCATAAAAATATCATTGGGTCATAAAATAAAATATAATATCATATTTTCTCATAAAAAGTCGGTTAGTCTTTGAAGTGAGTCAAATTAGTATCGCGTTGTTAGATATAAATATACGGGTTAATGTCTCCTTGGTAACAAAAATAGTTGCAATTTTCCCATCGATACCAAGCGGGCAAAATTTTATCCATTCTTGGAAAAATGATGTAACATAAGATAGATAGATAGATCGATCGATCGATCGATCTATCTATCTATCTATCTATCTATCTATCTATCTATCTATGTGTGTATATAGATGCTACTGGTTTGTGTGTATTATATAATCTCGTCTTTTTTTTGTATATGCATCGTAGATACCTCCAAAGATTAGCTAAAATATGATTAAAAAGTTTTATCATCAAAATTTTTATGATATTAGGAGGAAAACCAAAGGATTTTTTTAATGCAAAAATTATATTTTTAATTCTTTTCAGAACCTTCGAAATTTTGGTTAAAAATTTTGTTTCTCCATTGTCAACGTGTGACCAGGAATTAGTTTGGGAAGTTTGAGCGTCTTTTTGCGGTGAAAAATACATAGATTTGCAAGAATTAGATAATTGTCGGATAAACTTCTTGGACATATTCAATGTTTCTTTTTTTAAGAAAATCTTTGAAAAAATATGTTTTCGCATCCGTTAACCACAACTTATTTAATTTTATAATATTTCGAGAATTTTTTGTAAGGCTCGTTATTGAATAAATTGAATAATAATAAATTGCTTGTTTATTAATTAGTCTTAAGAAGAAGAATTTAAATCATCAAATTATTTTGGTCAAACAAGAACCCCAGTAATAGGAAATCTGCTGTGATTCATAAAATGAAAAAAAAAATTAATGAGAAAAGCTTTTAATTACTTTTATGTATAAAATATATTATGGACACTATTGTCTCAAAAAGAAAATTGAATAATAATAAATTTTTACAAGAATTTTTTTTTAATTTTTGATTAGAATAATTTATAAAGTTTTAAATCTCTTAAAATTCTGTATTTATTTATTTTGGTCTGGTGGCATTTTTATTAAATTAAGACTGTATTTGCTAATCATAAATGGAAAAGCTCACTAAAATTCAAGCACACGGAATATTTAAAAAAGGTTTTGAATTTATTTTCTGTGTGTCAATGTTTGCAAATATGGATCACCAATTGCGACATTATCAGAAAATATTAGCGGTAGGTACAGTAATTTTAAAATTTATTGGTAGTTTTCAAACATTTCTTCAACAACTGTCTTCGTATGTATGGCTATAAAACTAGAATACATAAAATTCAATAAACTACGCAGAAAAGCGCGTTCTAAGGTAGACTACTTAGAATATTTTATTACATTTTAACATTATAAAAAAGGGGTTCACGTTATATAAGTTACGTAATTGTCACAGTTATGCCCCCTTAGGAGAAAATGCCTAAACATAAGAGAGTTTGTCAATACCTCTTAAATCACACAAGTCCGATTTAACAAATACTTTTCTGTGACATTTAAAACTAAAAGTAAGTAATATTTGTTTCAAAACAGATTAATTAAGCTTTAAACCAGATATTCTTCCTCAAATAAAGTTTCAGAAATGAATATTTTTTTTTAAAGTGAATTACGTTGTTTGACAGATTTGTCAATATGGAAAATTTTAGCGTTTTTACTGATAATAAAATAACTCATTCCAATCAATTTAAATTTAGTTTGAAATACAGCAAAGTATTTTTCTTATTGGAAATATTAAATCTATTATCTTGGAATTAAAACTAAAATAAAAAAAAAAAAAATCAAGAAAGATTTTTCACGTTTAAAAATAAATTGTAAACCTTAGGTTTTACATACATAATATATATCTTGGGGCACTGTTCCGAGGTTATCCGTATGCTTGGATGAGTATCGCTGCGGAACTGTGTGAGTAGCGGTGCTATATCGAGTCTAGTTTGTGTCTTCTTCGTCACCGATGCCCGTTGGTATGAAGTTTGAGCTGTATCAAAACGGTCCCGGTTCGATTCTCGGTAGTGGATGCGCACTGCTGATGAGTCCCAGATAGGACAAACGAAACGAAATTTTTCTGTATTCTAGGCTCGGCGAATTACTGTATGATTAGCCTAAATCCCCCAAATAATAGCTTATATATATATATATATATATATATATATATATATATATATATATATATATATATGTGACAGACAGGTAGACGAAAATAAATTTACTGTCTAATAAATAAATGGAGCGTCTATGAGTATCCACTAAAAATAACGCTTAAATTGCTAAAAATCTGTCGAATTAATAAAAGTATTTTAGAAAATATATATATATATATATATATATATATATATATATATATATATATATATATATATATATATGGAATATGTAATTGGTGAGCAATCTTTTATCTATAGAAGTTTGGTTAAAGTACAAAAAAGTTCATTATCAAGCATTTGATATTTTTTGTTTATCATTTCCTATATTTCGGACGATTTTCTTGCTTTCCGGTGCATATTTAAATATAAATTTTCCAATATTTGAATACGTTTTCATAAGTCATTATCAAAGAGTTTTTGTTGATAATGTTGTCATTATATTCTTTTGGTTCTATGTCAGTTTTCTTTTTTAAATATCGTACGGAGTCTGAAATAGAGAAAAGACAAATAGAAAAAATGAATAAGAAAAATGATTGTTGAACTTTAAGTGAGCCATTCATTGGTCTTGAAAGTAAAAATACAAACACGTTTAACCACTAAAATTAACGTTTATTGTATTAAGAAATATTATCGGGTAAAATGAAAATCGTTTAAAAATTATTGTGGTTTACGTTTCGGATGCGAAACTCACGCTAGTTAGTTACGGATCTAATGTTAGATCCATAGACGTCACAACGAGAAATGGCTTTCGTTATATAGGCAATAAAAAACATTCTCTGTCAGTATGGTTTCCGTGGCCAAATTTACAGCAACACTCTTTGACGATAAAAGTCGTTTCTCTGACGGAAAACTGCGATGTAGGATCGATTCCTGCCGGAAACGTAACTTTTTCTTTAGAAGGGTCCTAAAGAAAAAATTATATATATATCTTACACATATCATACTCACTCACTCCCTAAGAACCAAATAACACACACTTAACAGAGACACATTCCCTCTCCAGGAACCAATAAAACTGTCAAACTGACCAGGGGAATTCAGAGCAGCATGGATCCATCCAGCTCTTATGTCAAATAACAACTTAAAAGAGACTGTTTGACCAACACATGGAATGTTAAAAGATTCATGTTAAAAAGATAGAAACTAGTCGAGGAATCTAAATGAAATAATAATAATAAAAACGAAAGAATATTAATCTACAACCCGGTGTGTCTGAAGATTTTAATATTAAAAAATTAAAATCTTCAGACACACTGGGTTGTAGATTAATATACTTTCGTTTTTTTTATTATTAGTTCATATATATATATATATATATATATATATATATATATATATATATATATATATATATATATTGTAAGCATTAAGCAGTGACTTAATGTCATTGGACAATTATTTATTGTTTCACAGGGATTTAGCCAATGAGGAGAGCAAACAACTCGGATGCGATAAAACAGGGAGTGGGAGTTATCACGCGAGATGTTATGTTGATTCTATTCAAAGATCAGTATCAAAACTTTCACTCTTACAATGTGGTAGCAGAAATACAAGAGAAAGGAACATTTCTTGTTTATTGTCAGAGAGAAGTGTGTGTTGCAAATAAGAAAAGGATAAGCAAGATGAAAAGAAAGTATAAGCGATAGTAAGAAGCGTAACAGAATGAATGAAAAAAAATGGAGGAAACAGAACGTGGTGAATAGGAAGAAGCACAGGGACAATGAAGAAAAACATGAAGAGAGAAATTGTAAGAAAGAGAAAGAGGAATGGTGAATGAAAGGGTGTGACTGAGAAAGAGAAAGAGTATAGGTAAGGGGAAAAGAGATAAAGAGCGAGAAAAGAGCGAGAAAGAGAGGAAAAAAGAGTGAGTGTTTAGAATTCCTATACAAAAAAGATATTTTGTATATTTGAAAGGAATAAAGAAAAAGCTAGAAAAAAAGAGGGATATGAAAAATGCAATATTAGAAGAAAACCAAAAGAAATTGAAAACATAAAGAGAAATAGAGTGAGAAATAGGAAGAGAATTTTCAAGAAAGAGAGAGAAAGAAAGATCGGAAAAGAAAAAGAGTGTGTTTAGAATTTCTCTACAAAATATTTACATTTGAAATTAATTAAAAACTGAAAAATAGAATAAAATAAAAATTCCTGATGATCTATTGTCAATAGGGGCGCGTAGTGACAACATGAAATAAATTACCGCATTCCTGCCACTATTACTGATAAAAGATATCATAGTTCTCTTGATACTTAATTACTCATTCTGAGAGCCCCTTGGTCCGTCTCTTCAAGAGTGATCCATCAGATGTATCTATTTTCATATCAAAAATGAATAATAATAATAATAATAATAATAATAATAATAATAATAATAATAATAATAATAATAATAAAAACCAAGGTCCGTGTCAGCTTTTACCTTTTTGAATTTGCGTCTTTTGGCGCACTCAGCTCTTTGGAGAACGACGATGTTTGCGATGAAACGATAAACCTACATCAGTACCTTGGAACTGTTTCAAGAGAAGAATTCCTCTTCTCCCAACCTGGGGTTCAGCCACAGAAACGTAAAAAAGAAAGAACTGTGTGCCTGCAAAACCCTCGGGATATACCTTAACGAAATATTTCTCCGCCGGGGACACGTTGTGGCAACACACCGGCTACTTCCTCTGCTGTTATACGCTCTATTTTTACTTTTATTTTTCCTTTGATCTATAAATAAAGTTTATATTTTTGCTTAACTGGAAGTTCCGTTATTTCGCCTTTCTTTTTAAAATAGTAAATAAATGAGTTTTTAGATTCCTTTTTGCCTTTCATTAAACTAGGTCAACCTTTTTCCATTTGCTAGCAAAAGTATTATCAGATAAGGAGAGATTACAACGCTGGGTATGGCGTGACGGTTAGCGGTCCCGATTAACAAACCCATAATTTAGTGAGTTCAATCCTTACTGAGTGATTAGGGTAAGGAAATAAGCTTCAACTGTCTACTATAGTAAATTGCTATTTAGAATTTGGCATTTATTATTAGTGTGTGGGATGTCGGTCCTATCTGTAAAATAAAACTAACAAGTCAGTGTTAAGTAACAATCAATACAAGCAAGTTGGAATAAAGAAAGCGACAAAAACAATTGCTAACTAAATTTGAGAATAAAAGTCTTAGCTGACTTTCTGAAAATCAACACTAAGAATTTGTACTACTGATACCAAAAGTTAAATAAATACTAGTTCATTTGTTGAATATGTCAATTGGCGACAAGATTCGGTTTTCTTACATAGAACAAAGTATAGCAAAAGGATATGTTTG
Organism: Acanthosepion lycidas; assembly: GCA_963932145.1. NCBI lineage: Eukaryota > Metazoa > Mollusca > Cephalopoda > Sepiida > Sepiidae > Acanthosepion > Acanthosepion lycidas. The sequence goes on from OZ010587.1 coordinate 35,678,125, forward strand.
AGAATCTTTTGGAAGAGGAAATTAGAAAAGTCTTCAATACAGGCTAATTAATAATCTGTATATGCTTCAATCATTTATGTGCTATACGTGATATGCGTTTAGGCAATCATGCATCTTTCGATACATGACGAGGCAGATATTTTTCCCCGTAGTAGGTTGCCATTTCTTTCTGTGGTAGACCAGTTGCCATCCAAGGCTATAGAACCCAGTCTGTCCTGGGAGGGAGAAGAAGATTATTTATACCTTTCCCAAGGGTCAGTCAGTTATGTGCCATGCGTGATGCACGCTGAGGCGATCATGTATCGAAAGATACATGACTGACGAAGCAGATTTTTCTTGTAGTAGGTTGCTATTTCGTTCTGCGGTAGACCAGTTGCCATCTAAGGCTATAGAATCTGGTCTGCCTTGCTATTTACCCATAGCCTGGGGAGAAGAAGAGGATTCATACGTTTCCCAAGGGCATTAGCACCTAAGTGAATGTAATGGATGCGACTGGAATTCGAACTCGGCTCTCATTCCGAGCCGCTATCCATTACTCCAGCATTAAAATCGCAGTTGAAATGAGATTTCTCAGCCTTAAATCAAAATTATATCGCTTTAAGCAAATTCAACAGTATACAAGTAGATAGGTCCTGACATACTCAGTTATGGATAAGTTATGGAAAAAAATACTAATGTTCACAAAATAAAATTCCGGCATTAAATGACCCACAAGGTGTTGATATGCAGTTAAACAAACAAACCGAACCAAACACTCCTCCGTTCTTTTCGCCAGGAGTGGGGGGATTATTCCTTTGTTTCCTGTCTAGGATTGGGTTTTCAGTTTCTTCTAAAGATTCCTCATTTACTGTCAGTACCCCCTTTCATCATAGTGGTATTATCGCCTTGCTTGGGGCTGAAGTGATTAAAAACAATTGTCTCCCAAAAAATCTCTAGAAAAAATGATCACCTTTTACCTTTTGCTAGGCTTTATACCTTGAAAATCACTTTAATGAAGGATATGAAGTTTTAGAGCATCCTCTATATTTAAGTCATTTTGAACTAATTATCATCTTTTTAAAACAGAGAGGGGTAATTTAAGAAACAGTGGGTCTGGGAGCTGTGGGATTGCTACCAGTGTTAGCCTTATTAGAGACTGTGATCAATGATGAAAAAAAAAAAAGAAAAGAAAATGAAAAAAAGCAATGAATCTTTCAGGTTTGGTGGGATAGTTCACTTGTATTGTGGGATCAAGCCTCACAGAATGCCCTACCTATGTCTTCTATCAGAATAAGTTAAGCTTGCCGGAGAACTGGCGTTGCTTAGAAATTTTGTCTCGTAGGCCAATTCACTTATGTAATGAGTCCGATAAATAAATAATATAATAAATCTATGTACATGATAACAACTGATTATTAAAGAGATGGAAGACTGGGTTGCGCCAGTATTTTGAATTATAGAACAATGAAAATATCTATCGTAAGAATCACTCAGGATGACCCGAGGGAGCATAAAAGATGAGGCAACTAGTCCGAAAGTAAACTCAGAGCAACTGAAAATATTTAAGTAGGACAAAAGGACGTGGAAAGCAACATCAGTTCTTTGAGACGAAATTTTTTATTACTTTGCAAATGCCAAGGTTTGTCTTAAAGAATTTTTTTTATTTTGGGGTTGTTGTTTATGAAACATAATTAATAAATACGTGTGTCATAGACACATGCGCATACACACATTTTTTTTTTTTATCATCTCAGTACAATAAGACAATAAAGTATTAAGACATAATTGATTTTACTGAGTGGGAGAAAATATGTGCAAAAGAAAACATTATTAAGGAGATAGATGAGGAATTAATATTATTATGGATTACTTGTATTAGGTTGGTGCAAAAATAATGACGTAATAATGTCGTTTTTTAACGTCAAAAAACGACATTATTACGTCATTATTTTTGCACCAACCTAATAATTACATGAGTCCTAGTATAAATAATAATGACTAGTTATTGACCGATTTTATCATTGTGATATGTCATTATATAAAATTATTAAGAATATAATGACAAGGGTCCTTAAATTGGAAGAAAGAGTTATCAATGGCAATGTTCTGACATCAAATCCGCGGTTATCTCCCTTTAACCCTATCTCTCTCTCTCTCTCTCTCTCTCTCTCTCTCTCTCTCTCTCTCTCTCTTTTTAAAGATTTGTGAATGTACTTTTTATCACATAAAATTTGATGAATCGTGAGCAAATTTTCATTCTGAAAACGCGACCCAGAGAAAATAAGTTTGGGAACCACTACCTTAAAGAACTTTGATTCTCTTGAAGATTTTAGAAAAACACTTTCTTTTCTTTTTTTTTTTTTTTTTTTAAATTGGTATCAACTCATGCAACCCAGTAAAACTACTTAGACACAAGGGGTTACAGGATGTGGAAGAATTAGAAACATAAGCATTAATAATGAGCGGGAAGAGAAAAGAGTAACCAGGAGTACAGCATATAGCGATTGACATTTTTGCAGATTAAAATTGGCTGTAAAGCATGGAGTCGGAATGGAATTTCACAAGCGAGAAGTGTGAGAAAAGAAACTGTTAGCATAGAAATTACGCTTGCATCTAGCTAGCTCAACTCTAAATTGATAAGATCTAGTACTGCGCTTAACAAAATAATTACCACGAATGTATTTATAAAAAAGGTACAAGGCGGAAACCTTGCGGTGGTGGGCAAGTGACTGAAGCCGGGCCGCCAAATCAGTACCAATAATATTGCTGATTCTTTTTTGGATTTTATCAAGGAGCTCAAGGCAAATAACAGGGGCACGGGACCATATGTAGCAGCAATATTCTAAGCACGAACTTAGAGCAATATATCACTCAGAAAGATGGCAAGTTCTGGGAGGATAAAATCATGAAGCTGCTTCAGAGATGGCGAAATATAGAAGAACAAAATGGCGCTTATATGGTTGAATTAATGTACACATATGTAAATACTGTCTTTGAAATTCACTTTAAAACGTTACGAAATTTTGTTCCGTCTACTACCCGTATGCATTGTGGTTTTCTGGTTATTCTTAAAGCTCTTTTTGGCTGTCTTGCTTTATTTCTCTCTTATTTCCCTCCCCAATTTCTCATTCTCTCTTCCCCCTCACTCTGTCTTACTTCCCTCCCCCTTTCTATATCTCTTTTACCTTTCAACTTCGGAATATCGGTTATTCATGCATAGCAAATCTAGCGTTTTTTTCACAGCTGCATTTGCATTCTCCCCGTCCAATGTGCTTCGTCACCTCAACTATAGAAGCTACGTTGACGCCGCCAACCAACGAACTCCTAGGATATGCCTCCGCCACCCACAGGGCAGGTTTTCCTTTGCCCAAGACAAACATTGATTGTGTTTTAATACCGATCTTTCTTTCTTTCGTTACATATCTATCTATCTATCTATCTATCTATCTATCTACTTCAAGTCATCATTTTTTAAACATTATCTGTCGGTCGCGAAAGCCTTCTGAATTTATCTTCAGTGGATGTAATCTGTATTTGAGACCAAAATATACGACAGGATTCGTAATTTTGATTTCTAAGGCTAGCAGGAAGGCATTATTACTTGTAAGACTGCTGCAACCCAATCTTACTCTCTAACAGTAAATAGATCTTTGTAATGTATAATCTGTCTTGGCCTTTTCATATCTATCTATCTATCTATCAGAAACTTCATAAATGTTTCCTTCTTTTTCTTTTCACTGTCCCTTTATGTTTTAAACGCCCAGATTTTGTCCTGATTTCATTTAATAGACTGCGTGTTAAATATTCGCATGTGTGAGAAAAAGAAAGAGAGAATCAGACTGAAACCGGAAGAGAACCCGTGTCTCCGTGTTTGTCGATAAAGGTCGATACTTACATTTTTACGGACGGACCTAAGTACCTACGTTACATAACATAGCAAGCGGTTCAATTTATAGAATTATTCACAAAAATGGTTTTGTAATTTCTCCATTACTTTTTGTCGTGCATAAAATTCTTTTGCGTTAATAAACTTTAAAGGGAGCGATTCTTTTAAATCATTCTTGGATGAAAAGAAAAAGAAATGAAAAGAATTATTTCTATCAGAGCGCGCTTTTGGGACACACTATTTTCTTTTTTCTAGCTGCTTCTTTCTTTTCTTTACTTTTTTTGTTTCACTTTTGCGACAAGGATGACGACGCAGTCATGTGGCACTTGATAAAAGTCGTAGCAGAATAAATAGATTGAAGAAGGATTTAATTGTGATGCAAAATTCGACACAATGTCAGTTATTTAATGTGAACGAACCTGTATAGTCGGTACATCAAACCTTTTACCTCCGGCTCCTGTTTTACTTCGAGTCTCCTCCGACTCTTTTATAAAGAGAGAATGTAAATAGATAGGTAAAAAAAAGACCACATTAATAATCTTGGTGAAAGGCATTCCTTATCTACTTCAACGTTGTAGCTGTATTCTGTTAGCCTTAGTATTTGCTACGGAGAAACAAAGTATCTATCTATCTATCTATCTATCTATCTATTTTGGCCTATTGATATCAATCTTTGTTAATATCTATCTATCTATCTATCTATCTATCTATCTATCTATCTATCTATCTATTTTGGCCTATTCATATCAATCTTTGTTAATATCTATCTATTTTGGACTATTCATATCGATCTTTGTTAATATCTATCTATCTATCTATCTATCTATCTATCTATCTATATATATATTTTGGCCTATTCATATCTATCTATCTATCTATCTATCTATTTTGGCCTATTCATATCAATCTTTGTTAATATCTATCTATCTATCTATCTATCTATCTATTTTGGACTATTTATATCTGTCTTTGTTAATATCTATCTATCTATCTATCTATCTATCTATCTGCGTTCGTCCATGACAGCCTTTACAAGCTCTGGTTATCACATTCATTTTCTAAATTAATATCATTATCCTATCATTTGCTAAAAATGTTGATCTTCGGGACATGGTGAGTACATGGAATGTCAAAGTTCTATGTTTAACTTACCTTGTTCATTTCTCTCATGGCAGATGGTAAATTTATTTTTACACATTTTAAGGCTTGTCGAGTTGACTATATAGTTATGCCTGTTCCACCTGTAATGGTGGTCGGTATTCTAAACCCAGTTAAATCCTGTGACGCATATGTAGATTTTCATGACAAGCAAATCCTCTTTTAGAAGTAAAGTCTCAGTATTCCAACCCCACCACTTCCATGTAAGATTTGCAACTCTCAATAATATTATGATCACTATACACACACACACGCACACACACTTATATATATATATATATATATATATATATATATATATATATATATATATATATATATATGTATATGTATATATATTGCTATAAACGTTATTTTTGTTTGATTCTAGTCTTTCAGCTGATGATATCCCCCTTTTTTCCAGATAGTGAAATTAATGTCCATCGGCCTAGACATAGAAAGGTTTATTAAAGAAAATGTATCTCTCGGCTGAAGGGTGATTTTTCAGAATAAGGTAATGCAAATTCAAATCCTGCCTATATATAATATATTTGTATGTTCCTTTTCTAATGTATACAAAGTACTCAATGTTTTTAAAAGACCCTATATATATATATATATATATATATATATATATATATATATATATATATATATATATATATATATATATGTATGTATGTCTATATATATAATGTATATGTGAGAATTCAATTAAAGTCAAATTCAGCTGAGTCAGTGAGAATTCAATTAAACAGGTTTTATTAAATTTAATTGAAAAAGTCCGTTTCTTCAAATTTTAATCGTACTTTTCCAGTTTTCGAATAAGTTGTTTCACATCCAGATCAAAATTGTACATAAACTGTTTAAAGTTCATGATTTTGTTTAAGTTTCTTGCGATCGTTTTGGTTGTCAGCATCAGAGACAAAAATTTGTTAGCTATATCCTGGAATGTTTACAAGACTACTTTTCAGACTTCAGCATACGTGTATCGTATAGATTACATAAAGTGTAGAACGGTTTCACAGGGTTTGATAAATCCAGAAAACGAATTTATTAATATATATATATAATTATTTTATTCATTTTATACGCATTTGAAAATGCTGCCGTTGTATTTTATTTAACTGACAAAATACCCCACCCACATTTTAAAGGTTGAAAAAACGACCAAGGTAACTGCTATTAAAAACAAAAGGCTACCGGTTTTATTAATTTGGTTTTCGAAATGACATCCTCCAAATGGTGGTCTCTATTCGCCATACACTTTTGTAGATCATTTCTAAAGTGTTCCACCAGCCAGAAGTTCGAACACTTCGCGGTCTTCCAGGTAGCTTTGTTTTAAGCGCTGAACCCGTGGCCCTGAAAATTTCAACCCATAGCAATATCGATTTTCTATCAGAAACAGCATAATTCCGACGTAACATGAAGTAAGCACGAAAATCTCTGTGTTGCAATTACAGATTAACCAGTTTTAAAAGTAAACGTTTCAACAGCAAATACATGACAGTTTAAAATGTAGAAGGTATTTCTGACACACCCTGTATATATGGTTACAGTGAAGTAAATTGCACGCGTATACGCACACGCACATGGTGATTGCCGCCTCCTCAAACTTCGCTTCACTTGTAATGGTTTCCGTCTCATTTCGGTGTCTATGGCCCTTAAGATGACACTTGAGACCAGCATTCGATTTCATAGGTCAGATAAACGCTGTATCCTTGATTGGGTTGATTGGATGAGAATAACCTACAAATTCCCTGTGTATCACCATGTGCCTTCTCAGTCCAGATGATGATCTACAAACCTTGTTGCAAACAGCACATGTATTGTTGGCAGGACGATGAGGCAGGTTGGCATAGTTGACCTGGTTTTGGTTGTTAACGATGACTTTTCAGATGGTTTACATAACCTGCCCTCGACAATAGCATGCGCTCAACTACACCACATTTTACCAAGACTGCATATTAGTTGGTAAATCAGAGTGAGTGTCTCTTTATAGATTACGCTTGATTTGAACGTGCCTGAGACATTCATCCTTAAAGGTTTTGCACCTCTCTCTTATAAGGTCCCTCCATTCTGTACGTAATTTCTTCCCAATGCTGGATATCCACTTAGATTATCCGTCAAATTATATTTAAACAACTTTCTAGACGCTCCCCTGCCATCAGTTACCCGTAGAAAAGTTGTTTGGGAAGCCTTTTATACCCCATTCACAACGTGTCCTACCCATTGGTTGAAGATTATTATTGTTTCAGTAGTCTTGCATTCAGATCTTTGGAGGATAACAGTGGCTGAAATCAAAGACTGTCATTTGATGGTAGGTATGCGACTTAGTATCTGTCTATATTTCTGAGATGAGGTATTGTAATTATTTACATTGTCCGGACTGTTGTGCAGCGTTACAATTTTCATACGCTTCCGTAGAGTATTGTCCATCGCAGTTAATGACCGTAGGACAACTAATCGACAGTCGGGACAGTAGTGTCTGGGCGTGATGAAAATCTGATCCAATCACAGATGACGCAATATTTTTCAAGGCAAAACAAATTTCATAATACACCCTGAAAATAGATTCGTATTGCTGCACACCACTGCAAATGACCTAACCTGAGGAAATCGATTGCACCTTGTCCCGCCAGTGGATCTAAAACTGATCATATGGTGAAAGAAGGGAAAATAAAGCAGTTGTTTCAATTAATTTGCAAAAGGGTGTATTGCTTTATAAATGGTTCTGCATTCACAGGGTAATGGATAGTATTACATTCGGTTTGAGAATTTTCTGTCTTTACTTAACTTTTGGGTAAATGCGCACATACACATATGGATTTTCTTTATTCTTGAGAATTAACAACAAAGATATTAAACACGATTTATTTATTCTCGTCAAAATATATTAACCAACTATAATGAAATATTTATTATATACCGTTTTTAGAAAGGAATAAATATGAAAAGAATTTTTCATAAGTTTATAAAAATGTCTGTGAACAAGAACATTTAAATAGACATATAACGATGGGTATCTGTAATTATAAATTTAAAAAAAAAAAAAAAAAAAAAAAAAAAAAAAAAAAGAAAACCTTTCCGGGAATTTCTTTCATTTGTTGCCGCCACATAAATTCACTAAAATAGGTTCAGAAGCAAACATTCCTCTGAGGCAAACATCCTTTTAATTTATGTTTGTCATATATTTACTTAAATTTTCTTGTTCTCGGGTTATTTATAAAATGGTAAATAATAAATCTTACATTTAGCTGGATTGCATATTTTGATAAATTTTTGAATAAAAAAAAATTCTTTTGAAATTTATTTCTTTATAAAATGTTAAATAATAAATCTTAATAAAAAGTAAATAATAAATATAACATATCTACTTGGTTCATATATTTTTATAATCTTGTAAAAAAAAAAACATTAACGAGAGAGTCTAAAGTATACATTTAGTAATGGCGGTGGAAAAGGAATAACTGTTCTTTTGGTACACCGTTTCTTGCGGCCAAATCCTCCTCAGCAAAATAGGCTTCTCAGGTCCACTAACTGTCATCGTTTCTATCCTAACCTTTTGTTTAAAGTGGTGGAAGAAGTTAACATATTGATTATTTAATTACTTTCTTTTATTTATGCTGTTCATTTTAATTGTTGCTGCTGTTGGAAGTCTACCCGTGATTAATCTTTTGTTATTTGGTAAAGTTTTTGCTTTTGGTTTTGTAGTGCCAGTCAATAAGATATGTTTGTCTTCTTTAAGACATAGAAGATACCTTCTCTTGAAACTATTTTAATCATTGATCTGAACGAAGAGTTTTAGTTTTTAGTTTAGACATTTCTGAAAGAGTTGGACATCATGCCTAACATCCATATGAGAGTCTAGGTCTAAAAAGGCTATTTAAGAACATGATTCGAATTCTTCAGATTACCCGCACACATTGTAGTTGCAAGGTCGATGCAGATGACTGGGGTTTGGACGTCACAGTTCTTATGCGACTTCTTGGAGCCATGGGCTTGAGCTAGAAATAGGTCATGGACCAGTACAGTTCCACATCCCATTTTGCTGCAAATGTACTACCCCATATACCTCTAATTATAAATTATATATATATGTATATATATATATATACAATCTTAACAATATCAAAATAATTACGATCACATTCAAATACACACATACCGTATATATATATATATATATATATATATATATATATATATATATATATATATATATATATATATATATATATATATATATATAGCTCCTGAAGTAAGTTTAATTCCAGTTGAGCACTCTCGGGCTGAGGTATGGGTTTGTAAACAGTGACTATTATAACTATATAGCGAGACTCTTCGCAAGCCGAATTGAGTCACTGTCAGTCACTGGGCGTGTTTCCAAAAATGAATACGCTAAAAATCCACCTTCATCCCGACCGTGCGCCGTGGTAGAATATCCGCCTGATACCAATTCAGTCGGGTTTCGATCCTAGCTAGAAGCAACCGGATGTCTAGCCGCACTGATGAGCTGCGAAACAGTCTGTCTGTGGATGACATTATATATATATATATATATATATATATATATATATATGTCTCATTAAATAATGTAGACAAGTTTATTCTACTTGTTTTTTTTTGTGCCATCTTGCAATGTTGTTGGATGAAACTACTCCTAGCGCAGCCTATTTTGCATTCAGTTTCTTGATCTTTATTAATTCGTTAGCACTGATCCATACATCGAGATATTTATTTTTTTAACATTTATTAATTCTACATTCTGGATTTTATAGTGAATTTGGGGAATGTGCCATCATTCTATTTCATGTCATATTTTATCATCAAATTTCTCAAGATATGTTTCTGCTTCAAGATGTAAACAAGGAAAAGCATTGGGCGCAAATGACATGGTAACAGCTATTGTTCTTTGTAAGTCTTTCTTTTGTAAGTCCTACCTTTTGGAACACTTGTTAAAGATAATTTTTATAACAACTATTAATAACTATGTCATCAGGCATTGTCCGCCTTTACTCATTATATATCTTTCACTTTATTCAAGATAAAACGTACATGCAATATAGCCAGGTTACAGTTAATGATCACATCTCCAGATTCTAAAATGAGAGGTGCATAAACATATGTGCGCGTGTATGTAATTATTGTTTTTTAATGTCAACTGATTTTTATAAATATTTGTGTTACTCAGTTATCATAGATTTTACAAGTATCAAAGGAATCACAAAGTAATAGGATGATATTTTTCCAGCCAAAATATATGGGAACCCTTGTAAATAAACATTGCCGAAAGAGTCAAAAGAATATATATATATATATATATATATATATATATATATATATATATATATAAAATAATAACAAAAATACTAAAGAACTTTGTATTATTTACCTAACCAGTTCTTTCCTATTTTCATATATATATATATATATATATATATATATATATATATATATATATATATATATATATATATATATATATAGTAATAGTGGTGTCAAGGGAATAACATTCCTTTTGACACACCGTTTTCTTGCAAACACGAAGATTAAACATTGCCAAATCCTTTTCTTAAAACAGATTTTTCGACAAAATAGGCTTTTCAAGTCCACTAATTTTCATCGGTTCCTTACTAAACTTTTGTTTAAAGTCGTGTGGGGAGTCAACATCTTGATTATTTCATTACTTTCTTTCTAGTTACTTTATTCTCTGTCTTACACAGATCATGAGTTATTAGACTATATATCTGCCCATAGAAAAAACACAGAGAGAGAAATTCATTGTCATAGACTTGCTTACTCTTAGCAGTAGGATAATTAGTCCTTTGCAGATTGAATGTGTTTTTACATTTTTCTAATCGTCAGCTAACTAAATTTAAATTCAATTTGTGAGCTAACTGGTTAACCATTCTATGCTATATTTATTGTAGGGACATGCTCTTTGCACACGCTGGTATATGGTTTTGGTCGTTTCTGTGGAAATTAAATGTAATAAAATTCGCCATGGGTGCCAACGACGGCGTCCAATTCTTTCCGAAATGTCTATCATCTATAGACAACCATTTTCTCAGTTCAAAGATTAAAAATGTCTTTAAGCAAATGAATCCATTATACGAGTCTGGGCTGAAAAGTTCACAGGCTGACTCTAAATGACTGACGCTATAGCTGTGAAATCTTGTATGTGTTAGTTTATCGCTTATTATTTTTACATGCATTATTTCTTTCCAGGTACGAGGGTGGGCTGAAAATATTCATAGGCTGAATATGAAGGACTGATGCTAGAGCTAAGAAATTTTGCATGCGTTCATTTTAACGCTTCTTGTTAATAAATGTATTGTTTCTTTCCCGAGGCCGGGATGAAAAGTTCATGGGCTGACTATGAAAGAGTAATGCTAGAGTTATGAAATCTTGCGTACACGAATAAAGCACTCCAGTTTATGAATAATGCAAAAGTGAGCAGCTGAATTTAGGAGAGGAAGAGAGAGTCTTCAGTATAATCCAAGGTCTGTATGTCCTGCAACTGTCATCAGCGAGGAAAACATTGGTCGCGTTCACCACTTGGTGACGGATGACAGGTGATTGATTATAAATCAAATAACCAATGCTATTAGTATATGCCATGAGAGATTTGAGAATAGTCTGCACAATGAACTTGGCATGACAAAGGTTTCTGCTGGGTGAGTGCCACGTCTTCTGACACCTGATCAAAAGTGCACCAGGTTGATCACGTCATGGAAAAATCTGACAATGTTTGAGACATATCCAGCTGGTTTCCTTGAGCGTTTCCTAACCCAGCATGATTGCAGGGTTCATCACTTTGAGCCAGAGACAAAGAGACACTCTGTTATGAGAACTTACCCATAATAACATAATGGACTATTCCATACGTAACAAATACTGCACCTCAAGAGGAAGCAGGGAGTTCTGTCTGAAGTCTGGAGTGAAGTCCGTCAGGAGTCAGTCAGTCAGTCGAGTCACAGGCAGTCCAGAACAGAGTCGCGTTCAGAAAACCTGATTGTTCATACTAACTCTTTCTTCTCTGTATATATTCCTGTTTGTAATATATCTGTGTTATTCCATATCCGTATTCGAGTTCTTCTTTATTGGTTCTACCTTGGACTATCACCGTGGTACAAGGAACCGGACCATAACACACTCTATCCATCTTCACTTACTCCAAAGAAGACCAAGGTCATTTAATCTGGAAGGAAGGTGATGGCCTCAGATTTTTGGGATGCAAAAAAAAAAAAATGTACTTATTGACTATTTTCAAAATGGCCACACAATCAATGGAAAATACTATGCCAAATTGCTGAGGCAATTACGGAAAGCTATCAAGATCAAACACCCAGGAAAACTGACGAAATATGTCTTGTGTCATCGAGGCAATGTTCCAGCACACACAAATCCTTGATTTCAATGGCTGCTGTGCGTGAATGTGACTTTGAACTCGTTGATCCCCCCTATATTCTCCTGATTTGGCCCCACCTGACTATCATCTGATCCCCAACATTAAACAACACTCAACTGAGAATCAGTATCGCAGTGATAGTGACGTCATATCCGCTGTTGCTGACTTTTTGACCAACAGGATGAAAGCTTCTTCACCAATGGGATCCAAACTCTGTAACATCGATGGAAGTGTGCGAACCGCAAGGGAGACTTTTGAAAAATAAACGTCGTTTGGTCATATTCCACGAGTATCTTGATCAGCCTATGAACTTTTCATCTCGTATCTTAAAGAAAACAACCCTTCGTCTTACCATACAGACTGACGTCACAGAATCATCAAAAGAAAGAGCTTTACTAAATAACGAAAAACACATCACTCGAAAACTTCTAACGGCGACATCAACTAAAATGCAAATAAATAATGATATAACCAATATGTTGACTTTCTGCGCAACTTAAACAAAAGGTTTGGAAGGAAACTCACTTCACTACTATTAGTTTGGTGCAAAAATAATGTCGGTTTTTGTCGTACTTTTTAACGCCAATAGAAACACAATAACAGTTACTATTCAATCTTTGCTGGATGATTTACATCATTTCATATCTTGAAGCAGAAATCTTGAGAAATCCATTTTCTTGAAAAACTGTCTTAAGAGAAAGTATTTTCTAAATTTCAACCGACAGTAATTCTATCTGTTCGGTTAATGGATACGAAATGTTTCCTGTATGGAAACAGCGAATTTCGTCGTTACCATTAACATATGTACATTACGTTTGAGCCGCCATATATGAACAGTCTATCTAGAAAATGTTAAAAAAAATTAAATGCGATTAAATTTATCAAAACATACCGTACTTGCATAACCATTATATAGCAGTTTCTTTGTTCCAATTATAACTTGGATTTAAAATTTGAGTTGATTTAATGTTCATGTCGTCTACGACGATGCGTGCTTTTATAATCCTTGATTGATTACAATGTGATTGTATTTTGAGAAATTTGATCGCGTCAAAGTCTACAGCTCTTAACAACTCGGGGGTTAGAAATGTTGTTTGATATACTTATCGGGGTCATTGATT
>OZ010587.1:35696661-35809161 GCA_963932145.1 Acanthosepion lycidas
ACTCTATCTGAGAATATTTACATTAAGTACCTCCACTAATTTTCGATACCTTGCTTTAAAATAAATTTTTATAAATGAAAAAAAAATCTTTCTTTAAGCTTTAATTGAAAGGACTGAAGGATTAAATATACTATTTGCAGTAAGCAAAATACTCTGGTGTATTTCAAACCGAAATTATATTGATTGGAAATGATTTGATTCTAAAATATCTGATTAGTACCTATTTTAGTTGTCTTTCATTGTAATGTAATTCTCTGCATTAAAAAAATTGCCAAAAATAAAATATACTTTTTCTGAAACTTTATTTGAGGAATATTAGCTGATTTAAAGTATAATTAATCTGATTTGAAAAATATTATTAACTTTAAATTTAAAATAACAGAGAAATGGAATTTTAAATCAAATAGTAGGGATGATTTTTAACGGACAGCAGCCATTCTTATGTAACCATCGAACTACGACAAATGCTGATAAGGTGTTGAAATGTTTGTTGCTGTTCTACGGAGACTTTATCTGTTAGGACATAATTTAAGAAACTGACGGATGAGCCCTTTTTTATATAACATTTAAGTTCTCAGTAATTTTAACAAATATTGGAAAAAAGTATCCGTAATCTAATTTTAAGAATTTTGACTTTAAATTTCCTATAGTCATCACTTTTATGTTGTGATAATATCGTATATAGTCGTATATAGCAATCTTCTATGACAACATAACAGAATATCATCTTTTATGGTGAATATCATTGTTTAAATGTCCATAAAACCATTCTGAAGATGGCTCATGTGAGCTGAAAGCTTAGATCAAGGAAAAGCATGATAAAAATATATTCAAATGTTAGATAGTTTTTGTTTTTATATTCTTCGGAAATTAAAGCAAGTATACGAAGTTTAGAACGGCTCATGATCAAACATAATAGACATTCGTTGTCTGTCATGTTTAACAATAATGTCTGATTATATATATATATATATATATATATATATATATATATGGTATCTGTCCCTACGTTTAGAAATACAATTTATTCTGAATTCCAAAAAGTTATTTGCGCAAAAGTGACTGTGTATATGTATCAGAAAACAACGAATGAGCTGCGCTATCAGTGAATTCATTTTGAAGACAAATTTAAAATTCTTTCTATGTAGAAATTTTAATGCACTTTCCTTCAAATATCCAAAGATCACACATTCAAACAAATATAGAGTTGCATGAATGAGACCATTTTTACTTTCTGGCATTGATTTTACTGAACACCTGGGGGTAAATAAAGGAAAATCGCAAAAAAGAAAACGAAACAAAACAAAAAACAAAACGGGTAAATGTGGATAAGAAGTGCGTGTGTGCACCTTGAGAATCAGACTTCGAAATCCTGTGTTCCTTCCATCCAGTAAAAAAAATAAGATGAAATAATTTTATCATGAAAAAAATTCAAAGAGACACACACACACACACACAAAACAAATGGTGAACAAAATATTTTTAGATACCTCAGTTTTTTATTTTTAAGCTATTAGGTTGGTGCAAAAATAATGACGTAATAATGTCGTTTTTTGACGTTAAAAAACACGTCAAAAACGACATTATTACGTCATTATTTTTGCACCAACCTAATAGCTCTCCTGAAGGATTAATTGGTCCTCCGGCTCAAAACTAAAGTGACCTTTGGTCCAGCTTAGAAAACAGAAGAAATAATTTTGAATTCCTCAGTTCACTCCATGGAACTTCAAATCCTCACTAATTGTATTTGAGGCTATAAATCCAATTCCAGCCAAAATATCGATTTGGGCAGAAATTCCAATTCAGGCCGAAACTTCAAAACTTCTGCGGAATTTCAAAACTTCGAGTCATGAAACCTCTCCCTTTATTTCTGGTTCTTTGGCATTTGGAAAAAATAAAATTAATTTTCTCAATTCAAAGATTTTGGAGATATTTTAAACTGAATTTAAAAAAAAAAAAAGAATTCACTAAATTTTTGGTTACTTTAAACTCAATATAAATTAAAACTTTTAAAATCACTAATTTTTTTTCAGTTATTTTAAAATTTGAATATTTAACTGTTCCCTCCTGATGCAGATACAAATCGCGATGTTAGATGTTCAAACACCAGATGAAGGACAGATTCTCAATCACTGGATCATTTTGATTCCAAAAAAGGTTATGTCTATGCAAGTGCGGCTGGAGACAGACAGACAGAATATGCCGTTTATTTATTTAGAATTAGATTTTTTTTTATCTAGTATTGAAAAGGTCGTTTTACATGCTTTACAATAAGAGCAAGAAAAGATCATTTTTAATTATTTTATTACTTAAAAATAGCATAAATCTTTAACAGTTTAGTCGATTGGTGATTCTTTTAAAAAAACTATAAACTACTTTTTCAGAAATTTTAATTTTGAATTCAAAAACAAAAACTTTAATGATATATAAATAAATAATAAACGTATTTTCTTTTATTACATTAAAAATAAACGTATTTTCTTTTATTACATTAAAAATAAAGGAAAATAATTTTTATTGTACATTAAAAAGTGGCATATTTTCTTTAGTTCAGTTGATCGGAGAAACTTAAAAAAAGAATAAATTTTCATTTTTTTTATTTTAATAAAAACACATTGTAATTTGTTCATATCCCTTATTTTTGATTTTTAAAAGCATGAATGATTCTTAAATTTTATTTAGCAATAGAAAATCTTTTATTTGCCTTTATTACGATAAAAAAAGTTGTAGATGTTCAAAAATATTTAGCGTTTTGGAAGAATGAAATACCACACAACGTTTCATATATCTTCATTCTGAATTTTAAAAACCTGAATTATCTGTAAATTATTATTTGCGACAGAAAGCTAATTTTTTTTTAATTTTATTACAATAAAAAGTGGCATATTTCTTTAAAACATTTTTGTTTAGATTTTAGAAAATCACCAGGAAATTTTTTCATATGTCTTAACTTTGTGAAAGTCAGTGCACAACAAGAGCAACTGAAAGAAAAGCGTGGAAGTATGCAACCTTTCGATAGTTCACGCGAAGATTAGACTAGTGATCTCCCAAATCACTGTTGGGCGAATGATAACGGTTTACCCTCACTGCGAAGCAAATATATTGCTGGTTTTCATGGTTATGCTGTTTGAATAGCACGCTAAAACACGTGGGAAATCTTGAGAGCCCACTAAGTGTCTTTATAATGATGCAGGTGAAGGCAAACACTTTAGAAAAATAATTTGTAAATACAACTCAGGTTTTCAGATGACATCATTTAATGCGGACAGAGATTTCACCGACCATTAGATACCTTATAATATTACGCGTTCAAGGATAGGTGTACCGTCGAATGGGATGTCTCCGTGCAATGTCAAGTGAATCACCGTGCTTTGTGAAAGTGTTGTCCAAGACGAGGCAAGGCACCGGTGCTCCAACATTGGAGGGGATCGCAGCTTAAAAATCATTATGTACTTTCAAGAAATGTTTCATCAGTATAACCATTATGTACATATTTTCAAATATGCCCTTAATCATATGAATCACTGAGAAGTTGTAATACACGCAAACAAGCGATCCAGGGCGGGGGTCAGCATGAAAGCCGGTACAATACCCCTGTGTATGATGAGTTAGCAATACTCGTGGTCAAACATGATAAACAGGACATAATACTTAAGTTAAGGTCAAGACATATTTAGCGGATTTTTGAGACCCTCACACCCCGTGAGTAAGATTCTTCGTAATAGTGCCCTCTTCGACCTGCAAGGGCAAGATGAAACAAACGAAGTAATACGACCGGCAGCCAGTTCAAGGAGACAAACAAACCAGTGTCATGCCTATCATGTCATGATTAGCAACAACCTCACCATACAGTAACTTTAAGGTACAAGGATTTAGCCTATCAAATAATACTGTACCAAAATGTAAGCTGATCTGCTGGCCTATGTATGTACCAATTAAACAAGACCTATGTTTCATAGACTACACAAAGGCCTCCGACAAAGTGCGCCACAAGGATATGTTGGGAATGCTCAGCAACCTTGATATATTCGGAAAGATATTAGAATAATCAATAACATATA
The DNA here is from genome assembly GCA_963932145.1 of Acanthosepion lycidas. Classification (NCBI taxonomy): domain Eukaryota; kingdom Metazoa; phylum Mollusca; class Cephalopoda; order Sepiida; family Sepiidae; genus Acanthosepion; species Acanthosepion lycidas. The sequence continues at coordinate 35,700,723 of OZ010587.1, forward strand.
CTGGCAGCAAACAGCATGCATGCGCATAGAGAATGAGTTCAGCGAATATACAGAAAATAGAAAGGGGCGTAAGGCAAGGATGTGTCTTCTCACCGGACCTATTCAACCTGTATAGCGAGGCAATTAAAAGAGAATTGGAAATCCTACCGGCATTCAGCATCGGCGGTCACAATCCTAACAGCATAAGATACGGAGTTGAGACAGTACTTACTGATAGCAGATATGGAAAAGAAATTACAAAATCTTCTACAGAAGATAGTGAAGGAGAGCGAAAAGAAAGGACTAAGCATAAATAGCATGAAGACAGAATGCATCTTCAGCAGTAAAAGGATGAGCCCTAAATAGGATTTGCAGGTCGGGAACACTAAAATCAAGCAGGTTAGGAAGTTTAAATATCTGGGAAGTGTTTTGACAGAGAACGGCAAATGCGACACTGAGATCTGTAGACGTATTGGGAAAGTCAAGGACACATTCTAAAAGCTGGGCAGAGTATTGCGGGACAGGAGAATTTCTTTGGCAACAAAGAAAAGAATACTGAACTGTTACGTAACATCTGTCCTCCTTTACGGCAGCGAATGTTGGACGGTCTCTTTAAAGATGAAGAAGAGACTCGAGGCAAAGGAGATGTGGTTCTGCAGAAGGATGCTGAGGATAACATTGACCAAGCGTGTGAACAACGATGAGGTTTTTAAAGAGGATGCAAACAAGGAGGAGGCTTATACGTAACATCTGGAAGAGGAAGCTGAGGTTTCTGGGACAGGAAATGAGAAAGAATAAAAATAAGTAAATAAGAAGTAAATATTTAATTTTATTTATTATTATTAATGCTCTGTTTTTTTTTTTATATCAAGCATTAAATTTTCAAAGATTGGCTGCTTTAAAGACGTTAGCTTTCAGAACTGAGGGATTTTTAAGGGATGGATTGTGCAAACATGATCTTTATACTTGTCACATACACGCACACACATACACGCGCTCGCACACACACACACACACACACACACATATATATATATATAGATAGATAGATAAATTCCCAGATCAATATATATATATATATATATATATATATATATACATAATCGAGTTCACCCCAAACAAGTAAAGCCATTGTGGCAAAAGCGGTTACTGAGTGTCGAAGAATTAGCAATGTTATATAGGAATAAAGTATCGCTGCCGACACTTGACTTTGAACATGGATCGCCAGTGAGCAAACACAGGTGATCCCATGATTGAATTAAGTAGACTACGTGACAATAGAGGAAATGCATATACGGGCGGTAACGTGTGTCGAATTGATCGTCATTTCTAGTCTATCCTCTATTTCTATTCGGATCTGCACTTCTATTCTATCCTCTATTACTATACGGACCGCTATTCTCTACTCTGTTAACTATATACTATTTCTCTATACAGATCAGTATACAGATTACTATTCGCACGAGTATTATCGAGCAAGTGCTATTAGTGCGAGATCATTCGAAGGCGTCTGACACCAGCATTGTACAACGGCGTATTATAAGTTGTATCTGCGATTAAAAAGTCTCTACTGCAACGAGCATTACAAAAGTGACAACGAGTATTCGTTGACACCACAAAAGTTTCAACCGAGTGTTAGCTGACATCACAAAAAGAAAACAGAAACATTACTAAAAAGCCAGAACTAAAGAAGAATAATCAGCAGGACAGTAGATTGTGATTGAATTAAGTTGATTGGAAAGTATGGAGCCGGAAGAGAATTCCACAAGCGAAAAGTGCGAGAAAAGAATCTATCAGTATAAAACTTACAGCTATATGTAGCCAACACAACGGTAAATTGGTGGGACCTTGTTGCCAATCTAGTACTGCGCTTAAATTCATAAAATATAGTTATCAGAGCGAAGAGCTCCTCTCAACAGTTGCTATAAAGCATTTAGAGAAAAGGCACAGGGAGGCAACTTTACGGTGGTGAGAAAGTGACTGAAGCCAAGACGTTAGAACAGAAGACCAATAATATCTGTTTATATTTCTGAGATGAGATATTGTAATTATTTACATTATTTACACTGTTCTGACTATTATCCCCATCTTTGTTGCCATATTCACGACATTTCGGACGTTGTGCGCTCCGGCTCTTTTTCAGGTGATTGGAATTTCGAAACGAACCCTTTATTTCGTCGACGGGGGTAGATTGTTCTAGTTCCAAGTGCCATAGCTATTCCGGATATCTCAATTTCAGTTATTTCCCTTCATCTCAACTCTCCAAGTTTTTGTGCACGTCTGCTGTAGTTGGGTATTGAACTCCCAACACTTCGTGTCAAGCACACATGGCCCAGTGGATAAAAACGTCGGTAATTCAGAGACTTGAATACTAGGATCTTAAAAAAGTCTACAAAAATACTGGAAAACGAAGAAGCTGCAGTACATAAAATGTAGAGTTGTGCCCATAATAATTGGTGCACTTGGATCCGTGCCAAAAACGTTAGATTTATAGACACAGGAAAAGACTGAAATTATGTAGCTTAATATAGGAGCCTGTGAGGATTCTAAGGGAGGTACTTGATATTTGAAGTATTGCTGGTCAGTATTCAGTGATAGCATGATCATGCAAATATATGAAATACAGGGTGACCCCAAAAAACGGGAAATTTTTAACAATCCAATGAAACCAAGAATGATGGAAAAAATATATTTTATTCATAGTAATTTAAACCTTAAAACATGCCATTTAAGAAACAATGATGGAATTTTCATTTTTAAAAAATGACATCCTGTAGATGGCGTCCTCCTGTACGAATGCATTCTTGAAATCTGCTGTTGAGATTCCTGATTAACTGCTGCAACATCTCACCTGGGATACTGTGAATTTCATCTTGAATTCTAAATGGCGAAATTTTTACTTGCTCAAGGTCACTGTGTTGCCACTTGCTCATGTCTGGCAATACGCACTTCAAAAATTCCCGTTTTTTGGGGTCACCCTATATTATGAGAATAACGAAGGTGCAAATTAGTTAAAACATCTTCGTCTTTCACAAAGTTATAAATTTGAGCAATTGGCGTGTAAGTTATCCAAATGGTTAAGACAATACTTTGAAGAAGGTCAATAGTCGTGTTGGATCTGGCGCTGGTTGAAAATTTATTGCACATATATCTATAACGAATTGCCAGAATGAATTTCTTTCATCTCATGATGACGAACTGTTTCTCTTTTGCTCTGTTCAACTGAATCAAGACCATTCAAATGATGAGTGATTAGGGACTTAATAACCTTCTGGCATTTCCTCTATATTTTATTTCGTTCATCTTTTCCTTCATTCTTTTTTTTAAAATCTTCCTTCATTCTTTCTACATTCCTTCTTTCATTCCTTTTTTTAATAGATGTATTCTTTCTCATTGTTTTCCCTTTCCTTCAATTTTTATTTTGCTTTATTTATTTGGTTCCACCATTTTGTTTTCATTCATCGTTCCTTTTTTTCTTGCTTTCTTTTTCTTATTTTACATAGATATTTTACTATCACCTTTCTTTCATTTTTTATTCTTTCTTTCTTTCTCTATTCTTTCTTTCTTTCTTTCTCTATTCGTTCTTTCTTTCTTTCTTTCTTTCTTTCGTCTTTCTTTCTTTCTGTCTTTCTCTATTCTTTCTTTCTTTCTTTCCTTCTTTCTTTATTCTTTCTTTCTTTCTTTCTTTCTCTATTCTTTCTTTCTCTATTCTTTCTTTCTTTCTCTATTTTTCTTTATTTCTTTATTCTTTCTTTCTCTATTCTTTCTTTCTTTATTCTTTCTTTATTCTTTCTTTCTTTATTCTTTCTTTCTTTCTCTATTCTTTCTTTCTTTCTTTCTTTCTTTCTTTCTTTATTCTTTCTTTCTTTCTCTATTCTTTCTTTCTTTCTTTCTTTCTTTCTTTCTTTATTCTTTCTTTCTTTCTCTATTCTTTCTTTCTTTCTTTCTCTATTCTTTCTTTCTTTATTCTTTCTTTCTTTCTTTCTTTCTTTCTTTCTTTCTTTCTTTCTTTCTTTCTTTCTTGTCCGAGATGTCTCACATCAGCCCCAGATGCGAATGTTGGCGACTAATCACGAAAAACGGTAAATGTCGATCTTTGCAGCTGCCAAGTCAGAAATATGGGTGTGGTCAGGTAGGGGGTCAAAACAAGGGAAATAGTAATATGCATTCACGGATGTGCGTGAACACACACTTGACAATGCGAATTTGATTCTGACTTTTCTTGTCCTGTGTGTCTATACAGACACACATCGTTTAGACGCGTGTTTCCCAATCATTCGTTTGAATTTGCAAATAGACTTTCGAGTGAGTAGATATTGTGATTCCCATTATCCGCGGTTTCGCATTCCACTGGTTTTAGTTATCAACGGCCAAACCCCACAGTTTGTAAGTTTTAATTAATAATATTCACAAAGAGCAAGGCAGTAATGGCAGCAATTCAGATATGTCAAAGAGAAGGTGTAAGTTGTGTTTTCTTAGAGAAAAGACAAAATTTCTCAATTTAACAAAGGAAGAAGAATCTTTTGTTGATTTTGTTAAGATTTAAAAGGTTTAAGTAAAAAGATCATTGCAAACCACTTTTGACACTTGATTATTGGAATTACCTTCTCCATAAATTGTACAATTCTTTTCGTTTATTTCTTTCAGATTCATTTTTACGGCTTTTAAAATTAGAGAATAATCTGCAGAAATTGTCATCTTCCGTATTGAAATCCTTAAGCAAAATTACGTCTGTTATTCTTTAAAAGGCATGTAGATATGAGAGCTGTAACATTACAATAAACGGGCTGGATGCAAACTAAAAAAAGTTTTGAGCTAACCCAACTCACACACAAACAGACTCACACACACACATATATATACACATATTTACATACATCCAGATAGATACATATATATATATATATATATATATATATATATATATATATATAAGGTTGGTGCAAAAATAATGACGTAATAATGTCGTTTTTGACGTATTTTTTAACGTCAAAAAACGACATTATTAGGTCATTATTTTTGCACCAACCTAATATATATATATATATATATATATATATATATATATATATATATATATATATATATATATATATACAGTCTGTTTCATGCTAAATCATCAGTCCATCGTTTGACGATTACCTTTATCATGAAATAGACTGTCAGCTCTGTGTGTTGATTTTAGTGTCCATTTATATATATATGTATTGAACAGGAGTATAGGTTTATCCTTTGTTTCTTGTTTAGGATTCGGTTTTCGGCTTCTAAAGTCTTTTTCATTCTTTCACTCCCAGGGCCACCCTTGATCTTAGTGACATTATCACATTGCTTATAATGAGTTGGTTAAAAATATATATGATAATATCTGAAGAAAGTATGTAATAAGGAATTTGTAAAAACAATTGGATGTTTGATTTTTATTTAAACTTTGTTGATATTTTTAATTTTGTTGAAAAAAAATGTAAGGAAAAAAACACTGAATTAGTTGAAAAAAATAAAATCTTTATTGATTGTTTCATTGTTAATAATTATTTATAAAAATTGATAATTCTAAAACAAAAAAAAATCAGATTAAACAAGGCGTTTTTAAGTAGCTAATTTGCCAGGGTTACAGGTTTTTTTCCGTACTTTTCAGGATGCTATGTAAGAGCAAAACGTTGATAAAAAATAAACATTTTCACACATTCCCTAGCACACACACTAGCACACGCTCCACGCACACACGCACACACACACACACACACACACACACATATATATATATATATATATATATATATAATACCAGGAAAGTTCAAATGGCACGCGGAAAGACGGGTGACAGTTGGGAAAAAGCAACACATAGTGGTAAGGGTTGGTTGCTTGATACAAAATATGCATTCTCAAGTAACTGGGGCACCGCACAAGCATTATCACGTCTAAATCAAATGTATCTAAAGTTGGGGAAAGAGGTCAGAAAAGCGTGCAGAGCGATCTCATTGAAATTGGTTGCATGTGTCGACAACAGTTTTAATCTCAGACTGAAATTGTAAATGGATTGAAGCGTATAAATGTTTTCAAAACACCAGACTTACTTTGTTTGCCAAGCACAAGCTACAGTTTGAAAATGAAGAACGTCGACCTATTCAGATTTGTAGAATGGAGAACGTCGTCTCGCCATTCGATTTACATTAACCACTCATTGTCTTAATATTGTCGCCCGGTCAATTAATTCAGTGAATTAAAATTTCATTTCTGTATTCATGAACATTGACCTAAATATTGAGTGCAAAATATTCGCGTGTGTGCTGAAAAGTTCTCGGATCTAATGACTTCCCAAATTATCAAACATTAGAATGTATTTAGAAGGGCTTCAGGCAAAAAATCAGCACACCAACATGTATAGGTCCCGTTTTTTCATTTCTTTTTCCTTCACTAAGATTGAAAATCTAGCAAGTCTGGTAGAATCTTAAAGTGATGCTGAAGGGCGCTTTGTGATAGAAAGGATGGTGCTTCGGAGACAAAATGAGGGTAATCATCTGATGAACACATTGTTGTCGGCACTGTTGCAATTTTCGCAACATTATGGATAGGAATTTACATATATAAATATATATAATTTGTTATATATATTAAAGAAGAGTGCTCAGTATAGGCGATAGAAACCATTGAATCATTGATGCGGTGTTGCTCCTCTTTCCATCTCTCGCTTTATCTATCTATCTATCTATCTATCTATCTATCTATCTATCTATCGCAGCCTTTTCATAGCTATCTATCTTAGTCAGAGTATATCTATCTATCTATCTATCTATCTATCTATCTATCTCAGCCTTTTCATAGCTATCTATCTTAGTCAGAGTATATCTATCTATCTATCTATCTCAGCCTTTTCATAGCTATCTATCTTAGAGTATATCTATCTATCTATCTATCTATCTATCTATCTATCTATCTCAGGCTCTTCATGGCTATCTATCTATCGTAGTCAGAATCTATCTATCTATCTATCTATCTATCTATCTATCTCAGGCTCTTCATGGCTATCTATCTATCGTAGTCAGAATCTATCTATCTATCTATCTATCTATCTATCTATCTATCTATCTATGTCTTAGAGAGTTTCACCGCAAGCTGTACAAGACATTGTCGTTGGATATGCTTCGGAGTAACTGTTATTTTTTGTTTGCCTTCCATCATCTTGTGTATCCATTGTTGTCTTCCTTTGTCGTCTTATTCGTCTGAATTGCGTATATTGTTTCGAATTGTGTTGGTGTGACGAGGGTACGCCGACATCATGTCGGAGCCCGAATCTCTTCCTGCTTCTCCTACAGAAGTAACTCCTTCGGCGTTGGCAAGGGATAGGCCCCCACAAAAAGGGCCAGAATATTTCAAAAATTTAAAAGAGACATTTCATCCATATGTTAATGGAAATGAATTATTACCGGTGCCATCTGTATTGGACACGGTGAATCCAAGGACAATCTCGTTAGTAACAACGGACCCCAAGACCCGGAAACTAAATATTGTGACTAAGGAAGTGATGGAGGAGGCTCTGAAAAGTCTTCAAATTGTAGCCAAAATTCTAGCCAGAAGAAGTAAGTCAATGTGGGTTCATCTTATTGCCGACAGAAGAGAAAGCCAAATCACTTGCAGGCTGTATTCTAACTACTTCGACAGTCAGGTTTCAGACTGAATATATGGAACGAGAAAGGCAAAGGTGACTCTACATAGGGTACCACTCTATATATCTGAAGACAATATTGGGTTTTTCTTTTCTAAATATGGGGACGTCTGTCCTATTAAAAGTAAAACCGGAATTGCAACAGGTGATATTGAAATCTCAATTACATTAAATGAAAAGCAATTTAAGGAAATACTCAACACGTTAATGTGTGTGGGTAGACTTATCTATGTCGTTGTGGAGGGTCGTCGGCCACTTTGTTGGGCTTGTGGAACTGCGGGGCATTTGTCGAAGGCTTGCCCAGAACAAAATCCTACACCACAACCCCAAAAGAAAAACGAAGCAGCAACATCACAGGCAACAGCACAGGCAACAGCACAGACAATCCAAAAAACTGGAGAGTGGACGGAAGTCGTCAAGAAGGGAACCAAAAGTACCACCACTTCCCTTCAGCAGCGAAATGAGGGTCCCCAACCAGAGCCAGAGTACCAGCAAGAAAGGGAATTAGGAATGCAGGAGATGCCCCCACCTCAGTCGTCTTCACTGAAAAGTGAGAGAAAGGAAACAGAAGAAGAAGAAGAAAAGGGGGAAAAATAAAGAAAACAGACAAGCAAGCTGAAGCCAACAAAGACTCTGCCAAAACAAAGGCTCAATGAATCCCGGCTTCGCCAGTCAAGAATACTGAAGAAAATACCACAAGAAGTCTTCCTTCTTCCCCTCTGAAAGCGCCACTGTCCCCCATTGGCAATACACCTCCTCATCAAACACCCTCTGCCAATACCACTGCAGCCGATGATATTTCTACTCCTCCCAACACGCCACTTTCCAAATCCCCAAACCCCAGCACCTCCCAGCAGAGTTCTTCTCGTAAGAAGAAATTCCCGAGTGGGGTAATGTCTTGCTGTATGGACAATCAGTCAATAGAAGCGGGCATATCGAAGCAAAAAAGAGCTTTGTTGAAGCCCTTGTTAAAGATGGCGTCAGTAGACGGACTTCCTACAGATGATCCCCGAAATTTCCACAAGGCCGCCGGCGTAATAACATAGATAAAGAGCATAGAGCGAAATCTAATAGCGTGAGATCACCTTCACGAGGCGAAGGATGCCTTTCCGGAGATCCGAATGGCGGAAATAAGAAACCCGGAACTGAGAAAGATACAGAAATTTTGTGCAGAGAGGGTCCCAGTAATCCTCCATCCTTCATTATACAGGAAATTAAAACTAACGTACCCCTCGGACGTTGGCCATGTTGTCCGAGATGATCGCATGACGACAGAGATGGGGACAGGGAACCTTGGACAATCCGTCGGGGTCCTTTCATCCGCAGATTTTCGTCCAGTCTGTGAGTAAGGGAATCAACTTGAAAAATGTCGCTCAAGATAGCTAGTTTGAATGCGAGGGGCTTGAGGGATCGGAGTAAGGCGGCCCGCCTGCTTCGTGATCTCTTGTCGTTCGGTGTAGATGTAGCTGCGATTCAAGATACGCACTTTGCTTGCGAGGTTGATCCGCGTGTGCTGTCTAGGGACTATGTTGTCTATCCAGCCGGCCAGAAGTGTTTCCTTGTTGGTTAAACGTACCCTGGATGCGAGAGTAGACCTTGTTTCTCGTTTTTTCGGCAGTTGGAGCTTTTCCTGGTCGATTCTTCGCGCTTAGTCTTAGTGGGGGACTGCAATGCCATCCTGGACCACAAGATAGACAGGGGGCAGGGAGCTAGCGGGAGGTCATTGGGTGATCGTAGCTTGGTTAATCTGATCGACGAGTTCGGTCTCGTCGATAGATACCGAGTCGATCACCCCGTATGTGGACGTGGACGTGGACTCGTAAGTGGCCGTCTACCCAGGTGGCCAGCTACTTGGATAGAATGATAGTGAGAAGGGCCGATGTAGACCGGCTAGATTGTCCAACCTTCCATTGGTTAGGCTATATGGACCATAGAATCGTCTGTGCTCGTATAGCGTCAGATTCTAGGCCTAGAATGGCTGGACACTGAAAGTTCAATCTGTCTTTACTGGACCGGCGGGACTACCAGCAAACAGTTAATTAGACTAGTGCAGCGGGAATTAGTGGGGGCGGTTATTGGGAATAGGTGGTGGGAGAGGCTTAAGTATAGGATTAGGTCCTTCACCACTGAATATAGCCAGCGGCTCGGACTAGATAAGGCTAAAAATGTGAAGACACTTAAAGATAATCTGTCCCGGGCGGAGGCTGGGGGTATTCCCTAGAGATAGGTTTAGCTAAGCAGGCCGTGGAGCGCGCACTACCATGGTCAGGTAGTTAGACATAGGTTAAACAAGATGTCTGACGAAGCAGTGAACATAGGCGTACAATTGCGCAAGGAAAAGATCCGTCGAAGTTCCGATCGTTACATTCGTGAAGTCAAAACCCGGAGGGGCGTACTCTGATGGCGACTGATGATATGTGCGAGGCGTTTCAGTGACATTTCGAGAGCCGATTTTCCAAGGAGCCTGGTGTCAGTGGCGATGAGTTTCGCAGCTATTTGGCTGATTTTCCTCGGCTTTCGCCTACTGAAGCGGCTAGCTGCGAGGGTGACATCACGGAGGGCGAAGTCTACTTGGCATTGAAGAGGGTCAGCAGGGGTCGACCATCGGTATCTGGCTGCTGTACGCCGCCGGATTCCAACCCGACTTCTGCAAGTGGATTAGCCTGCTGCATCGCTCCCCCAGTGCTGTGGTACAGGTGAACGGAAAGCGGTCGCGCGCTTTTGCGCTGTCTCGGTCGGTACGTCAGGGTTGCCAACTGTCGCCTCTACTTTACGCTTTGGCGTTGGAGCCTCTCCTGGTGGGGCTCGAGCCAGGGTTTCCGCGTACGCCGATCCATTTTCGTGTCGTGCCGCAGCGATATTGAGGTGGTACAGAAGGCGCTTGAACGGTACGAAAAGGTCAAAGGGGCCAAGATTAACCGTAACAAGTCTTCCGGCTTGCGGTTAGGTGCCTTGAAGGGGGTCTCTCTTCCGGGGCCCTTCAGTTGGATGGACGGTCCTGTCCACATTCTCGGAGTGTGGTTTGGACCCGACCTCCAGCTGGAGAAAAATTGGTCAGAAGTACAGGCAAAAGTCGGAGCGTCGGTCCGGACTTGGCTCCGAAGGAGGTTGTCCTTGAAGGGTAGAGTGGAGTTAGGCGTGTGCCACTTAAGTCTTTCTTCTCGTCCATTACTGCTTGGCTGTACTTCCTCTTTGCAAGGACCATAGAAAGGCGATCGAGCGCTTGTTGTCCACCCTCTTGTGGGTTGGGCACAAGCAGGAGGTCCGTAAAGAACCTTGTGTCCAACGTACGTGTCATAGGGGGGCTGGGATTGCCGCACGTGGTGAGTCATCGACACGCCTCGACGTTGGCTTTCCTACGCCGCGTTTTGACAGAGGATTCGATTTTAGTGGGGAGTGTTAGGGACGCTTTCCCTAGCCTTACTATCACTCCTCCCATTTCCTGGGCTAAGCGCCGTCGTAGGTCCGGGAAAATGTCGACTTTTCTCAACGAGTGTCGAGCGGCCGTGAAGGCTTTTCCTCGGTCCAGTGACCTTTCACGGCCTCGAAAGGTCTTGTATCGTGAATTAGTGGAGGGGGTCGTGAAGAATCGTCTCTGCGAGCGGCTCGGCTTGTCGGTGGATGAGTTGCGCTCTTTCTGGTCTTGGGATCCAGCGGCGAATTACCTCAGTAACACTGAGTTTTCGCTTACCTGGCGATTGATTGGTAACGTGCTATCTCTCAACGACATGGTCTTCAGATGGGGCTGGGCGTATTTCCCCGACTTACCAGTGTGACCTTGTTTTAGAGGAAACTGCACGCCTTCTACCATTGTCCTGAGGTACGCCCTTTCTGGGACTATGTCTGCGAGCTGACGGCTCGTATCGCTCCCGATCAGCTTGTGCTCATCGATCTCGCATACGCGTGCGACAATGTGTCGCCCCGTATTCTGGGGTGAAACGAATGGTGTTTCTAACGTTGCTAGCCGTGGCAAGAATGGTGATCTGGATGACGCGAAAGGTGGGGATCTTGCGACGGGAACGCTATTCTCATCAGGTTCTGATCAGATACTTTCAGCTGATGCTGAAAGTAAAGATCAGAACTGATAGAAAGCGTTTGGTGTCGACAGATTTCAACGAAAGGTTGGTAAACGTAGCAAGTTTGGTTCATGTGAAAGGGGCTATCCTTGAATTCCCTTTTTAAATCCCCTCTCGACACAACGGGGCGGTTTCCTGCGAACCCTCCTCCTGGTTAGGGGAGACCCCCCTTTTGTGTACTTAGTTAATGTGAGTGAGTGTCGTTCCTGGCCTGTTCCCGGCACCGTACTTCGGTTATGAGCCAAGTTGAGATTCCCAACCTCCCCAGTTTGTTTTCGGCCGCCTTTTTATCTCGACTGGTTCAGTCTTTGACTTCCCCACGCCCTACATTTATTTTTCACCTCCACCATTCCGTTAGAGAGTTAGCCTCTTGATTCTGTCTGATGACAGAATACAGCGGCAACTCTGATTTTTGTGGGGTGGACGGGCCCTACGAACATTAATTATTTTCTATTTGTTTTCTGTTTTATATATAATTTTTGTATTGGGATTTAGAACACTCCCCATCATTTCACATCATTGTTAGATTTATATATATATATATATATATATATATATATATATATATTATGAACATTCGTACATAAGAGATTTTAATCTATGGGGTTTATTTTTAGGGTCCCATTGTGACTGTGGTATTGTGGTATATGTAGGAGAAAAAGATGAAGGGTGAATTCTTTTGGGTTATTTGTATTGAATGAATGGGTCGTGAATCGGGTTAGCTAGGTATAGGATGACCAAACTCAACCCCACTCCTCACTTTTTAGGCCATGTGCCACAATTATTGCATTTTACAATAATAAATAGTATCTATCTATCTATCTATCTATCTATCTATCTATCTATCTATCTATCTAATTCTGGGCATATTATCTATCTATCCATACATTTTTTGGATGATACACATACGCACGCAGAAATACATACATACATGTGTACGCATTATAGTTCACACAAACACACACATAAAAACAATGCGAGATTAGGCGCAGATATATATGCATGTGTTCAAGCATGCATACATACGCAGCTGGAATCCTGTTTCGATGTTGAGACTTTGTAGCGAAATATATATGTATGTATATATATATACTGAAATGAATTGAATTTTTCTCGATTGATAATTTCTGATCACGAAACCTATCTTAACGTAATCGATGACAACTATTAGTTAATATATTTTCTGTTTATACGTTATTTTTATAGATACAATCTATTTAATTAAATAGTATTAATTACATTTACCGGCCTGAATTTTGAAGAAATTTCTTATTGTGTGTTTATTAAATAAATTGTATCTATAAAAATAACGTATAAACAGAATATATATATATATATATATATATATATATATATATATATATATATATGCGAGAATATGACATATAAATTTCTAAATATCAAAACCATGTTAGGCAAATGAATGAATAAGTGGAAAAATTTGTGTAACGCGTTTCGTCCTCTAGAAGGACTTCATCAGGCTAAAGTAATGTTTTGTTAGTGCAATTATATATATATGTAAGAGGGAGAGACACAGATATAAAGGCACAAGCGTCAATTATAATTATCCACCAATAGGGAACGCGGAAGATATTGGAACGCTGAAATTTAAAATTAAATTTTTTTTTTTAGATATGTCTGAGCAATTCTAGACAATTTTGTAGTTTCCTTACGCTTTTCGTTTATTATTAAGTTTTGTATCATTTTCTTGGTTTCGAGTACATATTTAGATATAAATTGTCCAATAACATAAGTATTTTTGGCCATCGTTAGATTTTTGATTAATGAATCAATAAATAATTTTCTTTGTGCTTTTGTTTTATTATTAAGTATTCCATATTGTGAGAAGAGACAATCTGTCAAGAAAAGTGAAATGCAATAACTTGAACGCAGATTTACTGCAGATGGTCTCGTGGTCTTTCGATACATTTTCACTTTAGCAAATTATAATATATATATATATATATATATAAAGAAATATAGTCTTAAGGTGTGCTATATTTATGGAATAAAGTGCTCAATATCAGAGATAGAGCGTGTGTAAATATAAAAGTGAACATAGAAGTCAACACTTAGAGGCGACAGTCTGTTTCATGCTATATGCAATCGTCAAGCCACAAGTGTTGACTTCTATGTTCACTTTTATATTTATATATATATATATATATATATATATATATATATATATATATATATGAGTATGATCATAATTTCGATTTAAAAAATGCTTTAATTTGTAAGAAATTCTGTCGTCCAGCTTTTATTAGATTAAAAATCCGAACATCCAAATTCCATACAATAAAAAAAACCCAAAGTAACGAAATATACGTCTACTTGTTTCTAATAAATCCTTTGTATTTACAAACATACGTACATGAATTCAAAAGAGTCAAAAAGGGGTAAAAATAGTCTTTAGTCGAGTTAAGGTAGTTGGCACACAGAAAATCTGTGGTTTAGAAAAAAATATTTAAGAGTTGGCCCAAAATAAAAAAAAAAATAGTTTGGAAAATACTTTTTAGTAGTTAGTCCACAATAAAAAGAAATACTTCAATGACCGTCTCTGCTATTGTTGCAGAGGATTCGTTTGAAATCGCCGACACACGTTTCATTCATCATTAGTAGGGATTAAAAGAAAAGCTATGTAGCCACGTCTTCTTTTCTGTTTGAACAGCTTGAAAAGAGTTGCATATCTGCTGGTGAAAGTTACATATCTGTGGGTTTTTATAAGAATTTTTTCCCAGAAGTAGGCTCAAGAAAAATAAGATTATAGTTTTCTCTGATTGGTCAGATATTTCACATAGCGATTTTAATTTATAACCAATAGACACATTGCTTTGAACGCTGTGTGTTGTATTGTGTAATATTTTTTGGCATGTTTGTAATATTATCTTTTATTGAGTTGTAATCATACAACACCCTCTCCGGTCGTCCAAGGCTTCCAGCACCGCGACTGGTCGCTTAAGTGACCGCTTCAATCCAGAACTAACGTTTTCCTACGTTGTGATTTAAGTTTGATCATAAGGCAGCTAAGATCGAATCGTGGCAGTTATCTTCGTGTTGGGCTGGTCCATACAGTGTGAAGACGTACAGGAAAGAAATAACACTCGAATAAATTGAACACAAGTAAATACTGTTTTTATATCAGTCCTTCGTACAATAATTGGTTATATCAGAGTTCACATGCAATTAAATATCAGCCCAACTCGCGTCTAAATCGGAAATGATATTATTGTTGACTTAGTAAAGTTTGGGTTGCTGTTTTGGTAAAGTTCGGCATAAGGCTAAAGTCGGGAGGTTCTCTTCAGCAGGCAATCACGTGGGGAGGGTATCACGACCGGTGGCTGAGACGAACTCTCTACCGTCACTCTCCTGTCTCCGTCTACGTCTCTGTCTGATGAATTCGCTTAGCGCATTCGTAGTTATTGACATTCGCTCAGACTGGCGCGAGGCACGGCGCATAAGGGAATTCGGTAAATCCCCTCTGTTGTCAGCTTACTTCATAATTTCGAGGAATTCCCTTTTTCCGCACTCTCTCTCTCAGTGAGCGTTGGTGACTCATCCAAGAAGTGTGGTCATTGTCAAGATCCAAAGGCTTCACTCGGTCATAGCCATTTTTAAACATTGATCTGAAAAAAAGAGACATGAGTATAAATGAGACAATTTAGATATTTATGAACGGGTTTGGCAACATGCATGGTCTCCATATGAAAGTATGACGAGGTTATTTTAGAAGTTTTCGGGTTAATGTTTCGGTTTGGTAGTAATTTATGGTGCTGGGTGAAGCTACCTCTATTAAAGCCTACTCTAAGTTTAGTTTTCCTTATCTCCTATATCTAAATCTTATATATAAAGTACAGTGTGTGTGTTTGTGCGTGTGTGTGCCCAAGCAACACCTCCGCTCCTACTGGTCTGATTTCAATGATCCATAGCTCATTCAAAAGCCCTAGAAAAGTTAGTCACAGCGAACGATTTTCGTTGAGCTTAGATTCAGGGTTGCCAGATTATGCGAGGTTAAAGATATATATGATTATATTATACTAGCCATTATCGTTGCTTTCATGGTTCAAGACGAGTAACACTTATTTTCCTTTTGTATCCAAAACTGCAGTACACGTTTTATTATAAACCAGCTTAAAAGCCGCCCTATCGTATGTAAATATAAGCAATGTAGACACCGAGTTCAACGAATGACGACAGTCTGTTTCATGTATCTTCAGGTTAGATTGAACTCTATATCAAAAGTGCTTATACATCGGTCGGATTTCGATCCCGGCTTGAAGCAATCGGAGGTCTAGCCACACTGAAAAACTGATACAGTGAAACAGTCTGTGGATGACAATATATATACTCCCGGGAAATCCGGTTGAGCTCTCTTGAGAAAAGGGTAATTTTAAAAACAGTAGCACATACCGCTATTAACGCATTGCTCTTCAACCGAATTGAATTGAGCTCTCCGGGCCACTGACGTATTTCGCATAGAAAACGTTAAAATTTTCTTTCCTATCTATCGTACTAAGATAGCTTCGGGGTAGAATCTATGATTGATACCAAATAGGTAAGCTTGACGCAATCAGACGTCTAGCCACACTAAAGAACTGTGATATATATATATATATATATATATATATATATATATATGCATTCAAACATATTTCATTGAATAATATAGACATAATGTGGCTATTTATTTTTATATTGTCCCTTTCCAGTTCTCTAATCAGTTTCTTGATGTTAAGATGAAATTCATCAAGTAAAGCTTTTTGTGATTTACCCCTGAAGATGATCTGGAAAAGATCGAAAATACTTGAATCAGAAAAAATACTACGACGTCTGTTGTTATGTTTTATATATTTGATGCCAGGGCCCTAATAGATTCAGAGATTGTATCTCTAATACTAATAATAAACCCACTATATATAGGTTTTACTACAACCACACACTGCCGTAGACTTACCTGTCAAATTTCTGATCTTAGTTCTATTAAACAACATTTCTTAGAAAAAACAAATCCATGTACAGATATTAGTTGATAACACAACAATACTCACACATGCACACAGTAAAAAGAACCTTCAGATACTGGAGGCTACCTACATGAAAACAAAGCAACCCACACTCAATAAATTTACATTTCATACGAGTTACATTGCATCTAGATATATGTTTTTGTTGTTAATATTTTGGTCTTTCAGGTGGTACGACTTCATAGAATAGCATCATTGTATTTACAACCTGCGTCTGCTATTCCGCGACCGTTATCGTCGCATAGCAATTTTCTATGTCAATATAACAGAATATCATCTTTGAAGATGAATATCTTTGTTTAAATGTCCATATAACTACCCTGAAGGTGGCTCATGTGAGCCGAAACCTTAGATCAAGAAACAGCATAATAAAAAATATCCAAATGTTGAACAATTTTTGTCTTTATTTTCTTTCAAAATTAAAGCAACCGTACGAAGTCTAGAACGACTCATGGTCAGACATAATAGACATTAGTTGTCGGTTATATCTAACAATATATATATATATATATATATATATATATATATATATATATATATATATATATTCGCTAAAAAATAAGCATAGATACTCAACACTTAATAAAAACAAAGTTTTATCGTCAAATGTATTCTGTTATTATTATAATTGTTATAAGATATTTTTTAACCCTTTTTAGAAATTTCGAAATTTTGGTTAAAAATCTTCTTTCTTGCGTCAATTTCTTATGAGAAATGTAAGTGTCTTTTTCCAGTGAAAAAGACATTGATTTAGAAATTCAGGAAAAATCAGATAATTGTCGGAATTAATGACTTATTTTATGTCTAGAACATATCTCTATCTATAAAAGGCAGGATGTGTGTGTGTGTGTGTGTGTGTGTGTGTGTAATGAATGCATGGCCGCAATTTTCGACGGATTTGCACCAAAATTTACATGCACATGCTCCAAGTTAGCGGGAAGGCCAAGACCAATTTGCATTTACCAACTCCCATCGATAGTGGAAATAATCGATTTTTTCTTGCTTCTATGGCAGTTTTCATGTAGTTTGCGGCCATTTTCTACTAGCCAGAGTGAAAGCCTATAGCTGGCTGCCACGAATAAGCAGGAAGATTCTATTGGCCAGTGTGAGAGCCAATAGCTGACTGACACGAATGTTAACTAGCATTCGTCACAAGTGGGAAAAAATTAAATCTGCATGGCACTTTACTCCAATTGGCTCATTCGCTTGATTAAACTCAACGTTGATTCTGATTCCGCAGAGCTGGGTTGGCTGTGAAAAAGTATTTGTTGTTAATATTCTTTTTTCATTCGGTTTTTCCAGTTACGAGTCCTTTTTTAAAGCTGATCGTTTTGTGTTCATTTTGTTTAGTTCTTTTTTCGTAACAGATTTAATGTTTAGTATAGAGCTTAGAAAAAATTCGCAGTGTGAGATAGGCAAGAAGTAAGGCATGTAGCAACATCAGCACGGCAAAGGGCACTTCTTTAAAGGCAAGGAAGGTCAAAAATATTTTAAGTGATAGCGATTGCTGTATGAGTCGTACGATATTTGAATCAAGCACGGGCAACGCCGGTCCATGCTGCTAGTTCAGAAATAAATGAAAATATTTTTGCAAAGTTGCCTTTTAGAAAATATTGAAATTTTTTAAAAAATTCTATTACCCCAACTTATTTAATTTTAAGAAAATTCAAGAAATTCTTTTTGTAGCACTAAAATGTTTTTATTAGTTATAAGGATAAATTCCCCAAAATTTTAATCATCAGTTTTTTTTTATCAAACAAAATCCCCAGTTAACGAAAACCTGCGCTAAATAGTAAAATAAATACAATACATTATTAAATTAGAAATGCTTATAATTGCTTTTAAGAATAAAATATATTATGGACACTCATGAAAATTTTATTTCGATGAATAATGAATTTTTACAAGAATTGTTTTAATTGTATATATATTTAGGTATAATACACACACACAGACACGCACACACACACACACATATGTATATATATATATATATATATATATATATAGAGAGAGAGAGAGAGAGAGAGAGAGAGAGAGAGTGAGAGAGAGAGATAGATACCTTCATGAGATCGCTAAAAAAGAGCCTAGCATGATAAAAAAGACGCCAAACTTGACGAAAACAAAATTTTATCGTCGGAATGTTTATGGTATTATCAAGAGGAAAGATCAAAGTATTTTAGCGGTATTTTTTTACATTTTTCAGCCGTTCATAGTACGTCCGAAATTTTCGTTAAAATCTTGTTTTTCGAGTCAGCAAAATTGACAGATAATCAATCATGTCAGCCATTTTTTCATTTTATAAAAAAAATGAAAATCTCAATTTCAAATTCTTTTAAAAATCAATTATATTTTTTTCAAAACTTATTTTAAGAAAATTAGAAATTATAATTACTTAAAATATTTTGAATTGTTACTTAAATTCTGCGCCGAAAAGAAGTAGTTTAGAAATAAAATAAAATAAAGCAGGTCATAACATTTCGCGTCACTTGACAGGTGATGATTGATGATTTCATCGCGTACTGACAGTTTACGCGAGGAAAATTTATCATACGGTAGAACAGAAGTCATATTAAGAAGTTATTTAGATTTACGTGAACAAATTATTTACCTCGTTATTTTGAAGGAAAACTTTCAGCGCCCTAATTTTTTTGTACTTAGCTTTCACCTTAACGTTTACTATGCTTTATGGAAAATATATTATAAAGAAATTAAAATAAGACTGTTAAGAGTGAGATTAAATTTCATAAGAAAGGTATCTAATTAATTTATAGGTACCTTTCTTATGACATTTTATCAGAAGTGTACATAAAATACTATAATTTTATGTACATTTATTACATTTTACTGTGTTATTTGTATTTCCATTCATTTTATTAATTTTGATATTTCATTTATGGAAAAATGTCACAACTGAGATTAATATAAAAATAAGATCATATAAATTTCATAAGATGATACTGATACTTATAGGTACCCTTCTCAGTTGAAATTGAAAAATCAAATTAACTTCTCCACACTTGTTTCGCAAAAATAAAGGCCTTAACACCGAGGAACAATGCTTAACTCAAATAACGCAACTTAATTGTGTTCTTGCTGGTCTTCCGTAATTTATAATAAACACAAAATTACATTTCTTAATTACTGCGGGTCTTTTGATTGATCGAAATTATACAATTTACGATACGCTAAAAAAATGATCTATCTCATCAGGATATTAACGAAACTGAATGCGACTTTAAATAATTTTATAATAATTTAACAACTTAAATGTAAAAATCTAATATAATTAAAGAAATAACAAATAATTGTATTAAAAATTTATTTTTCATCGAAAAAATTTTTTGCTTTCAGAAAATATTGTCCATATTCATATAAACAACTAAAAGGAAATAAAAGCATTCGAAATTAAATAATATCTTTGTTTTATTGAATTTTGTATGTTACAATTCAGAGCTGATTTTCAGGTAGTGGGGATCCAATTAATAAAAATAGATGATTTGCTTTCCTCAAAGCCTTGTGCTTTTAACTAATATAATCACTAAACTGAATGCGACAGAATTTCTTGAGTTTTCATAAAATTAGTTAGAGAGGGGGGTAATAAATATAAAAAAAGATTTTTCCATGACTTTAAAAAAAGAAAACATATTTATAATAATTTTCATCATTTGTGAATAGTTTCTGAAAGTTTCATTAACATCGGACGATTATTTTTATTTTTGCGAGATTTTCCAAATTAATGTCTGTCATACAAAAAACCCTGCTAAAACTTATTACTATTTTATTATAAGTTATTTTACTGGTTCCAGTGATACAAAGAGAAACGAGTATTTTTTTAATCAACATTTAGAATGTTCTAAAAAGAAGGAAACATTTTAGAAAATAATTAAAAAATACTTCAGTCGTCTTTCCTCTTAATGATAACATGAATATATAGAAGATAAAATTTTGTTTTCGTCAAGTTTGGCGTCTTTTTCAGGTACCTATATATATATATATATATATATATATATATATATATATATATATATATATATATATGGGATGACCATATATAAATGTTTATATATCAAGAAAAATTTTAAGGGAAAGAAGTATGACAAAGTGGAAAAGTTTTCGTGTGACGCGTTTCGTCCTTTAGTACATCATCGGACAAAGTTTATGTTTCCGTTGATGCGACTACACATGCGCACGAACAAGAGAAGCCGGAAATTTAAAATGTAAAGATTACGTCTTTTAATGTGTTTTGTCAATATAATCTAGGCGATTTCGTTTAGATTCTTGTTGTTTCTTTTGTTATTAAATATCCCACGTTGTGATAACAGAAGATCTGCCAAGAATGATGAAATACTGTAAGAATATGGACGCAAATTTACTATGGATGAACTAGCGATTAAAGCACTTTCTGAATATTTTCGTCTTAGTAAATTGTTTTCTCTTTGAATTAAAGAAGCATTTTTTAAAATCAAAATTGCGGTCAGTCTCGATACAGAAAGCAACTAATGCATTTCTTTGCAAAAGATCCCGTTTGCGTTCATATAATCTTTTCTTTAAATTCCTTGAAATTTCTCCGATGTTTTGACAATTATTGCAAACGATAGAGTAAATTCGTTCAAGTTTTAGTTTATTGTTTTCTTTTTAATTAAGTCTTTTATTGTTTTATTCATTGTGACAAAATTTTATGTCGCGTTTTATTGAATTCTTTTCAATTGTCGTTGTGACAGAAAAATAATTACTGAAACACAAAAATTTAACAGGGAGATTAGGAAACTAACTAGAAATGAAAAATCATGGTATATAAACTAACAGAATATCACCCTAGAATACCCAAACATTACGGTCTCCCTAAAACCTCCAAAACAGGCATCCCATTGGGCCACATTATTTCAGGAATAAAAAATTGGTGAAAGGCATAACAAAAAATTTAACCCCACCCTTTGGAAAAATCAGCCCATCAAATACAAAAAATTCAGGCAACCTAGTTAAAAAACTAAGGGAAACAAATATAACGGACACACTCAACGTCCCGATTAAAAAATGCTTAAATCTTTTAAAAAATATCTAAAGATTAACCCCTCCCTACCAATAACTAAAATAATAAAAATATATCATCTCATCATCAATCAATGCTATTTCACAATTAATTATAATTTTTATCAACAAATATTTGGATTACCAATGTGATTGTCTGCATTTGCACACACAAACAAAAATAATTAAAAATTCTTTTAAAATACTGGGGGGTCGCTGAATTGTAGTAAGCGTTTCCATTTATTATTAGTAAATATAGTTTTTACTTAGGAATATCCCCTAGATTCTACAAATTAATACAGAATTTGAAAATACTTAAAACTTAAAACATATTCTAATTGAAATTAAAAACAATAAAATCAATTATTATAAAAATTCATTATTCATCGAATTTTTTCTTAATTTCATAAAATATTTTATTTCATGAAAGCAATTAAAAGGTTTTCTAATAAAATAAAATGTTAGATTTATTGCTTTTTTTTATTTTACGACTTAGAGCAAAAAACAAATGATGATTTAAATTATGTTTAAGCAGCTCGCATCCATTATTACAATTGAAAATTGTCAATGATACTATCTATCTATCTATCTATCTATCTATCTATCTATCTATCTATCTATCTATCTATCTCCGTATCTACTGACATCTATTTAATTTTATCTCATTCTCACACAGATACACGCATGTGTCATTCACACACACACACACACATACATATATATATATATATATATACACACACACACACACACACACAAGTTTGTATGTGTGTGTGGGTAGGTGTATGTGTATGCGTGTGAAAATTCTCTGATATCCTTCTGCTGGACTGAAATAAACGCATTATTTTTTAATGACACGTATACGCGCACGCACGCAAATAACCCCCGAAAAGATTCATTCGATTGAAAAAAGAGGAAATTGACGTTTTCGACAAAGAACAAAGGTTTTCAAATGAACGGCGAGGAAAAACGGAAGAAGAAAACTAAGTGAAAAAAAAGAAAAAATAAATGGCAAAAATAATGTAAGAAAGAAATAGAAGAAAGTTTTATTGAACTGGCGTCACGAAACCAGACACGTGATTTTCTTTGAATACATCAATAGAAGCTTCGTAGCCGAGATAGTTGTGTATTTTATCCTAACGCCTAACTTCAGCAGGTGGTATTCGATCCCAGGTAAATAGATAGCTAGTATCTCAAATGTTTATTTTCAACATTGACAGGACTGCTCCACTTGAAAAACTGGCGCAGCACTTTCTTCTACAAGTTAATTTCCCTATTTAGTATTGATCCGTACTAATTAGACAAGATCAATATACGAGATGCTGCCCAAAATCTACACAAAATTTTCGAGAATTTAAGACACAAACTGTCAAAAGAATGAACAGAAAAAGAGATTTTCTTTACTTTATGTTGGAAAAGTTTCTGTTTTGTGTGAAATAACCTGCGTGACACGGGAAACCCTGAGTAACATATGCCCAATGAAGAAACAGATCAATATGTTTTAATTATCCAACTGTTTGGGTAATACTACTGGATCGGAATAAAATTTCCTTACAGTTTTTAAGTCAACTTCAGAGACAACATTTAAATATTGGAACATTAACTTATTCAATCAGATATGCGTATTTTTATGCAATTCACCCCAAGCAAGGCAGAAGTGCCACAAGCACGCAAGGAGTTACAGAAGATTGAGAACAAGAATAAAGAGGCGTGTTTATCGAAAGGACACAGAGAAGGACGAAGAACAAGATCAAGGGATCATAAGATGTGATCTAATGCCGAAATTTTTTCTTGTGACCTTTGATAAATTTTTCTTTTAAAAATGTATTCCAGGTAATTTTTAATTATTTATATGATACTGTATTGCTGATAATTTTTTCTAATGTATTTATATATTTTCATTTTTTTGACCCAAGTTTGGTGGTGGTGGTGGTGATGGGGGGTCACGGTTTGGCCATAGGTGGGACCCTAACAGATGTTACCACCCTGAGTCAGAATGAACCTGGGAACAACAGCATATACGACGTGGTCCCACGATCCTAAAAACCGGATGTAGTTTATCGTCATGCCTAAAACGAAGTTAGTATCGAATTTAGAAGAATCATATGTATATAGATTAGAGTCTGATTTGCAATCTCTTCGTCACCGAGGCCCGGCGGAGCAGTTGGTATAGTGTTCGCTTGCCAACCAAACTGTCGGGGTTTCGGTAGTGGATACGCACTGCTGATGAGTCCCAAATATAGGACGAAACGGCCGTCCAGTGCTTCCTGAAGTTTCTATCAGACTCGATGAATCAATTAATATATATATATAATTCTTATTCTCTCTGTCTATATATTTAACTTTAATTTTCGTCGAAATTGCAATAGATATTAGTTTTATTAAACCGTTTTTAAAATTTAAGCAGGTCACGATATGTTGCTCATATATATATTTCGTTTTCTAGCAGGCATACTGTGACGTATTCGAAATATTACATCGTTCGGGTTGTCTAATGTCTTTTAAGAGTTACTTTTATGTGAAGGGATCATGAAGAAAATAAAAAAATGCGCACAAAATAGGTGTAAACTAACTACGGAAGTTCCATCCAAGCAGCTTCATCCTAACAGATGCTACTTCGTGGAACAGAATTTCAAGAGGATTCTTCGACTACTACATTCTCAAGCATTTCAAGTCTAAAGCCAACCATTATCTATCCTACATGTCTTCATAATTTACAATTCTTACGTCCATAAAACAACCGTATTCAGTAGCCCTCTACCTTGAGCGTGAACAATAAAAATAGTATAAAAAAATGGAAGTTTAGTCAGTGGCACACATTAAGGTGACACTCCTAGAGCTCATCTCTTTACTGGATATAATGAGGTCTGCGATTGTAGCTCTTATAATACGTCAATCTTGGCAAGCATCTGTACCAGGTGACCGTTCGAAACATGGTCTCCAAGTGCGGGAATGTTTATTTGACGCTTGGTATCAACACCACTGCGACGCGTCCAATATCCGCAACATTTCTCCAAAATGACTATCTAGCCTGTCAAACGTCTACAGTCCGAACTTTTTCAGATCAAAAAAGGAGGACACTATACCCTCTTCTATGGGACCTTTTCCTCACACTGAACATTATCAGTGCATGTATCACTGTCTCAGGTACAGGAACTGATATGAGTTTGACTATATCGCAAGACGGCAGAAGCATTTTCAAATTTCATTGGAATATCTAGTGACTTTTAACATGCACTCATTAGCATGCATTTGCTGTACTCCTCATCATGCACATACTATGCTTTTAGCATTCACTTACTCTATTATTAGCATTCACTTACTGTGCCTATAGCATGCACAAATTGTACACTTTAGCCATCACTTTATGTACCCCTTAGCATGAAAATACTATACCTCTGTACCCTGTAGCCTGTACCTATTAGACTGCATTTACTGTACGCCTTAGTATGCCCTTATTGTACTTCTTAGCATTCGTATACTCCTTAGCATGCACTTAACAACTTCCTGAGCGACAAACAGTACGGATTTCGCTACTCTAGGTTCACTGCTGATGTCTTAATTGTCATTATGCATAGAACCAATGAACCACTTGATAATAATTCCACCAGGAGAGCATTTATCTGAGATATCTCGAAAGCATTTGACAAGGTGTAGAATAGGGTGTGCTACATGAACTCTCGGGCTATGGCATTTCTGGAATATTCTCTGGAATAGTCCTTTCTCTCGGGTAGGTCCTTGAAGACTGATAAATGACCAGTCCTCTGACGCCCATGAGATCAATACAGACGTCATCCAAGACTCTCTCTCTCTCTCTTTATCCTCGGTCCTGTCCTACTATGTATTAACGATCTACTTAATTTAGTTGGCTGATTTTGTTTAGTGGCATATCAACTTCCATGGGTTACTTAATACCGTAATCTAGATATTTAGAACATACTTTTATGGATTCAACTAAATATATACTATAAATATGTATTGTTGATAGTTTTATTATGAATCGGTATTGTTGGCAATTTTACTATTATATAAATAGGTATTGTTAGCATTATATATACATATATATATATATGTATATATATATATGCTTTTTGTTATTGTTTGGGGGTTCAATATTTGCCCATAGCTGGGACCCTAACAGGTGCTACCACCCGAGGTCAGAGTGGACCTGGGAACAACAACAATTAAGTGGTGGTTCCACGCTCCTCAAAACCTCCAACCCTTGATCAGTGACTTTGCTGCCGGGTGTAGTTTATCGTCTTACCCAGAACTATGATCTGCTTAAGAATATTCTCACATCACTAGTAAATCGATATGTAGATGATACCATGGTTTACAGTAGCAGCATCATGAATCTGGATGACAAGACCCAGACATCTTATCTCTTCTCTGACCTTGAACGTACGGATCAATTGGAGAAGGGGAGGAACTGCTTGTAACATTCAGTAGAAACATTTCATCATTACAAATCTGACGAGTTTTATCCAGTCTGAGGCGTTTATTGAGACTTTACACGCCAGACCTCAAGTGGAATCGTATATACGATCCATTGCTAAAGACTGGATAAATGACCTTCACTTCAGAAACTACCTCACTCATTTTGCCATGTTCTTTCTCTACAAGAGCCATATCAAACGACAAATGGTGAATTGTTACCACATCCTGACTTTCCAGCCTCGAAGGAATGACGGAGGATGAATTGTTCTTCACCTTTCAACCACTTTATCACAGCCGAATCGTTGCTAGCCTCTCGCTAATCTATCGTTATTTTCATGGCAGATATTCGGCCGGACTACATTCCTTGTTTCTACCAGTCCAGACATTCAACATTCACAGATAGAACCCACCCTGTCACATACACAGAGTCAGTTCGTCCTTATTCTTTTCGTATTAGTAAATAGGACGTTCCACTCAGATTTTTACTGAAACTGTTGCAATGTGTAACGGAGTCCCGAAGTGATGTTTCTTTGATCGTTAAAATATTAGCTTCTTCGACCAGAGGGTCACCTGATATCTATCCTACATATCCTCATAATATGCAATCATTTCTCCCTCATAACACGCCCTTAAAACATCCCATTTAGCAACTCTCTACATTAATTGGCACTTAAGTTTCGTATTGCGTGAACAAACATTAAAAAATACATTTACTTTATCTCAGTCAATATCACCATCATATCAAGGTAGTTGTAATTTTTTCTTCAGTGTGTGTGTGTGTGTTATTTTTACTCTGTGTGCGTGTATTTTGTGTGCATTTCTAGGCATACAGACACATATACATACGTCATCATTAACCATACTCAGCTTCTCTCTGCACAAAATAACAGAGTGTGAATCACTTAGTGAGAATCGAACCTAATATGGTAGTAATGGTCTGCTAGACTTGCTTAATAATTATTACTCCACAGCCCACAAACTTTAATGAATTTGGCACAGGGAAAACCTGTGAGTCTCCAAGTGAGGATCGAATTCATCATAATAGTCATGGCCAGAAATGCTTACTCACTTCAAAAATATTTACTTAACTTTCTACAGTATTACATTGCATTTTGATCACAAAAGATGATACTAATATGTTAAAAACTCATAATTTTTACACGTGGACAAATGAAGTCGAAGCACGAAATCAGTTCACGAGATTTAAGTATACGTCATGCTTACATGATTCTGATGATAAAAATGAATAACAAGTCTAGACAAAGTAGGAAGGCAAACACAAAGTAAATAAAATAGAGTAAGAAAGTATAGGCATTAAATGATTTCACCCTTTATGTGTAGTCGAGCGTGAGCAAACGAGGTTGGTTCCTGGATTGAATTTTCATCGATTGTTTAAACCCTCCAAAATTTATAAAAATATCGCAACGAAGATATTAGTTTAATCTATATGTGTATATCTATCTATCTATCTATCTATCTATCTATCTATCTATCTATCTATCTATCTATCTATGTTATATAATGTGACGGAAATAGATTCAATGTTTCCTTCATCTGAGACAAAATATCGAATATTGATAGAACCAGGCGATTGTAAATGAGGGCAAATTTCTAATACCACGGCAAATAATAAAAATTTTTCAACATGCAGAAATTTGACTTTTTAGAAACAGTCCTTGTCTTTTCCCTTTCGCTCCGTTAGACGTAGGCAATCGTATTCAAGACAATTTCTACTGCATGACACTTTGTGAACAGAACTTTATTTTTCCCCTTCTCTTAGACCACCATTCTTGGTTTCTACTTTTTGCCTCCTTATTGCAAACACTCGTTCATTATTTATGCAATGTCTTTCATTCATTGTTTTTAATGTCTTCTTTACACTTGCCTTGCTCACTACACATGCGTGAAAAGTGTCCGCATTTTTAAAATTTTTTCATGTCGTCCATTGGTGTTTCTTAAAGATGCAACAACACGCATGTGAGTTTCCTGTTGTCTTCAACAACCGGATGGCTAACTATAAAAGGTTATTTTTAAAATGAATACACATGTAGTTAAATATATACAAGGTGGGGACTTTAATATTTTCAGCACAATCAAGAAGCCCTACCCCCCGAGTTATGATTATCAAAAGTTAAACTTATTCCGAAATTTTCAGCAGCCAACTACACACACACACACACACACACACACACTCACATATATATATATATATATGTGTGTGTGTATACAGTGGTGGAAATAAGTATAAGACACCCTATGAAATTGTTAATAATTTTCTTATTACTGTGCAAATTCCGATGGTGTTAATATACATATTCGATTTTATAACAACTTTCCACTCCAAAAAGTTATTAAGAAAGTTATTAAGAAAAATACCTCTTCGAGGGTGGAAATAAGCTTAAGACAGTTTTGAAAATTTGTATTTAACAGGACAAGACTTTTTTCAAACACATTGCTATATCGAGCGGAGTTTTGTTTCCCTACCGTCACTACTAAATCAGCCTTTACAGACGCAGAAAAAGCTCCCCAAACCATAACAGATCCTCCTCCAAATAGTCTTTTCGAAAACAGCTGCTTCTTTCTTAAATCATGCCAATAACGCTAGTAACCTTCGGGCCCATCCAAATTAAACTTTTTCTCCTCAGAAAACACCACGGTTTCCTATTTTTCCTTTGTCCATATTACTTTTTTCTTTACATTTCTAAATCTTTATATCTTCATATCATGCAATCCATACTCTTTTTATCTATAAACACTCAATCTTTGATACTGTGTACTCTGCTCTATAAATTTCGGAAATTTGCGGCAATATATATATATATATATATATATATATATATATATATATATCTTTAGTTGGATTGATATGAGTTTGTGACCCTTGGTTTCCCGCTCTTTGCGATACGATCGCAAAGGGCGTGAAACCCAGGGTTACAAACTCACATCAATACAACTAAATATGTTAGCTCTATCACTGATATTGAGTGCTTTCCAATAAGTACCGAGCATATATATAAATAATATAAATAAAAATTTCATATATATATATATATATATATATATATATATATATATATATATATACATTTTACACCCACACCCACATATACATATATATATATATATATATATATGTATATATATATATATATATATATATATATATATATATATATATATATATATATATATATATATATATATATATATACCTTGATGTAGACAAAAGAATTCAAACTACCACACAGTCATCACATTTTTTCTTGAAAATAACTACATGGTCGAAAGTACTTGAACAAAACAAAAACAAAATATGAACTCCGGATAGTTTCATTCACAACTTTGAATACAATACTTATTCGGAAATAAGAACAATAAAATGCAAAATTAAACAGATAGACCATGTCGATTCTTTTTAATCAAACTTGGGCAAACATGGGCGAATGTGCCCGCATTGAGATGTTATGTCAAAAGGACGATTTTTTCCATGACACCGCTTTTTGAACTATCTTCCCTCTTCAGCAGCCTTTATTGTTTTAAAAAGCGATGTTTAGAACTGGAAAAAAAACTAAATTTATGATGAATGTGAATTTTTAATTTATTTTTTATTTTGGAGAAATTGCTACAAAAATAATTAAATCTTGTTATATATTAGATTGTTTATTTACAAGAATAATTTTTTATTTACAGCATTCTAAAAACTAATACAATTAGAACTACTGATTCGGTAAAAATTTAGTATACATACTATGTTTAAAAAATGACTAAAACTTAATAAGAAGACAATTTTATCGTCAAATTCTTTATGATATTACTAAGAGGAAAGATCATAAAATATTTTTTGATTACTAAATTATATTTCTGATCCTGTTTATAACATTCGAAATTTTGGTTGAAAACTTGTTTTTTCTTTTTGTCAGCGAAAGATTAATAAAGGACATTTTAGCTTCTTTTTGCGGTGAAAAACACATTGATTTGGAAATTCTTGCAAAATTGAATACTTATCGGATTTTAATGAAACTTTCAGAACTTATTATTTTTTTAAATATCTTTTTACATCTACGTTTTTAATTTTATAAAATTTCGGGAAATTTAATTTTCATCAGCTTAATGTTATGTAAATTAAAACCAGAACTCATTGGAGAATTTAAATCATCAATTTCTTTTTGTAAAAGAGTACCCAAGTTACTAAAAATATACTCTGAATCGTAAAATAAAAAAAAAAAACGTCATAAACCTAAGTCAGTCAGTTATGCGCCATGCGTGATACACACTTAGGCGATCATGTATCTTTCGATACATGACTGACGAGGCAGATTTTTTTCCGGAGCATGTTGCCATTTCTTTCTGCGGTAGACCGGTTACCATCCAAGGATATAAAATTCGGTCTATTCTGCTATCTAGGCATAGATGGGGAAGATTCACATTTTTCCCAAGGGTATTAGCACGTAAGTGAATGTAATGGATTCGACTGGAATTCGAACTCAGCTCTCTGATTCCTCTACCCGAGCCGCTATCCATTACTCCACTGTGCTTATTTAATTAGGCAAGCGTTTAATTGCTTTTAACAAATAAATAACCTATATTATAGACACTATTATCTTCAGAAAAAAAATTAGATGAATTCTCAGTTTTTACAAGAATTATTTTGATTTTTAAAAATTTTAATCATAATGATTTATAAAGCTTTATACTTTTAAAATTCTGTCTTAATTTGACCCGGTTAGACGATATTGCTATTAAGTACAAACTATATTTATTAATCAGAAATTGAAAAGCTTATTACAGTTTATTGACCCCAATATTTTAAAAAGAATTTTGATTTTTTTATTGTGTGAGGATGCCGATGTTTTTAAATACGAACGTCCATACACGACATTATCGGAAAATAAGAGCGATAACTACAGTACATTTAAAACCAAAGTATCTAAAATTCAATAAAACATTATGGAATATTTTTCCAATATCTTTAAGATTTCTGGGTAGGTAAAAAGTTATATTCCTCAAGTAATTTTTACAGACATATCCACCATAGAAAATTTTTTAGATGTCATTCAATTTGTCTACCTGTCAACATCTTAAATAGACAAAGATAAAAGGGAATTCTTATTATTTGCCATATAAAGCTTGAATCAATTGCCAATTAGCCGATGTTTTGCCAATCATTCCAATAAATAATGTAATAAGTAAATAGTGTAAATAAACAACCTAATAAAAAAATTGTGTATATTATTTTTGTTGCCAATTTTCAAGAACAATGAAAATGTATAAATTCATTTTCATATGTTTAGTTTCATTAAGATTCTTATGATCGCTTTTTAAAACAGTAAACACGGCCGAAGAGTGAAGGGAAGGTAGTTAAAAAAGCGGTGTCAAAGGAAAAACCATCCTATTAGTCCATGTTTGCTCAAAATTGTTTGGATAGGCACAATACACGCGTAGGCGATCATGTATGTTTCGATACATGACTGACGACGCAGATTTTTCCCCGCACTAGGTTGCCATTTCTTTCTGCGGTAGACCAGTTGCCATCCAAGGCTATAGAACACAGTCTGTCTGTCCATAGCTGGAAGGAGAAGAAGAGGATTCATACATTTCCCAATGGTATTAGCACGTAAGTGACTCCACTAATTAACCGAAAAAAAAAGTTTTATCGTCAAAATGCTTATGTTATTATTAGGAGGAAAGACCAAAGCATATTTTTATTATTTTATTATATTTTTTCATTCATCCTAGCACCTTCAAAATTCTCGGTCTCGTAATATGTATCATTAGTATTTCTAACGCGTTTTTTTTTTCACGTGAAAAACGCATTGACTTGAAAATTCTTGCAAAAATCAAATAATCGTCAGATTTTAATGAATCTTTCAGAACAAATGAATGAAATCATTTTAGACATGTTTTGTTTTAGAAAGTCTTGATAATTTTAAAAAATCTGTTAAGTCACTTGATTTTATGAAAACTCAAGAAATTCGACGGTGTATTTTTTAGTGATTATATTAATTAAAATAAGACTTTGAAGTATATAAATCATCGATTTTTTGTAAAATCGAAATACACAGCTACCCAAAATTCAAACGGGTTTTCCAAATATATGGATGGACGTTTGAGACATAAATGTTACGTGTTTTAAGCGTTGTTTCCGCTGAAAAGAACCCATCCTCAGAATTTTTTGTTTCCCTTCTGGTAAGCACGTGTAAAACTCTCTGACTGACTGTCCATTATCTTCGCATTTTCAAAATTTTTAATTTTCTTTTTTACATCCTATTTCACTAAATATTTTAATTTAAGTTTTTAAATATAATTAATTTCTTGCTTTTCAGTGAGAGACATACTGCATTTATTAATTATTTTCTTTTTTAGTTTCAATTTTAAGGGCAGAAACAGTGCAGGCTTTGGACATATTTTCGTTAATAAAAGGGCCTAAAAATCAATAAATTTTTCGACTTTTGAAAGTACTTAACTTTTAAAGATTAGTGTGTAGTTAAATTTGTTGATTTACTTAAAATTCGAAAATATTGTCATTTCTGTCCCTTCTTCCGATGTAAAAGTCGATTCACATTTCCAAAACAAATCACCACAGTTAGACATGCTTCTCTTATTTTCAACTAAATTATTTCTGTTAAAAAGTTAAGTAATGTTTGTTTTCACTTACATTAAGTAAACTTTAAATTTTCTATTTTTCCTCAAATAACTTTTGAAAAAGGTATAATTGAACTTTACAAGATTTTTAAACGGAGAATTTAACTTTTGTTTACAAATTTCTAAAAAATGACAGATATAATCGATTTTGGCAATTTTGCTGACTGAAAAAAAACAAGATTTTAACTAAAATTTTGGATGTTAGGAAGGATTAAAATGTTAAAATATAATCAAAAAGTATTTTAGTCTTTCCAGTTAATAATAGCATAAACATGTAGACGATAAAAAATTGTTTTCATCAAGTTTTTTCATCATGGTATGGTCTTTTTTTGTCAAATTAGTGGAGATACCTAATATAATTTTCGGATTTAGTCCGTTTCATTGTGTGTATATATATATATATATATATATATATATATATATATATATATATATATATATATATATATATATATATATCCAGCTTTGTTTTATATAGATAATGTTTATATTCGTTATAAGGGCAAGTTGTGTGAGAATTTAAATCATTGTTTCTTTTTGTTCTTTTGAAAATCTGCTCTGAATTATAAAATAAAAAATTCTTCAAACTAAGAAATTATTTTATTAGAAAAGCTTTTAATTATTTTAAATATATTATCGAGACTATTGTCTTACGAAAATATTTTTTTCGATGAATAATGAATTTTTAGAAGAATTGTTATCATTTTTTACAAATTTTAAGTAAATAATTTATAAACTTTCATCATTTAAAATTATGTATTAATTTGTGGTGGTCAAGTGATACTGTTATTAAAAAAAACTATATATACTAATCATAAATGGAAAATCTACCTGCAATTTTGCGACTCCCAGTATTTAAAAAAAAATTGATTTTTTTAGTGTAAGTATAAACGTTGCAATTTTTGTAAATACGGACGTCCTTACACGACATTATCAGAAAATAATAGCGGTAAAAAATTATATAAAAAGTGTATACGGCACTATTTTATTAAGATTATTTCCTATTTGGATGAATTCCTTAAACATCAGACTGTCGATAAACGTGTCAACACCTTATGAAAACACCCACTTACGTGTTAAAAATGCGCTTTCTACGATATTTGTAATTAAAAATATATAATTATTTCAATTCAGATTAATTTAACTTTAAGCCAGATATTTTTTCACAAATAAAGTTTGAAAGAAAAGTATATTTGATTTTAGAAAAATCTTTTAAAAAAGAGAATTATATTTGTCTTGACAGATTTGTCAGTAAGAATTTTTCCATTTTGCATATACTCAAATAAAAATTAATTCCAATCAATTTAAATTCGTTTTGGAATATAGTAAAGTATTTTACTTGTTGGAATTATTAAATTTAATCAATTGGTTTGGAATTAAAACTAAGCTTCAAGAATTAGCTGAAAATAGCATAGCATGATGAAAAATGCGCCAAACTTAAAAACAAAGTTTGAACGTCAAAATATTTATGTTATTAAGAGGGAAGTTGTTATTTTTTATTATTTTATTAAATTTTTTAATATTTTTTTTCACGTTCGAAATTTTGGCTAAAAATCTTGTCTTTTTTTGTGTCAGCGGTTCACCTAAGGTTCAATATGGGTGTTTTAATCTCTTTTTTCCATTAAAAAACACATTGATTTGGTAATTCTTGCAAAAATCAAATAATTGCCGGATTTTAATGAAACTTTCAGGATTTATTCACAAATGAATGAAATTATTTAATTTTTTTTTTTTTTAGAAAATCTTGGTGAACATATTTTTTTAATGTTACTTTCCCACTTACTAAATTTTAAGAAATTTCGAGAAATTAAATTTTAATTGCAAAACTTGTTTTATTAGTTAAAAACAGAACACTATAAAGAATGTAAATCATCAATTTTTTTCAAACTGCTACTCGTTTCCCCAAAAATCTGCTCCAAATAATAAAACAAAAAACACAATAAAACTATAACATTATTTAATTATGAAAAGCTTTTAATTCCTTTTATAAATAAGATTTATTAAGTTTTATTGTTTTAAGATAAAATTTTCGATGAATAATGAATTTTTACAAGAACTGTTTTCATTTTTTTAAATTTTAATTATAATAATTTATATATAAATCTTTTAAAATTTTACATTACTTTAATTGCATTAGGTGACATTGTTATTAAGTGAAAACTATATTTATTAATCAAAAATTGAAAAGCTTAATACAAAGCACCATGCACCCAGATTTTTAAAATATTTTTTTAATGTGTATAAAAGTACCCATTTTGAAAGTATGGGCGACCATACACGGCATTATCAGAAAATTTAAAGTCAAAATTCTTAAAATTAGATTACAGAGAATATTTTCTAACATTTTAAAAATTACTGGGTACTTAAAAATTATATAAAAAAAAAGGCGCTTACGTCATTTCTTAAATTATGTTTTACACATAAAGTCTCTTTTGAACAACAATAAAGCTGTCATCACCTTTTCGTCACTTGTCAACTCTCGTCAAACACGTAAAGAAGGCTATTGCCGGTTAAAAACACAGCTACTATTTCTTTTAAAAAATGCATTCCTGTATTATTTTAAACTTAAATGATATTTGTGAGAAATCAAATTAATTATATTTTAAATCAGTTAATATTCCTCAAATAAATTTTCCGAAAAGTATATTTTATTTTTGGAAGATTTTTTTAATGCAGAGAACTACATTGTGATGAAAGACGACTAAAATGGACGCTAGTCAGTTATTTTAGAAAAAAAAAAATCGATTCTAATCAATACAATTTTTGTTTGATATATACCAGAGTATTTTTCTTAATGGAAATAGTAAATTTAATCTTTAGCTTTCAATTAAAGCTAAAATGAAAGCTTCAATTTGGCCTATTTAAAAAAAGTATTTTGAACTTTAGGTATCGCTCTTATGGAAGATATCTACATATATACCAATATATGTATATATAAAACAAAAGTTGCTTTTTGCAAAAATAAGAATCAGAATATTTCTAGAAAACTTTTTAGGCAATCAGTTTTTGTAATTCTAGGTGTCGATATAAAGAGATGGGGTATTAATAGAAGAGGTATTAATAATTAATTATTTATAGCAATAAATAAAATTAAATATTCATCTTGTCTGTTACTGTTCAAAATTCTGTGGAAGTTAGCTTCACTCTTTCATAAACTCGAGTGTAAAAATTATTAATTTATTTTTAGAAATCATAATTTCCTTAAACGTTAATTTTGACGTAAAAGCAGTTATTTTAAATAAACACTCATAATATATTTCATAATCAAACCATTCAGAAAATATTAAAAAAAAAAATGATAATAAAATAATCAAAAAATACTTTGATCTTTCTTAATACTTTGATCTTTCTCATTTATCTATATTCATAAAATATATATTTATATCATATTATGAGTTGGTATTAAGTTATAATAATATGATTTATCGAATATTCAGGCCGGTAAATGGAAATAAATAAATGTACTGTTTAATAAATTAAAACAGAACATCTACTCAAGTATGGGTAGCCATTAAAAATAAATTTTAAGCAATAAGTTAAAATATATCGGATAATAAACGAAAAATCTATTCATAAAAATTATCTTTGTTTACGTTAGGATACAAAACTGAGCATAGATGTATATTTCGAGAATCAGAAAATGTCTGTGTCCAAAAGGACTACTCGGGTCAGGGTTTTTTTTTTTTGTGACTGAGAAGTCATAGCATGTCACATTAGTGACCTGTGAAATGCTTTTTAATTGAACTCCAGTATGATGTAAAGGACAATCGCATTGTTGACTTCAAACCGCTTATAGACAACAGTAAGCTATTAGGTTACTATGTGAGAAAACGACATTATTTTTGCACCAACCTAATAACACCAATGGAAGAGTTACCTGTGCAGCTAAAACAACGAATTTTAAACGCTTGCAATTCAGGAGTGTGTTTTTTGAGTAGCAGCTAAACAGTTTTCAGTACCCAAGTCCTGGAAAATAGCGTTCCAACAATTCTTGGGCCGTAAGACGAAAATCTGTCTGAGATTGCATAGAAACATTATCCGTGAATACAAGAAAAAACCCTAAAACTGTAAAAAGATATGTAGAACATTGGAGTAAATATATCACGTGGTACATTAATCAGGTTCCCAAAAGTCATAATCACAAGGATTAATTCGAATTCGCACGCGCCTACTTGAAAAAAGATAATGATTTTTGAAACTCGGTTTTATGGTGTGGCTAAAATTGAATTGTTTGGATGGATTCAGAGACAGTGAGTGTAATGGAAAAGAGGAGTAGTCATTAGCAAAAGAAACACCATCCCTAGTGTAAAGCATGAGGGTGACAATCCTTTGGGAGTGTTTTAGTGGAAATGGAGACAGTTGGAAGTAAGAAAACATGGAAATGGAAATTGTTAGAAGTAAGAAAACATTTTTAAAGGGAATATTTAAAAAAATCTACCAGATAACTTTTTTGAAAGACAACGTTTCACTATCCAACATGCTAGTAATCCTAAATTGCTGAAAACTGACTCAAAGACAAGATCAATGTCTTAGTTTAGTCCTTAATGAGTCTGAACCTTAATTCAATAGAAAGCTTGAGACTAACATTTTTTAAATATAATAGTGTTTGATTTTTATAGATGGAACAATATGCTAGGAGAAATTTATTTCAGATTATTTACTAATTATAGAAAAAGGCTCGATGCTCACTGGGTGCCCCATACTTTGGGTTGCGCCACATTTAAGCTACGCTTAGAAAATCACCATAGATATGATAGATTGGGGCACCTCAACGTTAGCAAGTTTGTCTCGATAGATCAGTTACGACTGAATAGTGAGTTCGATTCTCACTGGGTTTCCCTTACTTTCGGCCTTGTGGTACATCTAAGCTAGCCTTGGAAAATCACTGTAGGTATGATAGATTGATAGGAATAGAAACGTTGATACATTGGAACAGAGAGAATCTTGATATATAAGAATCGAGAGAGATTGACACAAAAAGAACAGACTGAGAGATTAATATAATGGAAAAGAAGAGAG
Organism: Acanthosepion lycidas; assembly: GCA_963932145.1. NCBI lineage: Eukaryota > Metazoa > Mollusca > Cephalopoda > Sepiida > Sepiidae > Acanthosepion > Acanthosepion lycidas. The sequence goes on from OZ010587.1 coordinate 35,738,594, forward strand.
ATGGAGAGAGAGAAAGAAAATAAAATACATTAGAATAAAGAGAAAATAAAATTCTATAGGAAGAGATAGATTAACAGGAAGGAATAGATAGAGAAGTAGATACAGAGAGAGAGAGAGAGAGAGAGGGGGTGGAGAGAGAAATGATAGGAGTAGGGAGAAAGAGGAAGTGGTAGAAAAAGATTGATACATAGGAACAGACTACACACACACACACACACACACATATATATATATATATATATGACTATTTATGCTCTCTCTACCCGATCGAGCACTCTAGAGAAAGGGAAAATTTAAAAACAGTGGATTCTGCTGCTATTAACATATCGCTCTTCAATTATGAATTGAACCGTCTTGGCTACTGGCGTTTGTATACATTTCGTATATAATACGTTAAAAATTCCCTTTTTCTGACGTGCGCCGATAGTTTAGGAATAGGATATTTGACTGATGCCAAATCAGTCGAGTTTCGATCCCGACTTGAAGCAATCTGACGATGGACATAAGAACAAGACTAATCCAAACAGATAACTGAAAGTTTTATATGATCAGCGTTCCGTTTAAACATGGTCACGTTGTCTTATGTCCATCGTCTTTGTCATGTTGAATTGATAATGTTAATTATATTTTATGAATATGTCCTGAAGATGGTTTATTAGACCGAAACGTCCGACGTTGACATTATATTAACATTAAAACAGCATAATTGCATATAATGATTTTTGTTTGTTTTTTCCGTATATTTTTCTTCATACTGTCGAATCTATATCCATATATTTGCTTACACACACACACACACACACACACACACACACACACACACACACACACACACATACATATATATATATATATATATATATATATATATTGGAATGGTACAGATTTTTATCACTTTAAACGTAATTTTAGTGGATACTCCTATTTGAATAGGCGCTGCGTTTATTCATTAAACAGTATATTTACTTATTTTTGTCTTCCGGACCGAATGTTCGAGAAATCGTATTAAAGAAAAATTTATGTTCTCCTTTCTTGATTTTTTTTCTTTAATAAGATTTCTTGAACATTCAAGTCTACAGACAAAACTAAATAAATATACTGTTTAATATATAAACGCAACCCCTACTAAAATACGTGTGTCCACTAAAATAACGTTTAAAATTATATATATATATATATATATATATATATATATATATATATATATATATATTGTATATTTAGGCAGAAATCCTTCATTTATATATGTTTCATTAAAGACGACAGACAAGTTACTACGATTAAACTTTTTATTCAATTTTTCTTGTGTTCTAACAAATGTTTTCTTTTTCAATTTAATACTTCCAAGAAGCAAAAAACTTCGCTCTATTTAAAAAAAATTAATTAAAATTGAATAGAAGGGGTTCTTTTTATTGAAAATCGCTAAAACTCACTGATTTTAGCCATGTGTCAGTAGAAAGTGGTAGAAAAAGATTGATACATAAAGTGGTCTGTCTTTATTTAAATTATTTGCTCTGGATTTACATTGAGCTCTCTGGATTTTATCCTCCTTAGGTTTACCCATACGGATTACCTAGTTTTTCACAAACTATAAGAGAGTAAAAGAGAAGGTAGATATGGATAAATTGATGCGTAATGGTTATTCTATACAATCTATGTAATAATACTGACAATAAATAAATATAGACTTCGTACGCCTAATTATCCGCTATAATTTACGAAAAATATTTTGTTTGTTTTATAGCTTTTTTCTTTAAAAAAACATTAATATTTTTGAGTTCTAATTACATTTGGCAAAATATAAGTCGATTTGTGAAATATTTTGAACATACCTAAATAGATACGGTCCGCTACTATACAAATATTTCCTATCTGTGTGTAGTAGGGGTTGAACCTATCTACCGCAGATGACGAGGTCTTGTCAATCATGTTTTTGCCCTCCTCTCACTTTCCTCTCACTTTCCTCGTTCTTTAATCGGTTCCCTTCTCCAGCTCATGTGAAAAATCCTTTTTAATAAAGTTAAGATTGTGACTAAAAAGAAAGAAAGAAAGAAGGAAGGAAGGAAAGAAAGAAAGAAACAGAGAAAGAAAGAACGTGATCAGAAATTAAGAAAGAACGTAACTAAAAAAAAAGAAAGAAAGAAAAAACATGATTAGAAAGGAAGAAAGAAAGAAAGAGAGAAAGAAAAGATGCAAGAAAGAACACGCTACCAAAGAAAGAATGAAAGCAAGAAAGAAAGAAGAGGGAAAGCAAGAAAGAAAAAAAAATGAAAGAAAGAAGAGATAAACAAAGACAAAGAAAGAAGGAAGAGAGAAAGATCGGTACTCAAAATCATTAGGAAGATTTTTCTTTCTTTCTTTCAATCATTCTACTTTTTTTTATTTCCAGTTATTGTTCTTTCTTTCTTTCTTTTTTCTATTCTTTCTTTCTTTCTTTCTTTCTTTCTTTCTTTCTTTCTTCTTTTCTTTCTTTCTTTCTTTCTTTCTTTCGTATCAAGTCCACTTTTTTCATTTTCATTACATTTTTCTTTCGAGTTTCCTTTTCATTTTTCCTTCGCGATTTTTTTCTTTTTCTTTGTTTCTTGACATTTGCTCGTTACTTTTTTGATGGTTTCCGATTTTTTATTTCTATTCATATTCTTTCTTTCTTTCTTTCTTTCTTTCTTTTAATTTACATCCTTTATTTACAGCTTTTTTTCTATTGCGTAAAATAAAATATAATGTCTTTTTCCGATATTAACTTTGAGGAATAGTGAAAGAACAAATGTATATGACTAGAAAGAACGCTAAGTGCAACAAGAAAGAAAGAAAGAAAGAAAAATGTATAGAAGAAAGAAAGAAAGAAAGAAAGAATGTGACGCGAAAAAAGAATGAAAGAAGGAACATGACGAGAAAGAAAAATAAATGACTTAAATAGAAAGAAAAAATGTAGAAAGAAAGAATGAACGAAAATAGAAAGAAATGGAAAATATGAGTATATGCCTAATAAGAGAGTTTGAAAGACAAAACGTGTATAAAAAGAAATAAAGAAAATGAAATGCCGTAAAAGAAAAAAAAACGTGATAAAAAAGAGAGAATGAAAAAAGAGGAAAAAAGAACTTTGGAGGGGTGGGGTAGAAAAAAAAGAAACAAATCTGATAAGAAAGGGAAAGAAAACGGCGAGGAATAATAAATAAATTCGTGAAAATGGAGAATAAACGAAAGAAAAAAAAAATGAAAGATGAAAACAAGAAAGGAAAAGGGAAGAAAATCAATTGATAATTCAGAGTCAAAAAAATAATAGAAAAAAATAGAAAGGGAAAACAGAATAAAGTTTAAGACAAAAAAAAAAAAAGAATATTTGTCGAAGAAATCTACGAAATAATGCGGAACGTTGGAATGATGCAAATTCCACCTGCCTTTGGAATGTCTTCTTCACCATTCCTTGAAATATCTTTGGCGCACGGTTCGCTTCCAATCCTTCCAGAAATTATGAAAACATAGTATAGACTACAACAATTAAATGCCATTTGATTTCATTCGAAGTTGTTCTTTTTCTGATGTGAAAAACCATTGTAAGAATCATTGATCAAACGCATAGACATCGTTAGGTTCAAATCCCTTCCATGGTATAAAGTATTGCATTAACTATTTTCTTTATTTCATAAAATTAGGATTAATCTATCATAAAAATATATTTTGCCCAACATGTATTCACTTGTATATAAACATACAAACTTTAGAGTTCTCCACTGGCCCAAAATGAATTCTATTTTTGTCGTAAGATGGCATTAGGAACGTTTAGTTTTAGTTTAATTTGGGAAAGGTCTCTCTCATCTCTTCTTCTAACCACAGCTATGCGTTAAATAACGGGGTAGTCTAGGATCTCTAGCCATGGTTGCTAACCAGTCTAAGAGAAGAACAATTCTGAGTTCAAAGCCATATGTAACCCTGGCGGAGCATATACTATACAGCCATAGAAAGACTCGTACTCGCGATTCCGGTCGATGTCATAGATAGATAGATAGATAGATAGATAGATAGATAGATAGATTTAACTAATTTAATTAAAAGGGACATCTTTCATTGTACAAATTCTACTGTAGAATCATTTAGAAAGATAAAGGGACAAATGCAAATTTTGAATGAATTTTGAATATGACATAAAAATTAAAGAGAGTTTATTTATTCGAACTTTTGTCCTCACCTTAGTTATTATAGTAACAAGGTTTCTTCTATTGTAACCTGTGGACATCTTTGGGTGCCTGTCGTATTTGGTAACGTTCTTAGACCACCTGGCATGGAAAGCGGGATGAGAACATCCTAATTCCGTAGACTGAATAAATAGGTTCGAAATTACGACAGGCATCTGTAGTAGTTCAGACATACAAAGTCTGAAACATTGTGACAATAACTAAAATAAGAACAACAGTTCTAGTAGATCAGGGTATAATAACAAATCTTTATCTCAAAAATTTAGATCGAAATTTTTAAGAGAGTTTGATTAAAAGAGTTCAAACATTCTGAATCCCTAATATAAAGAATTATCATGATTATACACTGACCCATTCGAACGAAAGTGTTAGTCCAAGTCCTATGCTAAATTTCCGGACCATCCTATCACACTTGGAAGATTGACATAATACACTTTCCTACTATTATTTATCCATTGTCCATTTTTTTCCAAAGTCCCTTACTTTGCTTCTATGAAAGACCAAAATTAATACAAGTTTCTCCGCTATTCAAAACTGTAAATCGAAAAAGCAATTACAATTAACTTACCTGGTAAAAAAATTTGAGTGTTCCCCAAGCCACGGTTCCTATAATTTTCTTTCTATGTCAATCCGCTTTGGGAGGTAGATGTGATACTTTTATTAATAACACAGCATGTCGGTCGGTCTATCCTACAATATTTTGCAGGTGTACAATTCACAAGAAGGAGTAACTTTCGGAAAATGGTGACAAATAACTGCCTTCTCAGCAATTCGCGCCATGCAGGAAATTCCATTTTCAACAACTCGTTTAAAATGCCATATATTTTATACGAGGTGATCTTCTCGAAATCTTTCCCTGTCGAGCAAAGAAAATCTCACGGAAATTAACACCAGATGAGTTTGCATCTTTCCATTGGATTGGCTAAAACTTTGTGATAACAAAAATAATAGAAAGACGGATTGAAGTTGTCTGAACAAGTCCTTGGTTGATAATGACTCTTGATAATTATTGAAATTATCGGCATTAGGGTCTATTATACAATTGAATGCTTGTAAATTCTGGAGAGTATCTTAGAATTTACGGGTGTAAGAGATTTTCAATTTTAAGCTTTCTGCCACAACCAAAGCTGAGGGAAAACGGAAAACACTTAGATAAACCGTGATAAGCCACAATAAACCTCATCTACGAGAAAAAAAATGAAAGAATCTGTTCAATAAATCAATTCGCGGTTAGCGGATGTGACATAAAATTTGGAAGGCCGGAAATAATACTGAATGAAAGATTCTAACAAAAAGCAAAGACGGCTATGGTAGTATGAAAAAAAAAAAAAAAAGAAAAAAAAAAAAAAGAAAGAAAAGTAAAAGAAAGAACGATGACTTTGTTTTTAACGGCTTTTATTCGAATTATGAAAAATTTTCAGGCTGTTAAAAAACAACACCCGCCAAAAATACTAATACGATAAAACCCCGATTTAAATGCATGAAACTCACTGAACTCGTTAAAAAGTGAAACGAAAATAAGAAGGTTGTATTGCGCCAATCTTCCAAGTGAGGAAGATCTACCTGCCTTGAAAATCAGCATATGAAAACGTAGCATTTTATCTTCAATCAAACACTGTAGACACCAGTAGGAAATATATAATTACATTGGCCATACGATCTTAGTAATTGTCGCACTAAAAAAGTTAATATAACTTCAGCAAAAACGGTAATTTTAATATTAGCCATTGCCGTATAAGGAAACATTCGAGCGAGCAGCCAGTGTTACTTTCGGTTGATATTTATAAAATCAGGAGGACAGTAGATAGCGATAGGCATTGCATTTAAATTTTGGCAGGTTGAAGTTGGTTAGAAAGCATTGAGTCGGAAGGGAGTTCCACAAGCGAGAAGTGTGAGAAAAGAAACTGTTAGAAATTTGCGGATACACCTAGCCAGCTCAACTATAAACTGATGATATCTAGACGCCAGTCTAGTACTGAGTTTAAATTCAAAAAGTCTAGGTACCACAGCGAAGAGTGATGTTTATTTCCGCTTCAATACAGAAAATGTGGCACAAAGCCAAAACGGGGGGATGGGAAAAAGATGGTCTCCTGTCTTAATATTAAACTTAGCTAGCCACAAACACTGACCTAAACATACAATATTCCTAACATCAAATCAACACATTCTTACTTACCATTCTTACTACATCCACCATAATACCTCCTTGTCTCCAGTCCTAACTAGTCCGCATATGTAGAATTCATTATCTGTGGGGCGGGGGAGGATAAAAACAACAATTTAAAAACTAACCCTAATGAGCGAAGAGCTCCTCTGAACAATTACCATGAAAGTATTTATAAAAAAGACACAAGGAAGCAACTCTACGGCGGCGGGAAAGTAACTGGAGCCATCTCGCCAGATCAGGATGTTAAAAAAATCCTCAAGTGATGTGGTTTCTGTTATGCGGGACAGTTCTTTGTGATTCTGATTCGCCTGTTAATTTAGATATTTCTGAACGAGTTTGGCGCCATCAATGGCATCCATATGAAAGTCTTGATCTGACGAGATTATTTAAGAACATGAATCGAGTTTTTTAGGTTAAGACTTTGGTTTTCTAGCAATTTGTGGTTTCGGGCGAAACTACCCCTAGGTAGCCTATTCAATGTTCAGTTTCCTTATATCATATACTTAAACTGGTATAACTTACCTATACACCTAAGTATTTGAATCATTTACTAAATACTAATTTCACATGCTGAAGTTTTTTTTATGGCGGATTCAAGATATTCCTTATCAAAGTTTCTGTTTTGAAAAGGTCTATCTTGAGATTTATTTCTTGGAACACTTAGTAAAGGATGTAGATTTTTTTGTTCAAGTTCGTTCACATCCCAACTATTATATTAATACCTATGTCATCAGCATATCACCCCTCATCATCGGTACATTGGCCTCGGGAGGGAAAGCAAGAATACTGATATAGTGAGGAGGAAATAATGAGAAAAAAGAGATCAAGAATATTCGTCAATATTTCTGAGATGAGACATTGTAACTACACCGGAACTAGAACAATCTACCCCCAGTGGATGACATAAAGGGTACGGTTAGAAATTCCAGTCAGCTGAAGAAGGCTGCGGTATACAACGGCCGAAACGTCGTGAATATTGCAACAAAGGTGATAACAATGATCAGGACAACAGTCCAAACAATGTAAATAAAGATCAAGAAATAGTGAGAATTAAGTGTAGAGGAAGGGCGTGTTGCGCCATTCATGCAAATAGAAAGGACGTAACTTTCAGAATTTTAAATTCAGGGTTTTAGCTAGACCGGAACACCAGCTTAAGATGCCTGTAGTAAATGCCTGTAGTAAATACAGTTTTGTTTCTAAATCTGCCATCAAAAGAGTGTTGGCTGCATAGCATAGGTTGCTAAGCTTACATGCCTCGATAATAAATCTTGATAGGACTCTTAGAATAGTTTAGAATATATCAAGTGTATGTATTTGTTTAATTCTTTCTCTATCCGGACGCGCATGTTTGCGTTCCACTACAGGTTATGCATTATCTGAATATCTTTTCTGTGCAGATCAAATTGTCCTAACATTTCAAGTTGTTCTTTGTGTAGCACTTTATTGAATTGCTTTTTGCAATCTATGAAGCAAGTATAGATCTTTCTGCACTCTTATGGCTCGTAATGATAACTTTCTGATAATAAAAATTACATTTCTTGTTCCAGTATTTTGAACAAAGTCACGCTGTTTTTATTCTACTTCTGATCTGATTCTGTTAGGAACTCTAATAACTAACATTATAATCATTATAGTTATGTGGTTCATCAAGCTGATTTTCCAATGGAATTCGAATGCATTTACACCTGATTTCTTTTGTAGTGATATGAGGTTTATTGTGTTGAGCTCCTTCCATATTTCGCCGCGGTTATATATTTTCCCAATTCCCCAAATCATACAAGGCTAATTTATATCTTTACGTTAGGACTAGTATATACACATCCTTTCGGTTGTTTTACCCTCTGGCCTTCTTCATGTGTCTTGAACTAAATTCCTTTATATTTAACTTTAAACGAAACTGCTTTCTTTTAATTTCATAGAGAACATTTTTCATCCATCAGTATGGCTGGTAACGTAACGGAAAATGATTCATTGTGTCACCTCGGGTTAACGTTTTCGACTGACATTAAGTGGAAAATTTTATTGAATCATTTGCTTAGTCTGCTGCTAGGAAAGTTGCTTCACTGGGTTGTGGTAGACAGTTTCTCTCGCTGGAATCTATCTAACACATTTTTAAGTCTCCCATTCGTCCATGCATTGAATATTGCTGTGTTGGTTTCGATCTGGATTAGAAATGACTGCAAAATACTTCCCCTTCCTCTTTTATAGGTAGAAGCACACAAATGCATGCTGGGATTTTTTCTAACCAATAAAATAGGCCGGTTCGCAGTTTCATATGACTTAGTCCCGATATGTCTTGTCTTGGAGTCAGAACGCTTCGTTCGTTTGTCCGAACTTGCTTTTGCGTGTCGGCGCCTATTCTTAGCTTGTTAACTTTTTGCTATATTACTGTTGATTTGTCTTGTGAATATTGTTTGCTTGCTTTATATTCTTTTTTACCCTGTTCCTTACTTTTCGTTTTCCGGTTATTGCTTATTGCAAACTATCAATTCTGTTTGTTAGACGGTTCTATTATTTATTTTCCATTTGATCATGGCTACTCATTCCACATGCTGTTACATCTGGTCTGATGCTTTTGCTGTGTATTTAGAGATTATTGTTGAAAATCCAGAGAAAAATCTGCAATGTTATCGGTCATGATCTGACACCTCAGCTTCAGCCAATTTCCAACTTTCGTAACGTAGATTCTCAGTGTCTTTTCTATAAATATTTTTATGATAATTGTTTTGATGAGGTTTCCTCTTTGATATATCGACTTTACGAATTTAAGACTAGTGTTGTGGTGTAATGGATATCGGCTCTGAATGAGAAATCGGAGAGCCGAGTTCAAATTTCAGTCTGGTTCGTCGCACCCTTGGGAAAAGATATGAATGCATCTCTTCTCCTCCTAGCTATGGGATAAATAGCAGGACGGACTGGCACATATAACCTTTGTTGGCAATCAATCTACAGCAGAGACAAACGGCAAGCTGCTGCAGGAAATCATTTGCCTAGTTAGAAATGAATCGAAAGAGACGTGATCGCCTAAATGTGTATCATGTATGTCATTTAACTGACTGACTGAAATATTTAGATGTAACTGTAAATTCTATGCTAATAGTTTTTTCTCACGTACTTCTCGCCTGCTAACCCTCTTTCATTCTCTTGCTTTTCCGTCAATTTAGTTTTACTTTTATCTTCATTTTTTTAGATGAAGCATTGCCAATGATTATTAATAAATTTTAAATTATTATTATTTGTTAGATAAAAGTAAATATTTCAGTCATTTTCCCACCATCAAAATGTAGCTGACTTTTGCCTTTTCTATAAATGTTTTCATGTTAATTGTTCTGATGAGCTTTCCTCTTTAGTACCTAGACTTTAAGAATTTAAGCCTAGTACTACATTGGCAGCTAGATCACATTATTTTACAGTTAAAATGGCTCAATGTAACTATGTCACACTTGACAATTATTTCTCAACAGAATCTATCTTGCACATTTATAAGTTTATCATTCTTCCATGCTTATAATATTTCTGAAACATCTGGTTTTATAATTCTACTATGTATTTAGAGATTCTTGATAAAATACAAAGAATCATCTGCAATGTTAGTGGTCCTGACCTGTCATCTTGTTTTCAAACACATTGCCACTGCTGTAACATAGCTTCCCTGTGTATTTTCTATTGATATTTTCATGGTAATTATTCTGATGAGCTTTCTTCTTTGGAATGTAGACTAGGAATTCAAGTGCAGTACTAGATTGGCAGTTAGGTCCCATCATTTTACAGTTGAAATGGCTAGATGTAACTTTAAGTTCTATACTAACAGTTTCTTCTCTTGCACTTTCAACTTGTGGAACTCTCTTCCAGCCTCTAGCATTCCAGCTAAGTTTAATCTTTAAAAATTTAAGTGCAAGGTCAATCGTTATCTTCTGTCTTCTTAATTCCTGTTATTCTATTGTTCTCTCTCCTTAATAATGATTTCCTTTTTCTCATATTATTATACACTTTTAATACATTTTACATCGTTTTTACATGTCTTTTTTTGGATATCTCAGTTTCAGCTAATTCCCTTTAGTAACTCAACTCTTTGCTTCCTCTGCAGTGGCCAGGTATTAAGCTCACAACTCTTTGGGTCAAGTCAAGTCAAGTCACTGTATCATGAGTCCTTGAAGTTATCAACTAGAATTAACTGAAGATGAGATACACAAAAAGGCATGGCACCTGGAATTAGAATAATCTACCCCCATGGAGTAAATAAAGGGTTCATTTGGAAATTCCAATTAATCCGGAGCGTACAACGGCCAAAACGTCATGAATATAGCTATAAAGATGAGAACAACAGGCCGGACATTGTAAATAGTGTAAATAGTTACAATACTTCATCTCAGAAATCTAGACTGTGAATATGACAGTAAAGATGAGGAGAACAGGTCGAACATTTACAATACCTCATCTCAGAAATCTAGACAAATATTTCACACTTATTATTACATCTTTATTGCTTTGCTTGGGGTGAAATGATTAAAAAATAAACCATAGCCTATATTCAATCAACAAGAATAGATTACTCTCTTTCAGTTTTTCATGTATAGGACATATCTGGTATCAATTAATTCTCTCCGCACCTGCCAAAGACATGTTTTAACTAAAGCATTAATCTACGAGATGATGTTCTTGGAGAGTCCATTGGCTGAATATGTTTGTTTCCAAATGGAATTGGTGCGAATTGTATTGTAATGTAGTTTAGTCTTTAGGCTTCCTTAATTTTTTTAATTTTACTCTCAGTTTCTGATGACTGGGAAGGAATCACTACGCACTCAGCGCTCGGTTATTCATTTGCGTGCAAAACTGCGATTTTGAATAGTTTGTTGATTGCTAAGTAGTCTGTCTCGTTTGCCATATCTCCTGTCGGGTATTTCAAAGGCCACGAGTTCATGAGCGTCTTGGGTGTTCATCAAACTAAGCGTTGGTTGTTACTTGGCTGTTCGTTGTGCACCAATGAACACGTTTTCTTTACGCCCATTACGTGATCCATGTCTATACATAACCTAACTTTCTATTTTTGCATTAATATCTCTCATGATACTGGCATTGTTTTTGTGATTTACTCTGAGATTTGCCATTTTTTAGTGCGTTGTCAAACCCATTTATTTCTTCGTCGGAACATTTTAACGTGGGTGCATGTACCTCTATGATTGTTTTATTGAATAACTTCCTTTTTAGGTTTCAACAAAATGATTCTACGTATCGAGAAAATTGTCCGAAAATAATTATTCGCAAAATATTTATTCGAATTGTAAATTATTTGAATGAAAATTAGCCGAAAAGCCACTTATATTAAATAATAATTATTCGGAATACCTATATTTGAAATACATATGTAGTCGTGCTTTGAGAGAGTCAATGCTTGATTTACCTAGAATAAGGCTCTTGAAGGATGGCAGAAGTCTTTTTTGCAGCAAGTGTCATCCCTTCATCCCACAATATCGAATTCTTAGACGCTCTTCAAAAAGAACAAAACTTGCAAGAAATTCATATTGCAAAAGTTAGAGCAGGTAAATGGAAAACTTTAAAAATTAGTAACGTTCTTTAACGAGTCCTCTTCAGTAGTTGACTATTTGCATGAAGTATCATATAACTTAAGGTTATAAGGATTTTTTCTTACTAAATTGTTTTATTAACGATATTTGTATTAGGTTGGTGCAAAAATAATGTCGTTTTCTCACATATGTTACTATGCGAGAAAACGACATTATTTTTGCACCAACCTAATATTTTGAATAACTACCATTTTGTATTTCCTCTTTTAATTTTTACATTTTTATTGCAATTAAGGAATTCGGAATTTCGGATAATTATCATTTAGCATAATTGGCCTTTCGATTAAGTTTCATTCAAATAATTTACAATTCGAATAAATGATTTTCGAATAATTGTTTTCGAACAATTATTTTCGAACAATTTTCACATAATCTGATTCTATGAAAGCAGTTGTCAGTTCTCCGCAAACGCACTTCCGTTTAATTTTATCCAACTCATCTTTCATTCTTATTTTCTCTTGTGTTCTTTGATCTAAATCCCCATTGGTTTTTGCCTCTTGTTTCAAATACTACCAGTTGACGCAAATTTCGAAATCCAACACATTTAATTAAAGACCTTGATGTTATACAGGGTGCGGTAGAAATACCTCCCACATATATCTTTCAGAAATACTTCCCACATAATGGTAAGGTAATTTTCTAAGCATAGCTTAGAGGTGGCACAAGGCAGAAAGTATGGAGCATCCAGTAGTAATTGATCTTGCGAGAAAAAGCTTGCTATTACACCACCTCGAGGTGCCCCCATATAATGGTAAGACATTAGTGGCTATGGAGTTTTCATCAATCTAATGTGGGAGGTATTTACGTGGGAGGTACCTGTGGAAGGTATTTCTGCCGCACCCTGTATTTTTTATATTTTCTTTCTTTCTTTCTTTCTTTCTTTCTTTGTCATTTCATAGATATTTGTCTATTTTTTTTTGTCTGTTTCTTTTTTTCATATCTTGTTAATTATCTATCTATCTATCTATCTATCTATCTATCTATGCATCCAAATATAAAGTAAATTTATATTCTTGAACAGAGGCACACCTATAACAAACTTATGTCACCCGTTTCCTCACCCGAACAACGCCCACCCGGTCCCACCGATCTCCCCCTAGTTTTTCTGCTTGACATGCCCCCTCCCCCAACCCAGTTCTGATCACCTCGTACTAGCTTTTATTTCATCGAAAGTTTTAAATCATTCGAAATAAATTAGATCAAAGGACGTCTGCAATTCTTGTCAACCGCTGCCGGTAGCTCCAATCTACCCTGAACATATAAAGATTTGCAATGGTTTTTCTTTTCTTTGCTCAAACATTAATCAAGGTAAGGAGAGCTGCCTTGCTTAGTCAATTCATCTCCAGATAGAGTAGCCCAGCCTCAAGTGTTTTGGGGGCCGGTGTTCTGGAGGAGGCGCTGTGAGAGTAACGGTGGGAAGTTACTTTTCTTGCTTTGTTATATGTGCGTTATAATTTACTGTAGTCGGCTGTGACCAGACAAGGGAGATAATTAATAGCAGGAATACGATTAGTCGATTCATGGTATTTATAACCAACATGATAGAACTTTTATGACATTAATCCATATAATATCCAAATTTTTTTAAAGAAATCAAATGGTATTCCAAAATATAACTTCAAGGAAACCTCAACATAAAATATACATAACACTACATCTAGTAATTATCTCCACACAAACATGTATATGCACAAAAGCTAAGTATCATCTACCATGTGTTCAATTGTGAAAGCAGAATAACATATATTTTTATTATTTCCAAGTTCCCAAGAAAATTAAATTTCGGCATTAAATGACCCATAAGGTGTTGATATGCCGTTAAACAAACAAATCACTCAATCAATCTTTTTCGACCTTAGTGGACTCGGAATAATGATGAATTCAGTGGTAATCTGGGCAGTAGAAAAAAACTTCTGAGTTTTATACAGAAAATGCAAACGATATGTATAAGTCACACAGTGCAAACTGGGAAGAAAACATTATTGAAAATACGCCCCAATCGACGAAGGAAAGGGACACAAACTGATGAAGATTACTTTTTTTTAAACGTAAACGCACAGAGAACTGAAATTTCACAGTAATTAAAATTTGACTTTTATTTCTATCGTATATCATTGTGAGGCAACAGAGATACTGTTTTAAACGACGAATGCTAAAAATACTATGAAGAGAGTATGTGAGCCAAGAAGGTATTCTGAAGGAAAATATGCTTACAATGAGAGAGAGAGAGAGAGAGAGAGAGAGAGAGGGAGAGAGAGAGAGAGAGAGAGAGAGGGTTGAAATTTCTGTGACGATTAATGAGGAAAGCATCTTAAAATAGCAAGTTATCCATTTGACGAGTTTCCGTGAATAGATGGCAAAGTGTAAAATATTACTTAAAGCAACAAAATACAGGAAGCTGTGGAGAGTCATGATCATGTACGTCATAGAAGTACTTGGTTCGTAAAAAAGATCATCGTGAAATGAGATCGAACAAGTAAACAACCATGTAAATATTATTAATTTAATTCTCTGGTTATTGAATGAAAATAGAAGTTGGCTTGGGTATTAGCTGTTTAATTTTAGTTAATATTACGGACGCTATATGCTTTGTTGTTTCAATCATAGCGTTTCAGTGATTGAAACTTTCAGGCTTCAAAGTCTATCTTCGTATGTGGCAACCTTCTCGGAATTTCGAACTGAACATTTATTTAATCCCCGTGGTTGATTGTTATCATTCCACTATCCATGCTTAGGGGAGATAACTCGTATCAGTATGCAGCAATTCTTATTCAGCTTCGAGTTGCGCAGATTATTTTAAATCATTGATCCAGAGTATATAAGATTATAACGCTACCAAACCCAGGGTTTGAGCTTAAACAACGCTTGAATCCATTAAGTCTCTTGGAGAATCTAGTTATGACATTTTGGAGGCCTGAATCACCTGAATACGGACATTAGTTTTAAGGTTCCAGATTTGAAATTCCTGGAATGTATCGAGTACAAAGGTACACACCTGAAAAAGGACTGGGGGTGCCGGCCGAAACGTTATAAGTCAAGTCAGCATACTAGTCTGTTAATTCATCGTGTAAAACATTCCGTCAAATAAAGCTGCTAACTTGAAATCGGATTGTAGTCGTGCTCTCATCGAAACCTGGAAATGAACTTAAAATTTTAATGATATCAGAATTCTTATTTTAAAAGTTTCTAAGTTTTAATTAAGACAAAAATGTTATTTGAAGTAAAAACGTGTCCCATTTTTTCTACATTCGTCGGAATCAATAAATATGAATAAAAATCGACCTCCAATCAATATATATCAGTCACAAATGTGGCATGCGTGATACACGCTTAGGCGATCATGTATCGATAGATACATGATCGCCTAAGCGTGTATCACGCATGGGTGTGTATCAGTCATGTATCGACAGATTTTGTTTTCTGCGGTAGCCCAGATGCCATTCGGTCTGTCCTGATATTTACTGGTAGTGGGTGGAGAAGAAGATCCATACCTTTCCCAAGAGTGTTAGCACGTAAGTGAATGCAATGGATTCGACTGGAATTCGAACTCCGATTCCTCAATCCGAGCCGCTATCCATTACTCGTCTTGACTTTATGAATTTAAGGGGCAGTACTAGATTAGATACAATGTATCTTCGTTTTAAATGCAAAATTGCTAGATGTAGCCATAAGTTCTATGCTATCAGTTTCGTCTCTCAAACTTCTTGATTGTGGAACTCTCTTGTCTATCATTGCAGTAGTATGACATTTTAATTAAATTGTAGCACGAATTTGAATCTTAATATTCAAAGGTTTAACTAACATTTGACTTAATATAAAGCAGGAAGAGAGTTCCACAAGCAAGAAGATGGAAAGAAGAAACTAATAGCATGGAACTTATGCCTAACATCTAACAATTTACCTTGTATATATATATATATATATATATATATATATATATATATATATATATATATATATATATAGGTTACTGCACTCGTCTCGGAAAATCTTGATTTGCTAATGGTCAAATCAATCTCGAAGGAACAAAAAGTTTAAAAAAAAGAAAGAGATAGGAACATGAACGTCTGTCGAAAATAATCGTACAGCATACAGGTCCAAAGCCCAAAGAATAAAAAAAAACCGATACGAGTAATCAACTAACTTAAAGTGCTCAATACAAAAGTAGAGCAGACCTAGTCAAACCTAGAGAGCCAGACAAACCTGTTAAGGTTTCACCTAAGAGCCAGACAAACCTACCATGGTTTCACCTAAGCGGATCGTCAGGGAAAGCCGGCTTTCCCTGACGATCCGCTTAGGTGAAACCTTGGTAGGTTTGTCTGGCTCTCTAGGTTTGACTCTCTCTCTCTCTCTCTATATATATATATATATATATATATATACCCTACATATGAACGCTAATGGGTTTGTCCTCATAAATACGATTGACACTATTGTAAGTGAGGAGTAATATGCTGTCTTAGTAGTTCATCACTAGCAGTGGTTTACCTACTTCACGTCGCTGGCGAGTCGTGTATTTTGTCGATGTTATAAAGGATAACATTTTCATATCCAACCTCCGTCATTCCTCATTCAGTAACTTTTTCTAGGTTACAGTACACACACACACACACACACACACACACACACACACACACACACACATATATATATATATAAATAAATATATTAGGTTGGTGTAAAATTAATGTCGTTTTCTCACATAGTCACATTTGTGAGAAAACGACATTATTTTTTGCACCAACCTAATACATATTTTCTTATGTTGAAAGTACGACTTGGAGTTTCGTATTCAGTCCGATCATCGGGTACTTATAATGGCGATGAAATGTTCCTTAAAATCGTTAGTATTTTCGTATCGAACATTTCATCGCCATTATAAGTACCCGATGATCGGACTGAATATGAAACTCCGAGTTGCACTTTCGACATACAATAATATATGTATTTGTTAATATATACTTTATAGCTTTGTATCAACACATTGAACACTGTTTTATTAACATTGAAAATTAAATAAAATACTTATTTGCAAATTTATATATGCGGGTGACCGTAAGCATGTATAGTTGCTTGTATCTCTACATCTTTAATTCATATATATATATATATATATATATATATATATATATATATATATATATATGGGGGGGCGTGTGTGCATGTGTGCTTATATATACATATATGTATATATGTATATAAGAATCTGATCAGACCGAAAATGGAGTCCTGTTGTCATATTTGGGCGGGAGCTGATCGACCAGTCCTCACTTTTCAGTCTCGATAGAGTTCAAAAGTCTCTCCAGGTCCTCGTGAGTGACGAATTATTTCCCACCGTCCAACTTCTCTGTCACACGGCAGGATATGGCAAGTTCTCTTGCTGATCTATTACTACTACCATGGAAAGTGCTCGGACGAACTATATTCCTTGGTTTCGCTTGATCTAACCTTAACGGCTAGGATCCGTCAAGCCAGTTGTTTGTAGGAAACCCAACCCATATGCCCTCCGTATTCCATCGGTGAGAAGTCAGTTCCACTCGAACAGCTTCTTCTCGCGAACCGACTCCCAAGAGGTTGTTTCCCTGATCACTATAATCTTAACTTGTTTGAGTCTAGGCTTAACCGTTATCTCTCCTTCCTATTCTTTTAAACTGTCTCTAAACGTAACCTGCAACCATGAACGGCCCCTGGGTCTTGTACAGAGTGAACCTTACTGTAAAAATCTATGTATATGTGTGTGTGCGTGCGTGTGTATGTGTGCGTCTGTGTCTGTGTATGTTAACTATGCAAAATTGATAATTTCCCGTCTATATATCTATATAGATCTAAAATATGTAAAAATGTATGTTCGATAAAACTTTGCTTAAGCCTAAGACTTTGCTTAAGTCGATAAGTTTATCTCCCTATTTTAGTCCTTTGTCTATCTATCTATCTATCTATCTATCTATCTATCTATCTATCTATCTATCGCAGTCTGTTCATTATCTATCTATCTATCTATCTATCTATCTATCTATCGCAGTCTGTTCATTATCTATCTATCTATCTATCTATCTATCTATCTATCTATCTATCTATCTATCTATCGCAGTCTGTTCATTATCTATCTATCTATCTATCTATCTATCTATCTATTTATCTATCTCATCTGTTCAAATATCTATCTATCTATCTATCTATCTATCTATCTATCTATCTCATCTGTTCAAATATCTATCTATCTATCTATCTATCTATCTATCTATCTATCTATCTCATCTGTTCAAATATCTATCTATATATCTATCTATTTTCCGTTTGTTTGTATTCGTCATTTTTTTCGTCTTTTTTTTTCTAGCTTTGCTAAAAGCAAACATCAACCCGCCCCTAAACCAGGTAAGCAGCTTCCAAAATCTTTCTTAATACATTTTCCGACGCTCGATGAAACGATGTCTTCATCGTCTATTCGTTAAATAAGCGAAACTGACGACTTTGTAAGTGATACTTGACACTTGACCCGCAAACGCACCGATGGCCACATCAAGGCAGCTGGGTGTGAGGACACATTAGATTGGCCACTCATTTATTTATCAGGCTTAAATGTGACAGAACTGAATTGGAGGGATTCCGCACGATTTTCTAATTGACCAAATTTTTGCCATTATGAACCAATGCTATTTAAAGTTATAAAAACAAACATCAAACTAGATCCCTGTGTAAGATCCATAATTTCGAGATGACTTATTATAATTCCAAGAATGGCCCGTCTCATTTTTAAAAATAATGAATCTTCATTAATTTTGAGATCAATCATTACCGTTGTAAGAATTGTTTGGACTATTGATCTCATTTATTTTGTTTCAGATATCAAAAGTAATTTTGAGATGAGTCATTATCGTTGTAAGACTAATCTTAGATTCCTTAGTTGAGACCATTTTTTTATTTTCTTAATATTCATATATGAAATGACTGTCCACAAATGTATGTTGAACAAATGAGCAGAATTTTCTGGCAATTATTTAAAGATTTCTTAATTTTTCATTTAGTTTGGGGTTCTGAAAATATTCCTCATCTGAATTTTTCTTTTCACTGGACAATATCGATGTAGAGTGTGGGACAATTTCATCGATGTAGAGTGTGGAAAAAAGGCCTTGTACACTGGATAGACTGGAAGCAGCAGTCTATAAGTTATAAAGCTAATATTTAATTTGTGTAGAGCTGGTTATCAGGTGCTGCTTCTGAAAATGAGTGAAAGCAATCGTATCTCATTGAAGATTTAAACGCCCGCTTCAAACCGAGTAAACTCCAACCAGAGTTCGTTAATCTCAAAGGGTGTATGAGGTTATGGGTTAAAAACGAAAATCGGATTGACAACTGCGCATCATGCAACAGAAACTACTGGCATCTGGCTTCACCAGCAATCCACATGATGTGAACAACGCTCGCTAGATGGCAGTCATCTAGCAGACTACAGATGAACCAGACTTCCTGAATTAGAATCCGTGTGAAACAGAAACTTCTCATTTTTCTGGCGATGGAAATCACCAGAGGAGACTAAAGAATGCAAAGTAGGACTCGCTGCCAGAAATAGCTTGCTGGGATCCATCATTCCAAATACAGAGAGAGATAAATGTATCCTATCACTCCAACTCCTTTTCTCGGCGGGACTAATCAGCACCATTTTGACCTGATTCTCACCAGGTGCTTTAGTTTACACAGAGATAGGCTTACACGCAGCCCCATGGTGCAGATTGTGAGACCGATTAATTCACCAGTCTGCAGCAACATGAAATAACGAGCTAAGAAGTTGCACCACTCAAAAAAGAGGAAAGCAGATCTCGATTTGACACAGCAAGACAAACGATTATGAGAAAACAGAGGAATTTGTGCGCTTCGTAAAAAATAAATCCCAGCACGTGAATACCATTTAAAAAGCAGATATTGCCATTTTTAGCTAGAAGACCATCGGACTCAACAGACTAGTTTAAAGCTCACTCATCAAATATGGCACGCCATCGAAGGGAAGAGATACACCTTAGTTCCATATAAGGCCGGTCAGAGTGAAAAGAAACTACAGGTCATCAAGATTTCTCGTTGGAAAGTTCAAAAGAGCGCAAGTCGTTATGCTAAGAACTACGGGCTCCAGATCTGCTCCCAGATAGAGGCTGCAGCTGACACAGACGATATCAATGTAAGATGGAATCGAAGAAGCGTTAGATCCTACACACAAAAACATAGGGAAATGATTCAGGATAGATAGCAGCAGATGTCGCGCTGGGTAGAACACAACTCCGAGCTTTAAACCCAGGAAAACTTGGTTACCGATGACGCCTTGAACTCCCCTGAGTGCATATCTCTGATCATTGGTAATCATCTCTTTCTACATCATATCAACATGTCTAAAGAGAAAGCAAATTAAAAAAAGGGTATGTGTCCGAAATTAGCACCTTTTTAAGGAAATTTACATAACAACTTTTCAGAAATATATTTCTGTAAATAAATTCAGTCCTTAAATCAAACTCACTGACGAGTAGATGTAATCTCCGAAGAAACTCTAGGTATAAATAAATGAACATTTGATTATATATATATATATATATATATATATATATATATATATTATGAAATGGACGAAGTTCGACAATTATTTTAAGACATTTTTATGTTTATACATACAAATATTTAAGGAAATGCTCTGTTTATTTATAATAAACAGTATTAAACAACATTTACCGGACTGAATGTCCGAGAAATCTTCACAGAAAATATTCGTCCTCCGACAGTATTCGAACCTGTATCCTATACAGAAACCATCATTTGGCCACGAAGGAGCGTACGGTTAGCAAGGTCGAATTTACTGTATTTAAACTTCAATCTTCCATGAATCTCTCACATACATTCATATCTGCTCATGGCGTATCAAATGTAAACAAATGACGTCACACATTATGTAATGGACAAAGTCCGACAATGTCTTAAAATATATATATATATAAACATATATGTATACATACATACATACATACATACATATATATATATATATATATATATATATATATATATATATATATATATATATATATATATATATATGAACATATACACATATATGCTTTTAAATGAATAAAGACAAAAGGAAAAATTATCTTAGCTTATCTTTCATTCTCTGACTTTATCGAGGCATATTTTCTTGATAAAGTTTCTCAGAGGAGGAAACGCGTCGGCTAAGATAAGTTTTCCTTTTGTCTTCATTCATATTGTCCTTTTACAGATATACTCTATCTGAAATTTTTACAAATGCTTTTATATATACATATGTATATTTATATATATATTATATGCATTTATACAATTTTATGTAGTTTTATGCACATATATATATTTACATAATTATATAAATATATGCATAACTATAGACGAACATATACAAATATAAGCATCCATATATATATATATATATATATATATATATATATATATATATTAACCCACATTCATCAAATGTAGAAAGTGAGAAAATTATGCGAGTTGGGATAAGGTGTATGAAGATCCTGTTACCCCCTGCCAACTGCCAATCACACAGGCGCGTGAGCACACACACACACTCACGCACACACATAGTGTACCTCACACTCATCAAACGCCCCCACTGGCACGTCCGCGCGTGCGGAACAGGTGTGAGCAAGATGTTGAAATGATGGTATATTTTTCCTCAGCTCTTTCTCGTTTTCTGCTTTCCAATATCCAGTTTCTTCATTAGATGTGCCGGCACCCATCTCCCTGATAAAACAAGTTCACTACTGGCATTATTGGCTTCATTTTCTGTTAACCGACTGAGCATGTCTCTTATTTGACTTTCTACTTTTGTGTGTCCGTGTTCGAACCTTGGTAAAAGCCAACATTTTGAATATTGTTCTTTATTACTTTTTGCATTTATCGCCAACTCTCATGCTGCAGTGCAAATCCCAAATGCCTCTATTATATAATAGGCAGAAGCATCTTTATCAAGTTCTTTAGTAGAAATAATAAACAAATAAATTAAAATCCAGGATGATTCAAGAAAGAAAGGAAATAGAACCAATAATATCTATCTATCTATCTATCTATCTATCTATATATATATATATATATATATTAAGAAAGAGAAACAACAGATGCAGTTAGAATCCACAGTTCTTAGCTTATACTTTTTAAAAAGTGCTCAATACAAACGTAGAGCAAAATATAATATTATTAAAATATTTTTACTATAGTAAATAAAAACATTTTACATCGCTACACAAAAACTTTCATGTTTCGGAACTATAATGCTCTTCGGGCGATGGTAAATAATATATTTTATGTTTACATACGTTCTATCACTGATATTGAGCACTCTTACCCATAAATATAGCATACTTATAGGTATAGGTTTTAATGTTTGTATCTATAGTTTAATATTTAAATTCGTGGCATTACGAATTTCATGACTCTATTCTTCCCTCTGTACCAAACTGCAAAAGAGAAAAATAAAAATATGATTATAAAAACACAATATATTTCACTCAGTGTTATTGAAAAACTGTAAAAAAATACATTTTTGATTTTTGAAATTTCTAAAATCGTACGTTGTATATGTAAAATTCCGACTATGGACCCCAATTAATGAAGCAAATGCCACAAAAATACGGAATCTTGAATATTAAAAATCCCTAATATTCCGTATTTTTATGGTTCTTGCCGGTGATTCAGTATAGAAAACATCCATGATACCAATGCGATTTTTGAAACATATTTAATACATATTTATCAATAAAACTGGTTTCAAAAAATGAAACTAAAATATATATTCAAATATATTTTACTTTAATTTTAAATATTTAAAAAAAAATATCCAAAACTTTTACTTAAAAATTCCACTATCAAAACAAGCAAATTTTCCCATCTAGTGTTCATTTGCAGAGTTCACAGGTGAAATGAGGTGCCCAGGAATTGTTCCCTGACAGGCAAGCCGAAATATGCCTTGCAGGCTTCACACAGCTGATGTTGCCACAAAGTACTTTTTCGCTCTTATCTTGATAAACTCGACACAGTCATAGAAAAATGCGTCTGCCGGATGCATACAGCCTTTTGATGCTATCTGTGACGAATGTCTCTATCAATGACGACTTGTCTGCATTTGAACAACAAAAAGTAAATTGAACTTTGAGCTAACGTTTCCCTGTATTTATACTGCCATCTATGTTGCCAGAACGTTCTAGAAACTTCTAGAAAGTTCTAGAAATTTTGCCTTCAGCAACTCAGCGCTGAATCTGTCTGGAAACTAGGTTAGTTTTATAGCATCGATGTCCAAATCACAAAAGCAAAATCTGAAGGGAATAAAAGTCATTTACATTGCGTTCTAGATATAAGCGATTAGGAAATAATGACCGAAAACAACAATAAGTCAAAATTTTCATACACAGTGTAATAATAATAATAATAATAATAATGATAATAATAATAATAATAATAATAATGATAATAATAATGATAATAATAATAATGATGATGAATGTGGCACATGAAGATTTATCAACAACTCCAGTTATAGTTGGATCCTTCGGATTGATTGGAAAAGATTCCAATAGACTCAATGAAGGGATTCCTAGTAGCCCATTGAAAAATGTCATGATGACATTTCAAATCTTAGGTCTCTGCTTGGGACACGGAAAGAAATGTGTATACACCAGAAATCAAAGGAAATAATAATAATAATAATAATAATAATAATAATAATAATAATAATAATAATAATAATCCCTGCTGTAGTTGGAGCCCTCGGATTGGTTGGAAAAGATTCCAGTAGACTCATGGAAGGGATTCTTGAAAGTCCATGCCTTAAAGAAATACAAAAAAATTGTTCTCACGAGTACAGCCCACACCTTAAGAAGGGATTTATCTATGTAAAATATGTGTGTGTGTGTGTGTTTATAATTGATCAGTGGAAAATGTCATGATGCCATGCCATTTCTAACCTTATGTCTCTGGGCGGGACCTTGAAAGAAATGTGTACACACCAGGAATCAAAGAAAATAAAATAATAATAATAATAATGATGATAATAATAATAATAATAATAATAATAATAATAATAATAATAATTTTACATATGTTAGCTTTTTTGTTTTTTAAATTGTATTTTAAATCTGTTTCATTTCATTTCAATTTTTTTTCCTCTTTTCTTTTTTTATTCTTATTTTTTATATTTTTATTTTTCCAGACTTTCAGTGAAATTTTCCGTAAATGATTTGCGCTTTTTATACATGCACAGTTTATTTTTGTCGATATGCGTGTATATATATATATATATATATATATATATATATATATATATATATATATATGTGTGTGTGTGTGTGTGTGTGTGAGTACATGTATGCGCATGGGTAAGGTTCGTATTGGCTGATTACTTATTTTTTCTTTTTTTTTTCGTGATAACCCCTAATGAATGTCCACCTAACCTCTCATCTGGTAGTGGTAATTGCGACTTATACTAAGTTAAAACTTAGTATGGTCAATACCATTTCCATATACCTATATTACCTCCATGAATACGATACTAGATCATGAACTTTTGAACCTGGACATCTGAATATAAACCACTCCCCATTTCATGGGTAGGATGTGCTCGACGAAGACTAAAGAGTCTTGGTTGACAGTCGTCCTAGAGCTGGCATCTTGGAAAAATTTAACCTTCGTCGGTCAACAAAAAAATGCAAAAAATTACAAATTTCAGTGCTTACAAGCAAATAATCATACCGGATCGGCCGTCTTCCGTGTCAACAAGGGCCACGTCCCTCAGATAGGAACCAGTCTGAGGCCGAAAAATCTGCCACTAGAATAAACTCATCTAAAAGCTATTTCACACCTGATCATCAAACCTGGACTAATTCCAACCTTTGAGCAAGTGACTCGACGTCAAATCAATTACTAAAAAGAAAGCGAGCGAAATAGACTCGCGAAGAGTATCAACAAGTCATGAGATGCTTTGTCATCACACTCGAAAATACACAGAAGAACATCACAGATCAGACATACACAAATATGGAGAACTATCCAACCCAAACCTGTTTGCCAGTGTCTGTAGGGACATCATACGAAATAAAAGACTCACAAATGCGTAAATAGATCAGATAAAACTAAATATAAGGCAGAATACAGTCGCCCATCATTCAAACAATAAAGGGGTGGGACTGGAAATAAATAATATGACAGAGGATGATGTAAAAACTAAAATAAATGAGATACGAAATAATAATCTTTCAGGAAATAAAACTGAAGAATCTACCGGTAAATTAAACTGAATTTATTCATATTATGTCACAAAAGATAATTCAAACTACGTTAGAAGAGAATTCCTTGAAAAGAAAAACAGAGGTGAAATCACTGAAGCGAAAAAGCACATCATTTAATCACTCAGCAAATTAACTCGCACACAAATGTCAGATAGAGACCAGCTCCCAAAAATTCCTATGACAAAGTCCAATAAACATATTCTTCAAATATACAACACATCACTGCGAACACTGTTAACGTACAAAACATTGGGAAACATCTCAAGTAAATAATGTCATATACGCAACAGTTTTAGCAGCTACCGGGAAGAAAAATGAAAAGAACAGATAAAAAAGAGTTGGCTTGGAAGGCAAAACTGAAGCGAGTAATAAGGGAAATCAAATGTGAGTTATCGGTACTAGACGAGATCTCGAGAAACCCAAATGTCTCAATACGCAAATGCAGGAAGACCAAACGAAGATATAAAATTAAATTGCTTAATGACATTCCACCAATCAAGCAAATATTAAAAAAGAAACTGCATTTAACGGCACAGTGAACAAGACGATACAAAACAAAAGCGTCGTAGGTTCTATCGCCATAATAAGATATTCCAAACAAATTTTTAGAAATTTTACAAGGAAATTGAAAAATCAGTTATACATGTCAAAAACCATCATCTATTGAAAAAGTGTAGAAAGGAATATAACCTTAATGCAGAGTGGATCCAACGAGAAGAACGAATGATGGATAAAACTCTATGAAAATAGGAAAACAACAAAAAGACTAATGTTAGACAAGCTCTAACGAAATCTTCCAAATGGTAATCCCACGGAAATGACAAGGTACCCAATTTTTAGCCCTATCATCTGTCATCCATCTATAAAACCCTTGCACAAAATTAATCAATACTTATTAGTAATCCCAATGAAGTCTCAGAATGAATCATTGAAGACATTATTTATCTCCTACCAAAAACGGGTGGAACAGATGATCCGAAAAATTACAGGCCAATAACATGTCTGTCGATCACGTATAAACTGATTACGTCTGTCCTGCCGAGACGTACTTACAACATTCTTCCCCTGAAACAGAAGGTATGCAGGAGAGATTTATATGGTTGCAAAGATCAACTATTCATAAACAAAATGATCTTGGAAAACTGCAGGAAAATAGGCAAAATTCTCAGCACAGTATGGATAGGCTACCGTAAAGCCTTTGATAATGTGCTACACTCATGAATCCTTAAGAATTTTGGAATTGCACAAAGTCTCCTCGGTGATAGTAAATTTCCTTAAACATAGCATGGGAATGAAAAACGACATTATACCTAAATCACACCAAAGGCACTTCTACTTCCAATCACTTGAATATCCGTCGAGGAATCGTTCAAGGAGAATACCTGTCACTACTGTTATTTTGTTTGTTTTTAAACCCCCTTATGCACAAATTAAGCAGTACCAGCTATGGATACACAGTAAAAAAGAAATTGTTCAATCAGTCACTCTACATGGATGAACTCAAACTCTTTGCCAAAGACGACAATGAATTGAAAGGTCTCCGAAATGTGTAAAAGTAACAATTAAGAAAGGGAAAATTACAGAAACAAACTCAATAGATCTAGACTTATATAATCATAAAGATTAAAGAACTGGAACAAGAAGAAGCCCTATAGGTAGATGGGAATGAGCGAAGGAGATGGATTACATTATACCCAAATGAAAGAGAAAGTAAGAAAAGAACTCTAAAGACGTGTGCGTCTTGTAGTGAATACCGACCTGAATTTAAAAAAAACAAAAACAAAAAAACAGAATATCAGTCATAAAAACATTGGCTGTCTCCTTTGTGAAACACCGTTTCAACATCCTTACCTTGACCATAGCTGACATTAAAAGAATGGGCACCAAAACGAGAAAGATTCTCCCTTGCCACCGCATGCATCATCCCAAGGGTGATGTTGAACGTCTGCATGTGCCCAGATCCGAAGGAGACGGAGGATTAGTTCAACTAGAACTGTCTTACAAATCTACAACAATCGGCCTTGAAGGATACCTGGAAACAATAGAAGACTGGATGATGATCTGTGTCAAAGGACATGAAAGAAGTAAGAAAAAATATTCAGTAATAAAGGAAACCAACAGGTTCAAGACGGAGTTTCAATTTGGTGAAGAAATGCAAGTAAAACATAATACACTCACTGGAGCTGCAAAAAATCTTAAAAAAGGAAACAAAGGCAAATGCAATCAACCAGATACAGAAACGACGGTAGGATAAACCTCTGCACAGTCAATATTCTGCTCGTACCAAACAAGCTGATATAGACAAACCGCGTACCCATCAGTGGTTACATAGTGCAGGGTTAAAAGCTAATACCGAAGGACCAATGCTTGCTAACTAGAAATTCCCAAGCACACATACTGAAAAATTGTGTTAGTCCAAAATGCAGATTCTGTGATAATTATCCAGAAACAATTGACCATCTTGTATCAGGTTGCACTCACAGAATATAAAACCCGGCATGACATAGTGGGCCAATATCTGCACTGGAAGATCTGCAACTTCTACGGAAATGAAGCTGAAAGAAACTGGTATGAATACAGCCCAGACCCGGTTACAGAGATTGCTCCTGTAACACTTTTATTGGACTTTACACAGACAGAACAACCAAAGCTAATCGCCCAGACATTGTGATCAGAGACAGCAAAAACAAAATGTGCCTTCTTATTGATATGGCAGTCCCTGCAGATTCTAATGAATCTTTGAAGATCTTCAAAAGCTATCAAAATATAAGGAACTTGAAATCGAAATCTCAAAAATGTGACGTATGAGGACATTAAAAATTCCAATTATAATTGAAGTCTTCGGATTGATTGGAAAATAATACCGATAAATTCATTGAAGGGATTCTTAGTAGCCCATGCCTTAAAGAAATAAAAAAAATGTACTCACAAGTACGGCCCACACTTTAAGAAAGGCTTTATCTATGTAAAATGTGATCTTTTTCCCTTAAAAATGCACAGTGGAAAATGCCATGATGCCATTTCTTACCTTAAGTATCTGGTTAGGACTCGGAAAGAAATGAATATACACCAGAAATCAAAGGAAATAATAATAATAATAATAATAATAATAATAATAATAATAATAATAATAGCGGAGAAATTGTCTTAGCTAATTTACTGCATTCGTAAGCGAATGCAGTAAATTAGCTGAGAAGAAGTAGAAAAATGGCCATGAATAGTTTGGAAATTTTCAAACGTTGAGGAATTGATCCTGCAAATGTATATGCATAAACTGTAGAATTTCTTAAAGAATACCGTCCTGGGTGTTACGGTAAACGATATACATCTGGCTACAAGGCCTCCGATGTGGCGATTGGAATTTTTCAGAGACATGGAACCTGTTGTTGTTGTTCCTAGGTCCACCCTGACCCAGTGGGGTAACGCCTGTAAAAGTCCCAGCTATAGTCAATAGTGAAACCTCAAACAAAGATCAACAATACATTTTTTTTAATAAAATATACCAGTAATGCATTTTTATAGCAAAACAACAATCAATAGAACACTAAAATGTATAACAATACATTTTTGTAGTGGAATTAGCAGCAATGTATCTTTTTAAATTGCCAGCAATACATTTTATTATCTACAAATATAAATCTAAAAAATACACATTTATCCTGAAAGGATAAAATTAAGTACAAAATAACTATAGTTGAAGACATAAAATTGTGTACAAAATATTGAGATTTCGGCATTAAATGACCCTTAGAGGAGATGTTGATATGTTGCTAAACAAATTCAACCAAACAAATATTAAAGAATAAAAGGCGTAAATATTTACGAGATATTGAAATTTAATTGGATTGATTAAAGTTTAATCAATCCAATTAGATTACATTTAAGGTCGCAGGTTCCCCACCCCTGGATTAAACCAAGCCAGAAGACAGGATCTTGGCAGCGTTAACATCAAGAAGAAAATTTGTCAGATTGTGAATATGACTGTTGCAGCAAACCACAGAGTAAAACTGAAAACCTTGTCTCAGAAGTTAAAACAAAGATGATGAAGTTAAAGAAAAATTTGGAAAAATTGTAAATCGAACGAAGAATCGAAACTATCGAAGCGTAAGGTCGGCTCCAATACTGTGAAGAATCCTGACGTATTACTCTCGGTTAAGCTCTCAGTAATAAACCACTTAAGACCGAACATTCATAATTTGTAAGCCTCCTGTAGATTCTATGATACGTGTTAGCAATCTAAAAAGTTAACATTCTACAACATTATTTTAATTTATTCGCTGATGCATTGTGCATCGTTCATTTTTATTCGTATTTCTAAATATCAATTATCACAATCATTACACCCACAGTGAGATTTGAACTCGCATTTAATATTCTTGGGAGGATGTTTTTTTTAACACAACAGCTGCTTTGGGTTACGAAGACGACCAACTGCATTGATTAAAATTTTAACCCTATCGCTATTCGGTGTTTTCCCGTCGCTAACTTCATTTGCATAGACGAGTACTATTAGTAATAAAATTATTTTAAATGTTTTAAATGAACTTCAAGTTACACTTGAGAGACCGGAGAGCAGTAGTTATCGAAATAAGTCTGAATAATTCCTTGAATAATGAAAGTGCTTTCGTTTACAACTCCAGTAGTAAGGCCAGAGAACGATCCGATCGAAGAGAATTCCACTCAGAAGCCATAGCAGGATTCATAATACCGTTGCTAGTTTAGAGAAATATTTTGACACTGGCACATCTCGAAATGATGGAGAGATAGAGAAACGAATTGGAAAACAACGACAAGAAATACTGGTGGTGGTGGGGGTCGTACGCTGTTGTATAACTAGGGGCAGCCACTCGACCACGCCCTGGCTGGGCGCATGCGCGCCTTTCGGTAAAATGTTTCAAGAGAAAAGGCAAAGTAATAGTGTCGTTGACTAAATATTTACGAGAAAACAAAAAATAGACTCGTTTCCGGTGTAAAAACGGGCCGAGTTGTTTTGAGAAGAAACATAATGCGGGATGGTGATTAAAACAGCCTGCCGAGTGTTATAAAATATCCCTCTTTCAGTTTCCGTATTTATCTATTCTATTGGTCTCTCTCTTTCTCAGCACACACACACACACACACACACACACACACACACACACACATATATTATTTATTTAAAAATATGATTCCAACACGCTACATAAGAGTTCTCATGTTTCAACACAAGAGCTGAAAACTTCAATATAATTATTTGAATTAAATTGAATTAAAGTAAGCTCTGTTCCATCTTCAAGCGAAATTTTTTTTGAATAACTTATTTCTGAAATTTACGTGTTTTAATAGCAGATTCATTATCGAAATCAAAATTTCCATCGTAACGGCCAGCGCAATTGTTCATATAAAGAGGGGGCGCAGGGTGTTAATAATATATAATATATATATATATATATATATATATATATATATATATATATATATATTATATCACTCTCTCCATTCAATTATTAATTTTTTATACTTTTAAAAATGGACATATTAAATATATATATCTATTAATATACAAATATATTGAATCAAGGGGAAGAAGTGTGTAGAAAATTATTTACCCTAAAATGGAAATTTGAAAAATTATATACGGAAAAAAATAAAAAACAATAAAAAAGAATTTAGCCTGTTGTCATTCCTTAGAGTTAAATTGAGAACAAAAGTATCATTTATTTGTGCAGAATGAATAAAATATAATTAGGAAGAAAAATTACTAGAGGCAGTTAGCCAACCGAGTCAAAAACAGATAACACTGAGACCTAATGACCACTTCTGCTTACATAGGGAAGGCGGCTTAGATTTAATATAGAAGGTTTCAAGTACTTTCAAATGATACTCTGAATGTGCTCTGTTGATGACAGGGAAACAGTCTCTGATAAAAGACTAGACACAAATCAAATTATGAGTTATTATGCAATCGCAGACCCGGATGTATTGACAAGTGTATATAAATTGTCATATCGTTTTTAAAGCTATAATAAAATTCTTCTTATTCCGTTTTTTAAAATTTTCAACTTCTGCAAAATTCCGTTCTCTTTCATTTTCTTTAACACTTCTTATCTATCAGTTTCTAATTTTCCAGCTTCTCTTTCTCTTTCATTCTCTTTTCTCTCTCTCTCTCTCTCTCTCTATCAATCTCTCTTCGTCAAACTAACTTACTTTTTCTTTGTCAATATCTCTTTTAATATCTTTTTTCTCATTTTCCATCCTTTAACAATCTCTCTTTATCCATCTTTTTCTTACTTCCTCGTTCTCTTTTTTTTAATTTGTCAATTTCCGTCTTTCTCTTTTTTCCTCTCAGTCAATCGTTTATTTCCTTGCCTCACACCCTCTAAAATAGCGGTACATTGACCAATTGAAAGCAAATTTTGGGGAGAAGTGCAAACAGATAACGGGTTGCAATGTAAAGTATTAATTTTTTTTTAAATATAACTTTACGTAAGCTTCCTAAACTAGCTGAAATCACTTGGTTTCGATCAAAAACAACTCCATTTTGACTACTTTTTAATGTTTTCATAACTATGCAAACACTAATTTTTGTTTTTAACAAGAATCCAGTTTTCAGTTTTCCCTGCGTTTGCGAAAAATATATAAACAAATCACAAAAGTCAAACGCTTCAGGAGGATGGAATTTGAACCCAGAAAAATATATTTACGGATGGCCAGTTATATGTTGCATGTTCAAGAGTAAGAAATTCTAAAAATTTAAAAAAAAAGGAAAAAAAAAAAAATTCTTAAAAAATATTGTCTGATTAAATTAAATTAAAGAAATTATTAAACTGTGAATTATTTTTTTCAAACAAATCAGCTTATTCAAATTTCATCGATTGCTTTGCGAAATTGAATGAATCGTAGAGTTTGTAAATCAAGACAAGATTTCAACACATGTTAGCGTGTTGCAAAATTCTTTTAGTTGTATAAAATTAATAAAATTATTGATAACTGTTCCGTTATATAACCATTAAGCGAGTAGCATGGATTAAAAAGGAAAAAGTATTCCTACGCTGTCTATATTCTCTTATTGGAATTTTGTTTTTATAAAGTCTTCACATAGTTTTGGCTTCAATTTTTCGTAAATCTGAACTCTTTTTTCCATTTTACGACTGTTAAATAAATACCATGGAAGATAAAAAAAAATTTTACATCCAGCGAGATTTAAATTTACAACCCACATTCTTGTAAGCCCCTCTATATTAAACAACGTTTTACAAATCATAGTTCATAAACTTAGCAACGATTCAAATAGTTCACCATAAATGGAAAAATTAAGTTATATAATACAATAATGTTGATGTTAATATTTTTTATACGAAAGCTCACCCAATACAAACCTCGAGAACCGCTCAAATAAGGATGAATAGCGTGTGTGATTTGAATGTCAATGGATTCCGTAGGAAGTGAAGATTATGAGAATAAGGAGGATAGGTTTTGTTCAGGGAAGTATTGCATTTACAAATCATAGCATAGTTTGACACAAAGCCACCATTTTTTCACTCTCAGTGAGGATCGTACTCACAGCAGTAGTGTTGTGGTAAGAGCCAGTTTCCCTCATTACTATCATGAATGCACTGATCCCTTCATGATAAGTAGTCCTGGGTAATTGTCTAGCAGGAAGAATACTACTACAGTGACTTATCTAGCTGAGTACTGAATGCGACTCACACGACTGTCGATTTAAGTGTTGTTTGTTGCTAGACCCCACATCACAAGTAGTAATTACAGATATTTAATAATTTTAACTTTGTTAGTGATGTGGGCCCAAAGTCAAACCACGGAAGGAAAACACGCAACACAGATTAGAGGTAAGAAAGATATATTAAACAAAAAAGCTTACTATGTGCTAGTGTCCAATATTGGTAGTCGTACGCGGCTGATACTACGGTATTAGAATACTCTCTCTTTCTTTCCTCCTCTTCTCCTAGAGTGTTATATCGCATACTTTATATAGTCCTGGAAGAGTCCATGTTGTAGGTATGTTACGGTCCCGCACCCCCACTTCCAAGAGTTTTTTTTTTTTTTTCTATTGAAAAAGAGAAAAAAAACATAAAACTGTTAATACTTTTTTCTCTTGGGATTTACGTCGAGCGGTTGAGTAAATTTTCTTTTTCCTTCCTGAGCGTCGCATTTCAGGAGAGACTTGGGGCGTGTCGAGATCGAAAATTACGTCGATCGGCTCTTCACAGCTATTTTGTAGTGATTCCTCCGATTCCTTCAAACGGCATTTTCTGAGCTGGTTCCAATGGCTTTTGTGAGTGTTTTTCGGTCCTTGGACAATATAGACCAGTTCGCCAATTCTTTGTTTTATGGTGCCTACTTCCCAGAATGTTATGTTGCTTTTGTAAGCCTTGAAAAAGACTTTATCGCCAGGATCGAAATATTTCTTATGAGGCGATACGGTTTTTTTTTAACTTTGCTTGCCGTGGAATAAGTTTGTCGAAGACAGACTTGATTTTCCTTGCGAACATTGTTTCTGCAGGCGAGCTTCCCATAAGCATGTTCGGATTAGGGGTTATCCGATACACCTGCAGAAACTGTTGCAATGCTCTATCTGTCGGTGTGCCTAGTGCCTTTTTTAAAGCCCTTTTTAGAGTCTCCATGAACCTTTTGGCCTGGCATTCGACCTAGGGTGGTACTGAGGCGTTGTAATGTGGTCCACCTGATATGACTTGCAGAAGTCTCTAAATTCACTTGATGTGAATTGAGCGCTATTATCTGTAACTACACAATCTACCACGCCAAAACTCGAGTAGAAATCCGATCGTGCAGTTTGTGGTTGGTCTTTTGCACTGTAGGACCTCAGGCCATTTTGAGTGGCTATCCACAACAATGAGGTAGTACATGTTGTCTATAGGCCCTGCAAAATCGACATGAATTCTTTGCCATGGATGGTCTGTATTTGGCCATGCTTTGCACGTCATGGTTGGAGCTTTTGCTGCAAGCGCACATCCTTTGCATGATTCTATCATGTCTGCTATGTCCTTGTCTATGTTTGGCCAATAAACATAGCAGCGCATGAGGCTTTTCGTACGGTTCTTCCCCAGATGTTCCATGTGAAAATCCCTGAGGATTTTTCTTTGTAAGCTGTTTGGAATCACTACGCGGTCATTGTATAGTATCATCGCAGAGGGAGAAAACTTCAGGCACATTGGGGTCTTTGTTGTGAATTTTGCTTTTTATGGATTGAATGAATTCATCCTCTCGAGACTCCCTTTTTATGTCGGCAAAAGTAACTGGGAGCTCTCTTATGGTATATCCACAATTACATATTTCCTTAAATTCCTATCGACAATATTGTCAGATTGTTTGCCTAATTTTATTTTGGGGTTTTCTCGTTCTGTTGGCGTACCAGCACGAAATTAAAGTATGCCCACTTTTATTTTTTGTTCTTAACTGGACAGAATTTCATCCAATGCCATTTACCACAATGGTAACATGGTTCGGGCGGTTTCTTTAACCTATTTGGGTTTTGGTTACTGCGGAATTTATGACATGAGATTTACCTTTTGTCTTTTTGAGGGGAATAGGAGGTAGACTTACTTCTGATTTTATTAATCTGAGTCACACCTGATTCCTCGATTGTGTTTGAGTCACACTTTACAGATATTACTCTTTGAGAGTCCTCTGCCAGTTTTTGGAGAGTCAATCTTTGTTCGTTCTCAAGCTTGGTCAGTACCCGTCGTCTGACTTCGGCGTCTTCTGCTGATACTAAACCTTGTTCGAAAATTAAGCACTTGAAATCATCGGCAGTCAGTTTGGTTAGTTTAAAATCATTACAGAGCTTGTTTACCGAGGCTGAAAACGTTAGAAAATCTTGCTGGTTGTCTTTGACTGTGTTCAGGCATTTCCAACGTTTGTGGAACAAGGTTGTGTTAGGCCCGAATAGTTTCGATAGGAGCTTAATAGTCTCAATAAATCCAAGTCAGTGGTTTTCTTGGGTAGTATGAAGTCTACGAACTTACTATGTTCTGTAGTTCCCAGTTTTCTCAATAGTAGACGTACCTTTTTTTTACTGGGCCATTGTTCACAGTCTACGTTGAAAATATCTTCGTAGCGCCTATAAAAAGCCTCGAACGTTTTGTCGTTCTCTGGCACGTATTCAAAGGTTTCCATTGAATTGTAGATTGTACTCTGGGAGAATATTGTATCTTTTTCAGAGTTTGAGCCTTTTAATGCATTTACGAGTAATTCTTTAAGTTGTTTCTGTTGTAGTTCAGCATTCTGAAGCGTAATTTGTTGGAATTCCATTTGTTGTTCATGTAATTCCAAAAATAGTTGTTGTTGTCTTTCTTCTGATTTTTGTTGCTGATCCAAATGTACTTTTAGCATTTGGACAATTACTTTTTGAAAATCTTCGATATTTAGACAAACAAAAATGACAGCGATTTTTTGTTGCTTTGAAACCCGTGTACCAAGGGGAGGTACACAAAAAAATCTTGATAGATTTTTTTTTTTTATACAAAAAAAAAAAAAAAAAATAAAAATATCTACAGACAATTAGTTAAACTAAACTAATTATGTGTTTAGCTTTTTTACGATTCCGTGGTTCTGTTAATTTTAACGTAATTGTATAAATTTCCACCATACTTATTATGTATTTTTTTTTATATAGGTACAAAAAAGAGAAACTCGTATATTTGAGGGGAGAATAATTTTATGCACGAAATTCAACTCAGTTACATAAAAAATTTTTTAGATAGTTCTTTTCGAAAACTTTTGTCGTAAGTAGTACTTCGGCTCTTGTGTTGTCAGTTTTGTTTTATGAACAAACTGTTTTTTTCTCTGTGTGGATGTGTAAGAAATCGTTCTCGTAATGTTATTTGGACAGACTTTAATATTCCGTAGATGTCGAATCGCTAGTTCGTCACTGCTGTTTGATATCGGAATATATATTTTTTTATATGTAGACGCTGGGTGTTGCGTTTAAATCGCTAATGTAGTAATACCAGCTTAATTTCTCGTTCAACACTATTGTGGGAACGCGTGGAGTTTCTGTGTATTTTTCGAGTACTCTGTTGCTATTGATATGGTGAGAACGAAATTCTCGAATCTTTCTGTCGCCACTGATGTGGGACTGGCAAGGTATTGAAGTTTTCGACGTGAATGCGTTTCTGGAATTCTTCGTCGCCACTGATGTGGGCCCAAAGTCGGGACCACTGAAGGAAAACACGGAACACGGATTAGAGGTAAGAAAGATATATTAAACAAAAAGATTACAAAGATAGTGTAAGTGTAAGCGGAGCTTACTATGTGCTAGTGTCCAATATTGGTAGTCGTACGCGGCTGATACTACGGTATTAGAATATTCTCTCATTCTCTCTCATTCTCTCTCTCTCTCTCATTCTCTCTCTCTCTCTCATTCTCTCTCTCTCATTCTCTCTCTCTCTCATTCTCTCTCTCTCTCTCATTCTCTCTCTCTCTGTGTCTCTCCCTCCTAGAGTGTTATATCGCATACTTTATATAGTCCTGGAAGAGTCCATGTTCTGGGTATGTTACGGTCTCACAACAGTTAGACACACCGTTAATGTGATTCGAACTCGCTTCAGTAACAAGCGTTCGTCTACAAGATTAGCCTGTTAAGAAGTGTTTCCCTGTAGGACGCAGAAATTCTTTATAAATCTATGTTATTTACAAGTGTAAGATACTCAGTTAGAAGCAAACTCCTTTCAGTTGAAATCGTCTACGGGAAAAGTTTCCCAATCGCTGCTTCATGGAAACGTTGTTGGAACTATTGACTAACAGAGGGAGTTCAATGAAACGAAATAGGTAATAATCGGAAGGTGCCAGGTCAACAGAATAAACCTCCTTACGAGTTTACTGCATTGCATTCGCAATTGAAGTACAGTTGTTACTGGGCTGAAAAATCGACGATTGGCTTTCTTTCGTTTAGAAAAAACGCTTTTGTGTCAATGTGTAATTCAAATGTGTCAATTACTCACTTATAAGTTTGCGCAGTAAGAATTATCGATTTTTCTGTAATTCGTATTAATTCCGTTTGATTCCAACAAGACAAAAAATTCTTTCCTAATGGATTCAGTTTCGACAGTGGTTAGCATCTCAGTTGAAACAAAATTCCAAAAACTGGGCAAAGTACAGAAAAAGACAGAAAAATTTCATTAGAAACAAAGAAAAGTTTACTGAATCTTTATGTAATATTAGTCCTCAGATATAGCAGTGAATGCTGGACAAACTCCCCACGTATGAAGAAGAAACTTGAAGCAGCAGAAACGTGATTCTATAGAAGAATGCTGAGAAAACCTACAGAATCTAGAAAAGGAAAGCGAGAAGAAAGGACTAAACATCAATTGCATAGTTGTTAGCAAAACGGCGACCCCAACAGGCAAATTACAAATTGAAGATATCAAAATCAAACAAGTATAATAATTTAATTATCGGGTAAGTGCTTTAACAGATAACGGAAAGCGTGACACTGAAATCCGAAGGCGCAATGGGATAGCGAAAGATGCATCCCAAAAGCAAAGTAAAGTATTAAGAAAAAGAAAAATTTCGTTAGAAGCAATAAAAAGAGTACTGAACTGATATGTAATACGGTCCCTCATATACAGAACTGAATGATGGGCAATATCCTCAAAGACGAAGAAGAGACTTGAAGCAATAGAAATCTGGTTCCACAGAAGGATGGTGAGAATACCACGGATGGAACAACGAAGGCCTGGAGGCAATGGTAACAAAAAGGACACGTCTACTTAACATCAGAAAGAGACAAATTAAATTTCTGGGAAACATAATGAGGAAGAAGGGTTTGGAAAAAGTTGATACTCACATGACATATGCTAAGTGAGACAGAGAAGGACATAACCTACCCTGGAGAGTTTGGGCTAATAGAAGGCAGAGCGGGGAGGAGGTGGTAAAATGACAACATTTATTAAGAGCTACAAAGGACCGAAAATTGTGAAGAGACGTGACCGCCAACGTACTATAGAACATTGAAGAAGAAGAAGAAGAAGAAGAAGAAGAAGAAGAAGAGGAGGAGGAAAAAAAAGAACATGAAGAAGAAAGAAGATGAAGAAAAAGAAGAAGAAAAAGAAGAAAAAGAAGAAAAAAAAACAAGAAGAAGAAAGAAAAAGAAAAAGAAGAAAAAGAAGAAGAAAAAGAAGAAAAAGAAGAAGAAGAAGAAGAAAGGAAAAGAAAAAGAAGAAAAGAAAAAGAAGAAAAGAAGAAGAAAAAGAAAAAGAAAATGAAGAAAAGAAGAAGAAAAAGAAGAAAAGAAGAAGAAAAAGAAAAAGAAGAAAAAGAAGAAGAAAAAGAAGAAAAAGAAGAAGAAGAAGAAGAAAGAAAAAGAAGAAAAAGAAGAAAAAGAAAAAGAAGAAAAAGAAGAAAGAAAAAGAAGAAAAAGAAAAAGAAAAAGAAGAAAAAGAAAAAGAAAAAGAAGAAGAAGAAGAAGAAGAAGAAAAAGAATGCATAAAAAAATATAGAAGGTATTAAAAAAGTTAAAAATTTCATCCTCAAAGATATATTTAATGTATTATTGGACAAAAGCGCTGTGAACTTTCGCATCAACATTTTAATAGGAGTTGCCGGTGTTATTCATGTTGCATCAATCATAAAAGTGAAGAGGCTATTTTCCACTTCGCATCAGCCTTCTAACAGCAATGGCAGATGGTAAATAAATCTAGGTTTTGTATTAGCGTTATAGTTTTTAATGGTTCTTGTTACCTCAGTCCTTAGTGTACTTTTTGCATCAATCTTATAATAAGAATGGCTATCGGTACCTCAGTTGATAGACAACATTTTAAAAATATTTTCTCATGGCTTGAAAAGTACCTATTTTGTCTTTAGAAGCGTTGTTAGGAAAGACGATTGTTGTCCAGCGGTATTCCCATATGTCAAGAGTAGCTCTTAGGAGAAGGTTGCATTTTCTGAGAACAGAGGAAACGTCGAACTATCGCCCTATCTATCTATCTATCTATCTATCTATCTATCTATCTATCTATCTATCTATCTATGTAATTGTGTATTTGGGTAGCAATCCCTCTTTTATACAAGTTTCATTAAAATCGACTTACAAGGTACTACGGTCAATTTTTTTATTTAATTTTTCATGTATTCTTAATTTTTTTTTTATTTTCGGAACATAAATTTACGTCCAGAAAAGAGAAAAATGATAAGAACACATGAAAAATTGCAGTACTTTATTAGTCGTTTTTAATGAAACACACACACACATATATATATATATATATATATATATATATATATATATATATATATATATATATATATATAAATATATATCCCTATTTGTATAAATATTTCCCTATTTATTTGTCCGTGCATAAATCGTTTTCTATAACGTTGTTTCTATCTATCTATCTATCTATCTATCTATCTATCTATCTATCTTTGAAATTCCTTTTCATCATGTGTATATTGATAGGCTGAAGTTGCACCTTTCCGCCCATAAATAAATACGTCCTGCAACTGTGATGAGTTTTATATATTTTTATATCTGTTTGTAATTAAAACCCAGCAGTTTCCGTCTCTTGTGTATAAAGAATTGGCAAACTGAAGAATTATCAGCGTGTGAGAAACATCATAAAAATAACTAAAAAGAAAATAAAACACAAATGGAATTTTATTTTCTGGAAAGAAACTTGTAAGCTAAGAGCACAAGATCTGATATGATTGGTCCCGTGACGATGCAATTGTACGCAAATCTCTTTGGCGGGAAAACCAGACACGAATTATTCGTTATTGGAGCCTGGACAAGGCCTCACAGGTTGAGACAATTTAAGGCTGTTAAAGATTATTTTATGTATATGCTTTTAATACCACATCATTGATATTCATTGTTAAAAATCTTGTTAAATTTTCATTGATCCCCATTTATTTTCTTTGCAAGTTCTCATTAATTTGTCCGTCCAGGGTAAGACGATAAACAACATCCATGTCCTGAGTAAGACGATAAACTACATCCACGTCCTGAGTAAGACGATAAACTACATCCCTTCCTGA
Organism: Acanthosepion lycidas; assembly: GCA_963932145.1. Taxonomy (NCBI): domain Eukaryota; kingdom Metazoa; phylum Mollusca; class Cephalopoda; order Sepiida; family Sepiidae; genus Acanthosepion; species Acanthosepion lycidas. The sequence goes on from OZ010587.1 coordinate 35,778,837, forward strand.
GTAAGACGATAAACTACATCCACGTCCTGGGTATGATGATAAACAACATCCACGTCCAGGGTAAGACGATAAACAACATCCATGTCCTGAGTAAGACGATAAACTACATCCACGTCCTGAGTAAGACGATAAACTACATCCACGTCCCGGGTAAGATGATAAACTACATTCACGTCCTGGGTATGACGATAAACAACATCCACGTCCCGGGTAAGACGATAAACTACATTCACGTCCTGGGTAAGACGATAAATTACATCCGCGTCCTGGGTATGACGATAAACTACATTCACGTCCTGGGTATGACGATAAACTACATTCACGTCCTGGGTATGAAGATAAACTACATTCACGTCCTGTGTATGACGATAAACTACATTCACGTCCTGGGTAAGACGATAAACAACATCAACGTCCTGTGTAAGATGATAAACTACATTCACGTCCTGGGTATGACGATAAACTACATCTGACTGCAAGGCCTTTGATTAGGAAGTTTTGAGGAGCATGGAACCACCTTTTAATTCCTGGTGTTGACAGGTCCACCCTGACCCAGGGTAGTAGCATCAGTCAGGGTTCCAGCTATGGGCAAATAGTTAACCCCGAAAATGTGTTAAAACTCTATGAAAATATAAAAATAGGTTTTAATACCAACAATACTTTGATTGGAAAAATTATTACCAGTAGTACATTTGAAAAAAATATTATCAGCAATATAGTTTTGAAAAAAAAAATATTACAAGCAATCTTGTCGGCATTAAATAACCCTTTGCGGTTGGTATACCGTAAACCAAACCAAACCAAACCAAACCAAACCAAAATAATTTGTTCTTTTGTCAGAACCAAATGTCCGTCTTAAGGCGGTTAGTTTCTGAAACTGACTTGTCAGCATAGTCAGTTCAATTTTTGCTGAATTTCTCAATATTGTTTAACTGGACATAACGAATTCTTCATCCCAAAAGTTGTTCGATTCGTATTTTTCTATGTGCTGTGTCCCTTCAAGACGTAAGCGATCACGTCTCTCCACAATCTCCTGTTCTTTGTAGCTGCTAATAAATTTTGTTATTTTGTTATAGTTTGTGTAGGTAGGTTATGCGTTGTTTTTCCCTATCTCTCTTACCTTCAGTCTGTCCTGTGAGCAACAAATTTTCCAAGCCCTCTTTCCTCATTATGTGTCCAAGAAATTTCAATTGTTTCTTTCTGGTGTTAAGTATGAGTATCCTTTTTGTTTCCATTTTCTCTAAAACTTCGTCGTTGTTCCCATGTTCTGTCCATGGTATTCTCAGCATACGTCTGTAGAAGCATATTTCTGTTTTTTTTTTAAGTCTCTTCTTCACCTGTGGGGAGACTGTTCAGCATTAAGTGCCGTATAGGAGGAATGGTATTACATATCACTTCAGAACTATTTTCTTTACTTTTAATGAAATTTCTATGTCTTTACTTAACTTTTGGAATGTATCTTTCGCTATCCCAATGCGCCTTCAGATTTCAGTGTCACACTTTCCGTTCCTCTGTTAAAACAATTACTCGGTATTTGAATTATTGCACTTGATTTTGGTATCTCAAATTTGTAATTTGCATGTTGGTCTCTTCCATTTACTAACAACTATGTAATTGATATGATCAGTTATGACTGAAAAGTGAGTTCGATCCTCATTAGGTGTCTCATACTTTCGGCCTTGTGCCACAGCTAAGCTATGCTTAGAAAATAACTATGTAATTGATATTTCGTCCTTTCTTCTCGCTTTCCTTCACTAACTTTTGTAGGAGTTCTTTTAATTTCCTTTCTGAATCTGCTATCAACAATGCGTCATCTGCATATATGGAGTTGGTAGCTTCACATCCAATCGGTTTTGTATTTAAACTTGCCGTTCTATACTGGATGCCAATGGAAGCTAAGGATTCCAGTTTGTTCTGCTAATAATTCCTATCTATATGTGTAGGAGAAGAAAAATAGAATTCATATATCTCTAAGGCTATGTGTACGAAAGCAAATGCAACGGCCACGGTTCGAATTTAAATTTGACACATTAATTACATTTTCCGCGTACATCCACAATCTGTATGTTATAGCTTGCGTCTTTTTGTAAGTATCAGATACGCGTTAATTTAAAAATACTGATTAATTATGAAAGTATATTGAGAACTCTGGCTGTATTTTCAAATACCGTATTACATCAGGACACAGCTTCGTTTTAATTCAATTTGACAATACCATATCCGAATATCTGAAAAACTCTAAAAACCGAATATTTTTAGTGTGGAGTTTGACGCAAATGGTGGTTACCTACTTGATCCACGTCACTTAGGTATGACAGGGCAACAGGTATCACGTGTGGCCCGACTCTGAACACCATTCCCCCAGCCTGGCTGAACGACCTGAGCCCGCCAAACATCATTTTTTGGCAAGCGTTCGTATTGGGTAAACGTGAGTGTGCTGTTCGTTGATTTATTTTCTTTTTGTATTTTTTACGACTTTATACATTAAAGATGTCAAAAATAACTGCAGATACCCCTGATGGGTAACAGAAAATGAAAAGGAAGCATCTCTCGTTACTAATAACACAAAAAAGTATACTTTTACTGAATGTTGATCACGGTATTCCTGTCAGCATCTGGCTGAGAAATATGGTGACGGACCAACTACTCTGTATGATTTAAAGAAACAGATATACAAGTTACTTAAATTTTATAGTGAAAGTGATGAATAATATACTAATGAGCAATAGGAAAACACTACATACGGCAAAATAAACTATAATGCCTACTGTTTGCAATTTTTCTTCAACCCACTCTTTGGAAACTATCTGACAATACTGTCGGATAAGGGACAGTATTGAGCTACAGAGAGGTAGGCGCGGTATTTTTATGTATATTTTAATGAGCGACATTTTTTTTAAGTTATACAAGGCAATTTTGTCTTAAATAAATAAAATTTATTCATTGCTTATGGTTTTAATATCCCTATATTTCATTTGTTAGTATATTACTCTATAAATAAACCGTAATAATATTTGGAATCATTTTTTTATCCATTGTATTGTGAGTATTCATATATTTTTGCTGTAATATTGTTTGAAGTTTTTAAAATCGGAAAACCGAAGCATAATTGGTCCCAAGGATTTCGGATATGGGATTGTGTACCTATCTATTGAAATTGCTAGGATCTCTTGTGGAAGATGATAAAGTGGTTTTGTATCAAGTATGATCATTCTTTTAGACTGGTTAAGTATTTTTTTTAAGACAAAGTAATATTATGTATTAGGGATTTAAAAGAAAATAACTTTTTCTATATTTCGGACAATTTTTTACTTTCTGGTGTTAGTTTACGGTGAAAATTTAAATATAAATTATTCAATATCTGTGTGCTTTCGGTTTTCGTATGCCATTATCAAAGAGTTTTTATTTGTTTGCGTGATGTCAATTTCGTCGTTTTTCAAATATCACCTCTTCATGCATTAGTTATAGTTTTTTAAAGTGTTGCATCTTCACGTGCCATTTCGTGTTGTGTCATTTTTTTAATGAAATATATTTAAATTTATTAGTATTTTATTGATGTTGGGTTGTTTGTCTTTTATGTTTAATGCTTCTTGTATTTGTAATCTTTTTTTCCTTACAGTTTATGTGATATAGTGGTTTTGTGTAAATAAATAGTAATGATTTGTCAGATTTCTTGTTGTTTTGTGTTTCTTGGTGATATGCAATTTAATTGAACTGCTATTAATTGGCAATATATGTGCTCTTTGAATTATTATTATTATTATTATTATTATTATTATTATTATTATTATTATTATTTCCCTTGCTTTTTGTTACATACACATTTCCGTTCGGGTCTGAACCAGAGACCTAAGGTCAGAAATGGCTTCATGACATTTTCCACTGATCATTTTTGTAAAAAAAACAAAAAAACAAAACTAAGATCACATACATTTTACATAGATAAATCTCTTCGTAATGCGTGAGCTGTACTTGTGAGTACAATGCTTTGTATTTGTTTAAGACATGGACTACCAGGAATCATATCAATATGTGTATCGGAACATTTTCCAACCAATCCGAGTGCTCCAACTGCAACTGGAATTATTGATGTCATCATGTGCCACATTTTTTATATTTCCATTTCAAGATCCTTGTATTTTAATAGATTTTTGAAGCTCTTCAAGATACATTACAATCGGCAGCATTATTGTTATTATTATTATTATTATTATTATTATTATTATTATTATTATTATTGTGAAATTCTCCAAGTGTTCAAGCATATTCATAAACAATATTGGTCCGTGAAAGTGTTCATTGTTGCTGTATCGTTGTTGGAGGTTTTTAGCTTTTGACATCCACCCTTCTTTACAGCAGCAAATGTTGGATGATTTCCTCAAAGATGAAGAAGAGACTCGATGCGACAGAGATGTGGTTCTACAGAAGGATGCTAAGGATATCATGGACCGAGCGTGTGAGCAACGATGAAGTCTTAGAGAGGATGCAAACAAGGAGGAGGCTTATACTGAATATCAGGAAGAGGCAGCTGAAGTTTCTTAGCCATGTAATAAGGAAGGAGGGCCTGGAGAATCTGATATTCACGGGTCGAATAGAGGGAAAGAGAGACAAGGGAAAACAAGGCGTGATATACCTGGCGGGCAAGTGGATGACAGAACATAGTCGGAGGGAGGAAGCTGAGTGAAGGAACTTGTTGGGAGTTGTAAGGGACGGGAGGAGGTGGAGAGCTATGATCGCCTACGTCCTGGAACTACTATGCAATTACTCTTTGACAACGACTCATGCAAATCAGGCATTGAACAATTTGTATTTAAACTTTCATCAGAAACCAAAATATGAATCTGGATAAATTAAAAAAAAAATGTCATGAAGTCTTTCTTTTTACTCTGGACATATTTGTTACTCGTTCCCTACAAAGCAAGAGCCAAAGACAAACATTATGATACATAGCTCTATGTGTAAACCAAAGGAAATAAGAAGGAATGTCAAAGAACAAAATAAATCCTGATTGCTGATTCCGGTGAGTCGTTCCCTGATTGGTTAAATTTTTGGTGACACAAAACTACGATTTGCCAATCCTATAGTGACAGTAATTTTTTCCTAATGAAACCATCAGCCAATTCCTATCTATTTCCTCGAAAGGAGTGGTTGCCTTGCCCAAGTTTATTGATCCAGATTTTCGCTGTTTTACGAAAAACTTGAGCACGTAAAAATCTACTTATTATTGTACTCAGTGACGCTTACCAAATATAGAAAAAGACCAAGTGATTAATCAAAATTTCTGGAACATGCTAGACCAGAGATTCTCAGCGTTGGCGTTAAGGACTCACTGAGGGCGCTGTGAATCCACAAGTAGACTGTATGTGTTCAGTAATTTAACCCTTTAAATATGGATTAGCTGTTTCTTATACGCATTTGCTGAACTTGTTGCTTATGAAGTCAATATTTTTTATATTGTGATGCAGTTACAATAAGTGGATGAAGCTGCAGCTTAAATAGGAAACATCTCTACTCCTGTTAAAAAACCGGGGAGGAGTGTGAACCGGATGCTAGGTGAATCTCTCTTCTCCTATGGAAGAAAAATAAATAAAATAAATAAATAAATAAATACAAAACAAAATCTCAAAGTTTAAGCGAACACGTTAGAAGAATAGAGTTGAAGGAACTGGAAACGCAAACCTAAACAGGAAACAAGGATTAAACCTCTACTCCTGTTCAAAAGGACAGGCAGGAGTGTGAACTGGATTATAGGAGAACCTATATACTTCTACTGGAGTATAACACTTTTAAAGTACGGTGACTGGCGACTGGTTGATCCCACCACAGCTTACTTCCCTTGTTTGGCGCTGCTACAATGAAATATAAATTAAACACTGGATGTTAACTCTGTTGTATCAACCCTGTTCCTTTTACTAGAGCAGTTTTAAAATAGGGGTACCGGAGATTGGCGTTGGAGAAAACATTCTCTGTTATATAGGCTACAAAAACACGAGCGCGCGAGCACACACATACATACATACATCTATCTATCTATCTATCTATATACACACACACACACAAACACACACATATATATATATATAGTTGTGGACAGACTTATTTACCCGCTTCCATAGTTAGAAATAAATGATGTAGTAATACATCAAATTTTCATGGAAACTTCATGTGCATTTTTTCACAAATGATGAAATAATGTAATTGAAAGAATGTGAAGTGATGCCGTCATGAAAGCTTTTATTTTAATGGCAAACCATAAAACAAAATAAGACCAAAAATCATTTAACACAGGACAAAATTATTGACCTTCTTGTGTAGCATTTATTCTTGATTATTACCTTATAATTCCTTTTCATAGTTACTTACAAGATTTCTAAACACACTGATATGTAGTTTGCTCCATTTCCCTTGGCAATAGCTTCTAGATTCTCCAAATTCAAAGGATTTCTTCCTTTTTTCTTTAAATATGCCCATAAAATTTCAATGATGTTTAGGCCAGGACTTTGTGGGGAGTCGTCAATATCTTAATTTGGCTGTCATCTAACTATTTTGTAACAATTTGTGCCTTGTATTTCGCGTCATTGTCATGTTGGAACATTCAGTGAGGTCCCAAAGTGAGGTCCCAAAGTGAGGTCCCAAGGACAGCTTTCATGCACACTGTTTTATATTACTTTTAAGAATAGCCAAATTAAGGGCGCGATAGATAAATTTCGTCTAAACTACACCAAAATGAAAATAACATTGACATCTCGTTTTAACAGATATATTTACCAAAATTACAAAATACGCAAAAATATCTTGAAATGCTAATGAGTAAATTTATTCAATAAAATCGCCATTGGCTTCAACCACGTTTTCAAGACGACTTCGGAAACTCATGCTATTCTTACGGACGGTCTCCCTGTTAAAGCTGGTGAATAGTATCATAATCCTTGCTTTCAGTTTCTCCTTTGGTGTTACAAGGAGTGTTGTTGGTGTCAAGCTCAACTGCGCCCCACACATAATAATTAAAGAGGTTACAGTCTGTGGAGTTAGGCGGTCAGATGCAAGGAGCATGTGGTCACAGAAATTTTCCAACATCTATGACTGGGTTCTTCTGCTTGTGTGGCATTGCGCAGAGTCCTGTTGTCAGATGTAGGGTCTTCCAGCAGCCATCCGAATGCCATCAGTACAGCCTGCAAATTTCTGGCGGAGTGAATTGCGTCATGGTAATCTTTTGCTCACAGAATGTTCTTTACTAACTGTTATGGTGAAACACGCCTATTCTATAGTTAATAGACTCTCCTACCTAATATAAGTAGGAGTAGTAAGAGAAACGAGGGTCAGTCGATGTCGGACGACAGTAGTCGACAGTTAGTCGAATACGAAAGTAGTCAGCGACCACAACAAGATTACTCTGCGTAATACCTATTATATCAAGTTCCTAACGTTTTCTACGTACAACCTATTTTATGACCGATTTAGTACAAATACAAGCCTCCACTGCGAAATAACTCCACAACAACTTTGGCGACGAGGAAGAAAAAATTTGCTCGCCACAATAACTTCGGCGACAAAGTTTCGGATTCAGACTAAAAAAAATAAAATAAAAAATAAAAACCTTGACAAAGTTTTTCGCAAGCCAAGATGTCAACTTAGTGACGAAAAAATTTGTTGTATTCTCAACTGAGAAAAGACATTATTTACCGATAATACAGTTTGGTCAATTAGGTCACTAATTGCAAATTCGTAGGACCCTCCCTCTACAGTATTTAGGCATTGTGTAAACTTTTTGCGAAGATGGAGGAATGCAAAAATATATTCCGGGAATTCTTTAAGTTCCAGTCGAAACAACAGATGATAATATTAGAGCAATAAAAAACATTCCAGATGCAGCTACAGGAGGAAACTTTCAATAGACAAATGCAATTCCAACAAAAAATGGAAAAGATGCACAGGGAGTTTCAAAACAAAATTCCGGAAATAACTGAGAAGTGGAAAGAGAAAAATCTACAAAATGATTCTTTCCCAGAGAATACAATATGGAATTCAATTGAAATATTCACGTACAGTCCAGATGAAGAGATAACTTTTGAGGCGTATTATAAAAAATATACGGACGTGTATAACGAGGACTGCCACTCGTGGTCTGAAGGAAAGAAGTTTAGGCTTCTTTTAAGCAAGTTAGGAACTGCTGAGCATAACAAATTGGTAAACTACATTTTACCGAAAAAAAAACTAGCGAGTTGACATTTACCGAGGCGGTAAACATATTAAGTGAATTATTTAGTAAAAAGACATCTCTGTTTCACAAGAGGTGGAAATGTTTGAATCTGATGAAAGATGACGAACAATACTATATAACGTACCCAGCCAATGTGAATAAGCATTGTGAAGAATTCAAGCTGGCAGAGTTAAGCGCAGACAATTTTAAGTGCTTGGTGTTTGTTCAGGGGCTGGTATCGGAAAGAGACGCAGAGTTGAGAAAATTAGTACTGGCAAAATTGGAAAGCGATCTAAGTATTACGGTACAGAAATTGGCAGAAGACTGCACAAGATATGTTAGCGTAAAGAAAGATTAAAAAAAGATTGAACAGTCTGGCGTTTTGCATGTAAGGAAAATACGCTACAAAGAAGAAAGTCGGTCTACCAAAAAGAATTCTAAAATTGCGGATTATCAAGCAAAAAGTGAAATACCAGAGAAAAATAAACAAAAACTCCTGAAGCCACATTTTGCTTGCGGTGAACTACACTGGTACAGATATTGCGATTTTAGGAATAAAAAATGTTTCAACTGTAAAAGAGTGGGTCATAAAAGCTCGCATTGCAGGTAAAAAAAATAAAGACAATAAAATAAGAAAATTAAAGTCCGACGAGGTGAACGATGGAATAACCAGAAAATTTGTTACCGTCGAAATAAGTAATAAAAATATAAAAATGCAACTCGACACAGGTTCCAACCTATCTATCATAAATTTGCATACGTGATGGAAGTTGGGGAAACCAACTTTAATGAAGACAAATAAAATCGCGAGGTCAGTGACGGGAGAAAAAAATACAATTTATTGGAGAATTTGTTACAAACGTCACGTTAAATAAAAAAACGCGAAAAGCTAAACTATTTGTCATAGAAAATACCACGAACTTACTTGGTACGAATTGGATAACAGAATTCCAATTATGGGATCTACCGATAAATTCCTTCAGTTACAAGGTAGAAAGTTTAAACATCGAAGCCCAAAAATTAATAAAGAAACTTAAGGAAACATTTCCTACTGTTTTGGGTTGGGAACGTGTACCAAGATGGAGGCAAAATTCCAGCTAAAAGAAAACGCTCAGGCGGTATTCAAAAAGAAAAGGAATGTGCCGCTTGCCTCAATTGAACAGATACATAAAGAATTGGACAGATTAGAGAAAACCGGTGTATTTAAAAAAGTTGAATGGGCAACACCGACGGTATACGTGAAAAAAAAAAGCCCCAGAAAGTAAAGATGAAGCCGACACCGAGAAAAATTGGGGAGCGAGTTACCCGCAGCCAAAGACATGCAGTATTATTAAATGATTTAAGTCAGCTGAAGTCACCACAGAAAACGTTAAGAAGCACAAGATCAACAAAAGGGAAGCTAGAGGCTGAACAAATAGAACGACAAGAAGAACCTACAGAAACTGTGACTCCATCTAAAAAGCGGAATGCTGTTTTTGGTAACACTATGGAGGTACCAAAAAATAGAAAAGCGGATTGGCAATACGATGTACTTGGTGAAAGGCGAAAAAATCACGTGCAGACGGCACATTAACCAGATCAGACGACGCTCTTCAGACGTGGTTGACAGCGGTTCCACGGAAGAAACGCCGATGGAGGTGATTTTCGATACGTTTGATCTAACAACGCCTGCAACGATTTTACCTGAGGTACGCCGATCCAGGAGAAAAAAAGGCAACTGATCAATTAAAAGTGGATCCAAAAACGTAGGAGATACGCTACAATGTTGCTAAAAAAATGATTTTTTTTTGTTTTTTCTTAATATTTTCTGTAAAAAATAAATAAAGAAAACTGTTTTACTCCTACGGAGTAAAGTTTTAGGAAGTGGGTGTTATGGTCAAACACACCTATTTTATAGTTAATAGACTCTCCCCCCTAATGATAAGTAGGAGTAGTAATAGAAACGAGGGTAAGTCGATGTCGGACGACAGTAGTCGAATATGAAAGTAGTCAGCGACCACAACAAGATTACTCTGCGTAATACCTATTATATCAAGTTCCTAACGTTTTGTACGTCGAACCTATTTTAGGAGCGATTTAGTACAAATACAAGCTTCCACTGCGAAATAACTCCACAACACTAACCCTACTATACTCTGCAGTCGATACAATTAAGAACGAGAAACGCGCAAGTGTTAAGTTAAAAATATAAAATGGCGACAATTTACCCATCGCACTCTGTACTGCTCTTTATCCATGATACACTGTAATCATGCTACTTCTAGAAGCAGCAAAACGTCCCCAGAGCAGAATGCTCTCACTACCGTGCTTAATTGTAGGGAGGGTATTTTTTGCTTTGTGAGTTTCATTCACTTTTCTCCATACAGTTCATGCGACCAAATACTTTTAGTTTGATTTTATCAATAGACTTCCAATATTTACTCCCATCTTCTAGATGGGCTCTAGCATAAGCTAATCTGCATTTTAGGTGTTTAGGCTTAAGCAAGGGAGTTGGGTAACAAACTTGCTGATAAACTCGAAGTCCTGCTCGTTAAAAGCATCTAGTGACTCTCTTCGTCGATACATTCAACCCTGATGCCTTTACATCATTGATAATTTCCCTTTTCGTTAAGTGAGGATTATTCGAGACATCTCTGACAATTTTCTTTTCCATTCTCTCAGAAATTAATCGTTTTCTGTCAGTCATTATTTTATTCTCAATGCTATGAGTCTCGATCTTTAAATCAATGCTACGAATTGTCGATATTTAAATGATTAGAAAATGTTGTATATCCATCACCATTTTTGTACGCATCAACTATCTTCATTCAAGTTCAACCGTCTTCACCTTGATTGCAGAACGAATGAGTTATTGCGGTACGTGGCACTCACAAAATTGTCTTCTTCATTACCTTTTAGAATCTTATAGAATCAAATCAATACTATTTCATTTTCAAAGGGTGTATTAAATATCAAATCAAGAAAAAAACATTGCAATTGCCATAGATTAATATTATTTCATATTTTCCATAAAGTGGGTGAATAATTTTAGACTGCGCCAGTTTTTAGAAAAATCAATAATTATGAATATAATAGATCGAAAACTAAAAATTTCATGATTTTTTTCAAAAGTAAATAGAGAATCAACTATTTATGGTAAATTTAGTAAGTAATTGCAAATATTCGCATTTCCTTAAATATGCAAATATTCAGTGGGGGCGAATAATTCTGTCTCCTGAACAAAGATAGTATAACGCCAGCAAGGCTTTCAGCTAGTAGAAGTCTAAAAGGAAAGGATATTTAAGGCAAACAGTATTTGTAATAAAGTGATAAATATCAGAGTTTTTTTTAATCAATCCCCATCCAAGCAAGGCAATAATTATACTAAGACGCAAGAGGCTACTGGAATTGAAAGAGAATGATAAATCTTGAGAATAACCGAAAACCCAATCCTAAACAAGAAACAAGGGATAAACCTCTACTCCAGTTCAAAAGGCCGGGGAGTTGTGTGAACCCGACGATAGGCGAATCTATCTACTCTATTTATATGATTAATACAAATAAATATAATTTACCATTTAAACTGAATATAACATGAATCAGCTAGGTGACAAATTACAATTAATTCATGTGATCATATATATGTATATATATAAATATATACATATATATATATATATATATATATATATATATAATTATTTATTTAAAAATTATAACATAAATATGTTATAAAATCACTACAAAAATAGCCATTTTGTTTAAACACCTCTGGTGTCTTATCAAGTAATGATGAAGATTTAACATCATCACTTGATAAGACACCAGAGGTGTGGAAACAAAATGGCTATTTTTGTAGTGATTTTATAACATATTTATGTTATAATTTTTAAATAAATAATTATATTCGCTCTACTCTGTATTGAGCACTCTTTTAAGAAAAGTAATTATGGTTATTGGAATTTATTCCATATACACCAATCATATACTTGTATATATATATATATATATATATATATATATATATATATATATATATATATATAAAATTAAAAGGAAAAATATTTTAAAATAGTATTTAAAAATAACGTATTCTAACCTGAACATCCCCACAAAATCTTTAAGTATACAAATAGAAAAAAATGCTGTAAGAATTTTTGTCGTTAACAATAAAATTAAAAAAAAAAAAAAAAAAAAAACCCCAGACGACATGAATTTAACGGATGTCAGAATTCGTTGAAAAAAACATCCCCACCCGCACCTAAACCCTTTTTCGAACGTAATAAATAACTGATACAACAAAAGATAATAAAAATGAACACGCTATCACCCCTTGTCTGGATGATTGGATTTCTCGGTATCCTTGGTAACTGTAAATTATGAATTTCCCTTGCAGTTAAAACTCAGTAAATTTTAAAGAATAAGTCACTCCAAAATTCGCTTGAGGATGAAATGGAACTAATGTTTTTAATTTAATTATAAAATTAAATTTAAAGTTTTTAGCTTCCATTTTTGAAACATGGTTATTACTGTGTAACGGAAAAAACATATTTTAAATCAGTTATTTTATAATATTAATGCTCTGTAAATTTACATTGAGCACTTTTTTGTAAAAAATAAAAATATCAATAAGAACACCGGATTACATATCTTACTGTTCTTTCTTTTTATTTGAATATATATATATATATATATATATATATATATATATATATATATATATATATATATCAATTTGTCAAGAAATTGCAGAACTGTGTTTCTGCGAAACATCAAATTGGAAGATAAGTCATTTAAAATTTTATCTATTAACTGTTGCTACTCTAATTTATTTTTTAATATTGATACTCTTATTTACAAAAACACGCTGGCCTGTGAACTGCAGTGTCTTTTGCACACTATTAAGTAAACATTATAAGCAACTTTAAAGTTTACTCAGCCTTGTTGTTAGGTGCAAGGAGCCATATGTTTTAAAACCAAAAGTATTACATTATAGACTTTCATAAATGTCAAAAGAAATACACAGGTGAAACATCTAGGAATTTAAATAAAAGAATATATATATATATATATATATATATATATATATATATATATATCAAGTTGTAGCCTTTGTCTGTCTGTTTGTTTGTTAGCGAACTCCTAGTGTTTTGGATATAGATCTCCCATAATGATATATATTCTGAAATTAAATTACCCAGGGTACTTGGATAAGTATATTTCATTTTGATCAAAACGTCCCCCCCGCGGCGAGGGAGTGATAAACTCCTCACTTATTTTCTTCCTTTGATTTAAATTAAATTTAAATTTGAACAAGGGAATGACGTCTATCCAAAATAGAGAAGGAGAAAGCTCGAAGATGGAGGTCACATCGGCAAAATCAAATTGATCAAAGGGGTTCCGGGGGAGCGGGTCATACCTCCTGAACTGAGTTTTTTTTCCCTTTGATTTAAATTAAATTGAAATTTGAACAAAGAAATGACTCCTATCCAAAATAGAGAAGGAGAAAACCAGATGATGGAGGTCACATCGGCAAAATCAAAATAAGGCAATATGGACGTCAAGTTGAGCATGAAATCAACAATTAGAGGGTAGTACCTTACAAATACATATTTTTTACGTTCAATTCAACTGACATATCAATGTTTAAATCTTCCCATCAATTCATTCAATAAAGTATTGCATGAAATAGATATCAAAGATCAGATCAAGCTGTTTTTGCACACACCTCCCACTGAATTTTTTCTCTTTGATTTAAATTAAGCTTAAATTTGAACAAGGAAATGACTCCTATCCAAAACATAAAGGGGAAGGCCAGAAGATGGAGGTCACATCGGCAAGATCATTGAGTTATATTGAAATGCACCATTTGTGTTCAGAAATTATAACATCGATTTAATATCAATCATCATTTTCTTACAAAAAGAATTTGTGACCCGGAGCAAGGCGCGGGTAATTCGGCTAGTATGAACATAACAACACACTCAGTTCATTAGTCGTTTATCGTATTAAGTCTAACTATAATGTAGGCTTTCAATTAAAAGAGAAAGTAATTTACTAAGGCGAAAATGTATAGAAAGTTCTCTAATTTATGAGTTAACGCAGTAAATTTACGTTCAGTTTCATACAGCATATGACTTTTCATAACAAAACTGCTGCGCATACAATGTGGGATATTAAAAAACAACAACGAGGAAATTGAATGATGTCGCAGGACACATCGGACTGCATAAATTGAATATTTAAATATGAACTTAAGCGTCCCTGCATTTTCAGTGTTTCGCTCCGTATATAATAATAGCTAATGTTTCTTTGTATTTCGTTCCATCCCCTTAAATATATACGAGCCCATCATTAAAAGCATTATTTAGTCTAACGAAGTCCTTTTTGAAGGACGAAACCTGTTATACACGAGTTTTCTATTTTATCATTCAATTACACAGTCTGATAAATATAATTTTTTATCATATTATCCCAGATAAAAATAGGAATAATACCTGTTGAAACTTGACTAATGCATGGAATAATAATGCAACACAAAATGTACTTAGAACAAAATGTATTGAAACAAGAAAGTGTACAAAATATTTACATATAGTCTTTTGTATATTCCTGGGAAGACCGTTCCTGGAATGTGTGTTGACTGAGTCGCAGTCGGGCAGAGTCTCTGATTGAATCTCTTCATTCCTTCCACTCTCTTCCCGGTACCAACCATATTTATATGGTCGGTACTCCACTATGCAAATTAGTTGGATCCTACTACAACACCCCCTCCCAAGCCTTGGAATCCCTTTTGGATTTCAAACTGGCTTCTTATATGGGTTGATGATTATGGCTATTTCTTTGTAGATCCATTTGCATACTTCTAATATTTTTTTCGTTTCGGATTCACGTCCAATGGTTCCGTGAACTTTCGTTTCCTACCGGATCTTCTCGGTTCAGGAGTATTCTGCGGAGGTTCTACTTGAAACATATCATACATTACATCAATGGGATCTTCCTCCTCATCCGGTATACTCTCTTCATGCTCTAGAACGTAACATTTTTTAAGTTGGTTCTGATGACTTTTATGAATATTCTTCGGCCCTTTAATTATGTAAATCAGGTCACCGATTCTCTTGTCCACTATGCCTCGCTCCCAGAACTCCACGTTGTTTTTGTAGCACTTGAAAAACACCTTCTCTCCGGAAGTGTATCTTTTTCTCGCTGTATACATAGTATTCTTTACTCTATTTTTTCCTGGCAAAAGCTTGTCAAACACTGACTTAACTTTCCTAGCGAACATTAGTTCAGCTGGTGCCATGTTTGAGTGTGTTCTCTGGTTTGGCGTAATTCTGTATACCTGTAGGAATTGCTGAAGCGCCTTTTCCGTTGGAATTACTGAGGCTTTCTTCAGCGCGCGCTTTAAAGTATCGACAAATCTTTCTGCGAGTCCATTGGACCTCGGATGATACGGCGGCGTCGTTATGTGGTTAATTTGATATAACTCACAAAATTCCTTAAATTCTTCAGAAGTGAATTGTGTACCATTGTCACTCACAATACACTCTGGCACACCGAACCGTGCAAATAGTTAATGCAAAAAAGTTGTGGTATTGGACGTAGGCTTTTTGCAGCGTAGTACTTCCGGCCATTTTGTAAAACTATCTACCACTATTAAGTAGTAATAATCTCCTACTGGACCAGCGAAATCAATGTGTAACCTTGTCCACGGATGATCCGTCTTGGGCCATGGTTTGTGTACTATAGGTGGTGCCTTAGCTGCTAACGCACACCCTTTACATCGATGAACCATGTTTTCGATATCCACATCCATTCCTTTCCAGTATACAAAGCTTCGCATTAAGCTTTTTGTTCTATTAACCCCCGGGTGACCCATATGAAAGTCCCGTAGTATTCTTTTTTGCAACTTTTTTGGTACTACTACTCTCTCACCATATAATAAAACTCCGTCACAAATTGAATAAATCTCCTGCACTTTTTGGTCATTTGCTACCATTTTGCTTTTTATTTCTAAAATGAAATCATCGCTTTCAGCTTCTTTTTTGATTTCCTTTGATGTAACCGGTAGCTCTCTTAAAATGTTGTTTACCATGCTTTTCACCTCATAATCTGCTCTGATATTTGCAATAATTGATTCTTCAAATCTTTCTTCTTGACTCGGTACGAGTCTTGATAAACTATCCGCATGAATTATATTTTTGGATGATAGGTGCTTTATGTGAAAATCATAATTGAGAAGAATGGTTCCCCATCTCAACAGACGATTTGCCGTATAAACGGGTAACCCTTTCTTCGAACCAAAAATAGTGATCAGAGGTTTATGATCCGTTTCAAGAATAAAATGTCTGCCGTGGATGTATCTGTGAAATTTTGTTATGGCAAAAATGATACTCAGCGCCTCTTTTTCTATCTGTGAGTAACTTCTTTCTCCTGTGAGTAAAGTTCTCGAAGCATGTGCAATTGGTTTTCTAGAACCATCTGGCATTATGTGTTGAATACACGCTCCTATCCCGTATGAACTGGCGTCACTTCCGACTACAATATCAAGTTTTGGATTGTAATGGGTTAAAAAGAGGTTGGATGTAAGCATTTTCTTTATTTCATCAAAGGCTTTCTGACATTCTACCGTCCATTCTCAAGCCTTGTCTTTTTTTAGTAGTTCATTCAACGGAGCTCTTAGATTGTACATTCCTTTAATGAACGTTTGATAATAATTTGCGAGCCCCAGAAAACTTTGTAGCATCGCCACATTAGTGGGCGTCGGCATGTCTCTAATCGCAATGGACCTTTCCGGATCTGGACATCTGCCATTTTTGTTGATTATGTGACCTAAATACTTAATTTCCTCCAAACCAAATTCGCACTTTGACTCTTTGACTTTAAATCCAAAGTCCTGAATCTTTTTAAATACTTGATTGAGATGCTCTCGATGTTCGTCGACGGTTGCGCATCTTACTATGATGTCGTCTAAGTAGGCGCACGCAAAGTCTAAATCATTCAACATGACGTCCATAGCTTGTTGAAAAATGGCTGGTGCCACTTTAATACCAAAAGGAAGCCTGTTGTACTTGAATAACCCTCTATGCGTGTTTATCCCTAGTAACTTCGAACATTCTTCTTCGACGGGAATTTGGAGATAGGCATCTGATAAGTCGATTTTTGAAAATATAACTCCACCATTTAGCTTGTTAAAAATTTCCCCCGGACTCGGTAACGGGTAATGGTAGACCTTGATTGCCGAGTTCAACCCTGTCGAAAAATCAACACAGACTCTGATTTGGTTTGATTTCTTTTTTATGCACACAATCGGCGCAGCCCATGAATTAGATTCTACTTTCGAAATAATTCCCATTTTTTCCAACCTATCAAGTTCTTCGTTAATTTTCTCTACACTTGTGAAAGGCACGTTACGTTTCTTTTTAAAAATTGGCATAGTATTTTCCTTTAATTCAAATTTAGCTTCAAACTTGTTACATCTTCCAAGACCAGGTGTGAAGTTTTCCGGAAACTTTTTGTTTAATTCATCTTTAATGTCCTGTCTTGTTTGCGTATTACTTTCTACTTTTCTGCAGAATGAGTTTAACGGTTTATCCCACAATTCGAATGTTTCAATAAAATCTGTACCCATCAAGTTTTCTCCATTTTTCAGAATGAAAACCTTTATTTTTTTAACGATCCCGTTCAATTTCATGGGAAGTACAACCTCGCCTTCGAAGTTAATTTCCTTTCCAGTTACCGTTCGAGCGCGTTTCGTTGACTTCATTATTGTAGGTCTTTTTAAAATTTGAAAGTTTTTTAAAGTTGAAATTTGATATTCTTTTTAAATATTTCAGTCGTTACATATTTCCTCAAATCTCTATCTGATTTGATATTCGAATTTGTTTGTCTAATTCGGCTATTGAATTTTTTCGTTTTACAACACGATCCTTTGTGTCCATTCTTGTGGCACACGAAACATTTCTTATTTCTATATGGGCAATTTACCTCCCAGTGTCTTTTGTTGCAACGTCTGCAATTATATGGTGGAACCTTTTTTTTCCCCTCGTTCTTCTTATTTAATTTTTCTTGTCTATTTTTAAATTACGCCGAATTTTTACTCCAATTTTTTTCTGATGGGTAATTTGACTGTTTTTTTTATTTTTTTAATATAAGCAATGCCAGCTTCTTCGATTTTTTTAGACTCTTTCTTTAAACGTACGGCCCGCTGACACTCCTCTGCTAACTTTTTCAGGGTAAGGTTTTGTTCAGATTCGAGTTTAGACAAAACTACGTCTTATTTCGGCACTCTTACTGGATACCAGTCCTTGAGCAAAAATTAAACACTTAAATTCTTCCACCGTAATCTCTGCCAATCTGAAATTGTCACAATGTCTATTCACTATAGATGCATATGTTAAATAATCCTGATCGTCGGATTTAGTGACATTCATGCATAACCATCGCTTATGCCAAAGCGACATATTTGCTCCAAACAGCTCCTTTAGCAATTTCACTGTTTCCGAGAATTCCAATTCATTCGTTCTTCTCGGTAGAATAAAATCTACAAATTTGCTATGTTCTGCTGTACCTAACTTTCTTAGTAATAGACTGACTTTTCTTGAATTCGACCAGTTTTCACGGTCTGTGTAGAAAATATCTTCATATCGTTTAAAATACGCTTCAAACGTTTTTTCTTCGTCTGGCACATAGTTGAAAGTTTCCAGCAAATTAAATATGGTGTTATTAGAATATGAAGAATTTCCCTCATTTGCCTGATTGTCGTTTAATTTCTCCAGTATTAACTTTTGAATTTCTAAAAGTCTTTCCTCTTGCTTTTCTTGATATTTTTGCTGGGATTTGAATAATTCAGCCTGACTCAACTGCTGGGATTTGAATAATTCAGATATGACTTTGGATAATTCATCCATCTTTAGCTGATAGTGTTCATGCAACAAAGAATATACCCTTAATTTGTGTATTTATGGATATAATATAAGCTGACCCCAAAAAATCGAAACAACTTACGACTTTTTTATTTTATGTCTTGCTTTACATTCAAGCCCGTGATAATCAACTTTGGTATTTTCTTTCTTTTTTTTCTTTTTTTATTACTTCATTTCGTGTATTTCAATGACAAACCTCTGATTTTTATTATCAGCGGTAAATTCGTCACTATAAAATATTGTTGAGCAAACAAAACAAAAACAAAAAAAAAAAATAATAATTTTTTAAAAGTTCGTTACCTTTCAAAATCGACACGGTGTATTTGTGTGCCTTTTAATTCCATGCACGTTTTTGTAGTCGGCCAGTTTTTTTTTTAACGGGTGTCTCGTAGATAACTTATTCAATTTAAAATCACAGTTATTCGTTTACGACACCTTTCAAATTTTTCTGAGTGAACGTTCCTTATGCTTAGTCGTCCTTTAACGAGTTCTAAATATCCAGAAATTCAGAATCCTTCGCCGTTCCGTTAGATGTTGGACTTTTAATTAATAATTTTTTCCTTCAGCCTGGGTTCTTCAATGACTTGTCCCAATTGTTGAAAGCTATCAATTATTAATTCTTTTTTTTTTCGTAAGGTTCTTTCTACCTCGTCGCCATTGTTGAAACTTGACTAATGCATGGAATAATAATGCAACACAAAATGTACTTAGAACAAAATGTATTGAAACAAGAAAGTGTACACAACATTTACATATAGTCTTTTGTATATTCCTGGTAAGACCGTTCCTGGAATGTGTGTTGACTGAGTCGCAGTCGGGCAGAGTCTCTGGTTAAATCTCTTCATTCCTACCACTCTCTTCCCGGTACCAACCATATTTATATGGTCGGTACTCCACTATGCAAATTAGGTGGATCCTACCACAACAATACCAAAAATTCAGAAAGTAGGAAAATGAATTTCACGTGGAATTAAGAAAATTAACATTCTCAACCGCACTACCGCGGCACACTAGTTTGCCGCACGAGCCTCTTAAGTGTGCTGCGAAATATTGTCACGACATATATGTATGTGTGTGTATGTATGGGAAAGTAGTAATGGTACAGAATTATTATTTGAATAAATGAATAAGTATTAAACCTTTTATTCTACATTATCTTTATTAGTTTTATTGTAATTTTCAACTTCTTTATATGAATTGGGCTTCTCAAGCCTAAATAACATCAAAAATAAGAAGTGAGAAAGACTACGTTCAACTGAAGAGGAAATGAGAGCCTGCTTTTTGCATATTCGACTAAACATTGAAGAAATGGCGGAAAAACACCAGGCACAGGTTTCACACCAGTTGCACAAATAGCTGCAAAGAAACATTGAAATAAAGTACATTCATATTTTGTGTGTATTTAAAAACAAAATCTATGGTTTTATTTCGTAACATTTAAATGTATACTCTACAAAAATTTTGCTAAGTGGGCCGTGATGTTTTCATTTGCTCTTAGGTGTGCTATTGCTTAAAAAGGTTGAGAAACCGTGGTTTAAACGCTTGTTTTTCTCTTTTTGCTCGGCGCTAAATATCATTTTAAGACGAGATAACCATTGACGAAGAAAATGGATTTATTCTGTGAGTTCTAAATCAAGGAAATACTGTCTAGATGCCTCCCAAACCTCAACCTAAGCAGAATCTGCCAGGGAAAAAGTCTTTGTATTTGCAGAAATTCAAAAGAACGAAATAAACTGCTTATGTGAAATTTTAGAGTGACAAATGGCTTTTTTCAGCTACACATTGAAAGAGTAACATTATCGTTGTATAGACTAAGAAGAAGACAATACTAAATCCCTCATACGTATAATTATTATTTAACTTGGTCTTTGAATTTTCTTAGCAGTAACCAACATCATATGCGATGAATAATAATAATAATAATAATAATAATAATAATAATAATAATAATAATAATAATAATTTTGATATCAAAATACAAGGATCATGATATCAAAATCTTGAAGTGAAAATCTAAAAAATGTGACACATGAGGCCATCAATAATTCCAGTTGTATTTGGAGCCCTCGGATTGAGTGGAAAAGGTTCCAATAGAATCATTGAAGGAATTCCTGGAAGCCCATGTCTTAAAGAAATACAAAAACATTGTGCTCACTAGTACAGCTCACACATTACGAAGTGCTTTATCTATGTAAAATGTATGTGATCATTGTTTTTTTGTTTTTGTTTTTTGTTTTTTTTTAATGATCAGTGGAAAACGTCATGAAGCCATTTCTGACCTTAAGTCTCTGGTTGGGACCCAGAACGAAATGTGCATACAACAGAAATCCAAGGAAATAATAAAATGATAATTAATAACTGTCAATAACCGTGAAAATTTCACACTTTCTATTTTCATTTTCTGATAAATCTTAATTTTCAAGTAAATGATTGAATAAGCTCTTTACGTGTTCTGCACCCATAACATACCTGTTAACATCCTCCTATTGACTCGTTAAATATGTGAGCACAACAACAATCAGAAGATCAATCTTATGTATGAATACTGGTCATTATTTAAAGAAATAAGAGGTTACAAATGAAAAGATTAAAAGTCCACAAGGTTTTCAATTTCACTGATGTAGCCTTTAAGCGCACGAGGGCGTTATCGTTTTCTCATTCTTTCCTATTAAGTAGGCTTTATTTTCCCCAGTAAAAACAAACAGAGCCTTTGATATAACTTTATCTTCCCTTTTTCTTGCAAGCAAAATGGAATGGTCCATTATTTAACTGTGGTAATGGCAGGGCGTAACGCACATGCGAACTTTTACGAACTAATGGAGAGACAAGCAAAATTAGAATATGATTAATTAATATCGGCGAGTGAGTGTGTGTTTTGAGGGTTCTCTCCGAATGTGGATCTCCTCGCAAGGATGTGAGAGACTCCCTGTGTTCCCACTTGGGTGAGGCGCTTATATATCTCTCTGTCACCACGTCGTCCAACATGTGCACATATTAATTGCAGATGCATTGTCTGCGTGTTTACGTGTACATCCTATGAAACGCGAATCTGCACCTGATGGCTCTAAGGTTATGTTCTAGGTCATCCGTCTGATGCACCTTGCATCTCTGAAACTCTGGTGTGACACTGAGTGCAAAGTTTGTTTTTATATATGTGGTAGTGAGCTCGGCACATAATGGGGCTATCATTGATCGTCCTCTTTTCAAACATTTATTATTGACATTCAATTTCAATGTATCTGGTATTTCCTGGTAATTAATCACATGCTAGAAAAAGATTCTGGTGACTTTCTTTGAACATTGGTCTTCCTTTCGCGAGGATACAATAGACTACCGTTTTTCACTCTTGGCCCAACAGGCAAGCTACCAATCTGCCAGTGGGTAGCATGCCACTAGCGTTTACCGCTGGTGGCCCGCTGTCGGATCGCCGACGTGTTCGTCTCGGCAATTTTACTACTGGCGGACCGCTAGAGGATCACCGGTGGCTCGCCAGTGGCAGCCACCAGAGGACCGCTGTCGTTGCCATCAGCGTCCCGCCAGCGGGCCACTAGCAGTAGGGGGTGGGGCGTTTATATAATTTTCTGACATCCGAGTGTCCAGCGTGTGCCCATCTTAAGTTCAGCTGGGTCGAATTTCTGTTTACATGGATTCAGCCATCCATATTTTGAGGATTGATTTTACTTGTAGCTATGAGAATACCTTCTGCTGCATTCTTTGGCTGTTCTGATGTGACATCGAGTGCAAAGCTTACTTTGATAGCTCTTAGAGTAAGCCGAATACATATCAGGATCATCACAGACCTTCTCTTTGAACAAATGTTCATTATTGACATTAAATTTGTTTCAGACCATGTGGTATATGTTTAAGCCAGTCAACCAATGATTTGTTACATGCGATCTATTTGCTCTGCTTTCTAACAGGTACTTCTCTAAAGTAAAGTACAATTTATGGCAAGTTTATTAATAACTATATAACCTGCGGTCAACACAAGCGTTACCCATGGGTTACTCCTCGAACCAAATCTCTTTTGATTTACATAAATGATCTGCTCTGGGTATATGATCATTTACATAAATGATCATATACTCAGATCATTGTATAAACATCTATGCCAATGATACGACTATATACGGGTGCAATCATAAAATTCTTGATGGTCAGAGATTGGTAACTGATCTCTCTTCCGATCTTACACAAACTACCCAATGTTGTAAAAGCTGGCTGATTCAATGCCTTGAAAACCAAGCTGGTTACATTTCATCATAGTCGATCGGACCCCCAACTACCACCAATCAGAAAGAACGGATGTCCCGTTGAGGAGACACTATGTCTTGAAAGACTAGTGGACTACATACTCGCACCAGACCTCAAGTAGAACTCGTACATACGATCTATTGCTAAGGATACAGGTAAAATGGCCGGCTCCCTGTATCTCTTTAGTAAGTACCTATCAATCTTTAAGATCCAGAACAGGTAAAAAAAAAAAAATGGGGTACTGTTGTCATATTTGGCCGGGAGCTGCCCAGATCTCATTCCCCAGGCTTGATAGAACACGAAAGCATCCATCTTCGGATGTGGGTGACGAATTATTATCCACCCCCTCTCCCACAGGCGGGATGTGGCAAGCCTCTCGCTGCTCTATCGCTACTTCCACGGAAATTGCTCAGACGTACTACATTTCCTGATCCCGTCACTTATAACGCTCACGGCAAGGACATGCCACGCCACTTAAATATTAACAAACCACCCACATTCCCTCCATATTCCATCGTAAGTTCCACTCGAACAGCTTCTCCCTGGGAATAACTGCTCTGTGGAACCGACTCCCAAGAGGATTTTCCCCCGATCACTACAATCTTAACCTGTTCAAACCTAGGGTTAAGCGTTATCTTCCACTCATATCAACGCAAATTGCCTCTTAATGAAAACCTCTACCTCGAGTAGCCGACTGTGTCTTGTAAAGGGCGAACCTTACTGTAAAAAAAAAAAATAAGATAAAAAAATAAAATGCAAATAGGCGATGGAATGCAGCATAGTTTTCTATTCTGTCACCTTTCAACTATCATCTGGTTTGCTCCATAGAAAACTCTTTAATTGGTCAGTGGTTTCACGTGGCTCAAAATTTCGAAACCCTGCTGGAAGAATTCACGAAATCAAAACGAGATGAAGAAAGGATTTTATCATAAATGTGCTAGTAACATTGGCCTGACGACCGTTTTCTAAATTTGATAAATGGAATAAGCCTAATTGATCAAAATAGTGATGCAATCTCGTTACATTATTTTGACAAGTACACCTCAGGCCTCATTGAATAACCGGAAGACCATAATTGAACTACTGTGACTACTTTATCAACCACTAATTGCAATTTGGTTGAATACTTACTGAAAATGGATCTGGCACAATAACTGGCGAGGTTATTTTATTTCAATTATTATTTGTTATTCTCAGGTTTTCTTTGAATTTCTTTTGCGCCACTGTACCCGAGTTTAACAATTCTATTTTAATCAACTGTTCTATTCAAATCGTTGTCTCTCTCCATCTCCGTGTGTCCGCTAAACAATAGTCAAGCCGAAACACACTAGTAGACATAATTATAAGCATTATACTACTAATAATCCATTGAATGATGAGATCCTTATGTATAAAATGGATATGGTGTATTTTTTAATTCAGCTAGTACTTTCAAAGACCTCCATCTCCATCATCAGGCTGTATTTTTTCCTTTAGAATCAAAACTGGAAGACGGAATAAATGTGTTGCAGACCGAAAGATGTTTTTAAGAATGAGCAATTTATTAACGGTTGTGTAAAGTTCAAATATTTCAAGTAAGAATTTTTATATGAATTTTGTAATTTGTTAAATCCACGAATTTTTATTATACGTGTTTTTCAGTTAACAAGACATGAACTAAATAGATAGTTCAATTAACAAAGTGATATGTCTTAGTAGTAGTCTTTGTAGTATATATATATATATATATATATATATATATATATATATATATATATATATATATATATATATATATATGCCAACAGCTCATCAGTGTGGCTAGATGTCCGATTGCTTTAAGCCGGGATCGAAATTTGACCTATTTGGCATAAGTCAGAGATCTTTTCCCCTGAGTTATCGGCACATTTTTCCGTTTTTTAGGGGTTAAAGAATATAGAAATTGTCCATAGTTATAATTGTTCCGATCACTTTCGGCTAGTTCCGTAACCATTATCAAGGTTGTTGTTTGGATGGTGAATGTTTAAGAAAATGAAATAAAATAAAACCATGTGTCCCCACTAAAGATAACGTTTATAGTAATAAAAAATAATGTCGGATAAAAAAAAAATCCTTTCAAAAATTGCATATGCATGTATGATGCAAATTAAATTAAAATGTTCAAAAACGTATATACCGATTTGAATTTTTACAGAAATTACCCCGTTTATCAGGCTAACATACATCATTTGAAATTATTAACAGATAACTTGTCTAGTTTAAAATACGCTGCATAAATATATATAGATAAAAACGCATTTCAAATTAAGCTGACGTTAAATATTAATGGTTTTTATCTAAAGTATTTTATACTAGATATAATACATGGGTGTGTCTTCTGGCCGAATTTATTTAATTTACAGCGAGGCGAGCGTATGAGAACTAGAAGTCCTACCAGGATTTACTATTGGCGGCCACAATCTTAACAACATACAATACACAGCTGATACATGTTGATAACAGAAAGAAAACTGCAATTGTAAGAAATGTGTGATTGTCAGCAAGAGAAGCAGTCAAAGACACCAGCTAAAAACTGGAAAAGACATAAGGAAGAAAATGCAGAAATCTATCTTGGATTTTTTATAAAAGATGTCGGAAAATGTGACACCGAAATCCGAAGTAGCGTTTGAATAGCGAAAAATGCTTTCTAAAAGTTAAACAAAGTATCAAGAAACAAGTAACTTTGTTTAGAAACAAAGAAAATCATGTTTAACTTCTATTTACATATCAATCCTTCTCTATGGCCGTGAATGCTAGACAATTTCCTCACAGATGAGGAAGAGACTTAAGGCAACAGAGAGAGATATGGCTCTACAAGAGGATGCTGAGAATACTATGGATGATGCATGAGAGCAACTAGCAAGTTTTAAGAAAAAGGAAAACATGGAACAAGAAAGATACTTGAAATTCATTGGATTCATAATGAGGAAAGAAGGCTTAGAGAATTTGACACTCATAGGACATTTTGAAGGCAAGAGGAATAGGAAGTTGTGGAAAGTAGAGGTTGCGTATAAAAGTACCCCTAAGTAATTTACGCGAAACGTCAAGTCAAACGATAAGTTTTTGAACTTTGCTTTCTAGTTTATTTACAGTTATTTTCTGTTTCTTCATATTGAGCACTTTATTTACAAAACTTCTTGTTTTAACAGTGTTATCCTCCATTAGACGTAGATAGGTTCGCCTATCGCCCGGCTCACACTCCTCCACGACCTTTTGAACATGGAGTACAGGTTTGTACCTTCTTTCCTGTTTAGGTTTGGGTTTCCGATTCCTTATTAAGTATACTTCAACTCTATACTTCTAATATTTTCTAAAACTAAAACTCTTTAAAACTTTTATTTATTATTTATTTATTTTACCTCCATCAGAATAGATAGACTTGCCTATCGTCCAGTTCACACTTTGATTTTTTTAACAGGAGTAGAGATTCCTTCTAAAGTCTTTTTCCTTCTCTTTCACTCCCAGTAGCCTCTTGTATATTGTCGCCTTACTTGGGGTGAATTGATTTCCTTTGTCTTTTTACTAATGTTATCCAATACAAGGTTCAAGAGCGATTCAAGGTAGTGTGTTACTGTGTGGTCTTATATTGGCGTAGAAAAGAACAAGGGATAAGATTGTTAGAGCCGAATGAGACTAGAAGGAACAGGCGACCCAATCCTAAACAAGAAACAAGACGAGGAGGAGGAGTGTGAACCAGACAATTGGCGAACCTATTAAAAAATACACAATTTCAACAATAAGTAAAAGTTCATTTATCATTAGGACTTTATTTTTAAGCAATATGGCAAATTCTACACGCAAAACGCTCTCTTTTGAAAAAAAAAAAAACTCATTATCGCTATCAAGAAAAAATGTCAATTTCAGAAATTTCTGATATTGTTCATAGGTCTAAAAGTGTCGTTCCTCTTGTAATTAGCAGGTATAAAACCGATGAAACGTTAGATGCAAAATCAAAAAAAACAAAAAACCGGCAGACCTCCAAAAACATCGCAAAGAGATGATCGAAGAATTGTTAGAATATCTACAAAAAACCGTTTTGAAACTGCTACATCAATTGCCCGTAAATTTAATGAAGAGACAGATAATAAGATCTCAAGGAAAACAGTTGCTCGCAGGTTAAAAAATGCAGGATTGCATGCCCGTATTCCAGCTTGGAAGCCTCTCATTTCAAAGCGAAACCAAAGGGCACGCCTGGAGTATAGCGAGAGAACATGTTTGGACCGACGCACAATGGGATACAGTTCATTTCAGTGACGAGTCCAAGTTTACTATATTTAGTTCGAAGGGAAAAACTTACGTACGCCGTAGAACAGGTGAAAGACTGTCCTCTCAATGTGTCAAGAAAACCGTTAAGTTTGGTGGCGGTAGTGTGATGGTGTGAGGAATGATTTCATCGGCTTGAGTTGGCCCTATCATCCGCGTACATGGCAATATCAACGCTGAGATTTACAAAAGGCTTCTTCAGCAGCATGTGGTACCAAGATTACACCATAAGCTTTATGAATCTCCTATTTTCATGCAGGAAAATGCACCTTGCCACAATGCTCAGAAGGTTATGGCTTTATTTGAAGAAGAAGGAATCGCCGTAATGAAGAGCCCCGACCTGAATCCAATAGAAAATGTTTGGAAGATAATTGCAGAAAGGGCTCAGAAAAGAAACCCGAAAAACCAGGATCACCTATGGGATTATTGAAAGACGAATGGGAGGGAATTACTGCTGATTTTTGCAAGAAATTAATTAGATCATGTGGTCGACGATTCAGAGAAGTCATTGAAAATAAGGAGATGCTTACCAAATATTAAATTTGGTTGATATTTTGTTCACAATCAAGTATTAACAAGATCGTTCCTTAACTTTTGTCCAGTAGCTTATTTCCTTTGTTCCATTTAATCTTTATTTAAAAAAGAACTATTATGTAATTTTTTGTAACTTTGTATAATATTTATGCATTACACCCTAATTTTTATTCGATAAAAATTTCATTGCTAATCATGCATTACTTTTTAAGTAATACACATATTTATGTCTTTGTTGTTTCCGTTACTTATATTATGGCCGCTACTGTATATATATAAATTCAATTTAGAAAACAATAGACAGACAACCTTAAGGGTTAAGAATTATATGTAAATTGAAAATATTTTTTTAACTTTTGGAAGTGTGGTTTTATGAACCAGGTAAAAACCACATACCTGGGAAATAAATTATACCAATGGACCCTTAAGCTTTCTATTTAAATTGAATTAATAATTGCTCTGATTTGACATTGAGCTCTCTGGATTATATCCTTCTTGGGATTATCCACACGGATTACCAAATTTAATTACTTATTACTTAATTATATATATATATATATATATATATATATATATATGTGTGTGTGTGTGTGTGTGTGTACCTCCAAAGATTAGCTAAAAATGAGCATACCATACAAGATGAAAATATGTCCAAACTTAATAAAAAGTTTTTTCGTCAAAAGTTATAAGGAAAAGGACTAAAGGAATTTTTGATTATTAAATTATATTTTTTATCCCTTTTAGAATCTCTGAAATTTGGGTTAAAATTTGGTTTTCTCTTGCGTCAGCGGGTGATCATAAATTAGTATGGGAAATTTTAGCCTCTTTTTGCGGTGCAGAACAATTTGGAAATACTTACAAAATTTGGAAATTCTTACAAAAATCAATAATTGTCGGATTGTAATTGATGTTTCAGGTTTTTCATTCACAAATGAATTAAATTATTTTTAAAATGTTTTTAGAAAATCTTTATAAAATTGTTTTTTTTTTTTTACATCTGATAACCACCACGTTTATTTTTTTATGAAATTTCGAGAAATACTTATTTTTTATAGTGCTTAATGTTTATTATATTAGTCCTCGAAGAATTTAAATCATTAAATTCTTTTGGTCTAACAGGATCCCCGACCCCGTTACAGAAAATCTGTACGAAATCGTAAAATAAAGAATTGCAAGAAAACTAAGATAATATTTCATTAGAAATGCTTTTAATTGATTTTATTATAGACAACACTTTTAAAAAATTTTTTTTTTCGGTGAATGCTTTTTTGTTGCAAAATTTTTTTATTAAATTTTAATTATAATAAAAAATTAAAAACTTTTAAAATTCTGTAGTAATTTGTAACGGTTAGTTCATATTGTTATTAGGTAAAAATCGTATTAAATAAATGGAAAAGTTCGATAAAATTTAACGGCCCCCAATATTTTAAAAAATATTTTGAATTTATTTTATGCATGTATAAATATATCTAATTTTGGAAATACGGATGTCCAAATGCGATATTATCCAAAAATAACATCGGTAACTATAGTAAAGTACTTTTCGTCAAATTCGATCAGCCACTATAAGTAAATTTTAAAAAGAAAGGTATGTCGGATTAAAAAAATAAAATTCATTAATTATTTAGACATGGCTTTGTTTACGTTTCAAATAAAAAACTGAACATATATATGTTTTTCAAATCTTTTCATCCCAGGTAAGGCAATAAAGCCACTAAGACATAAGGGGGGGTTATTTGTTAGAGACAGGCTGATCTACTTTGAAACTAATGAAGCTTAAGCTTCAGGGCCCCTAATCTCAGAGTGATCCCTGAATTAACTTTTTTAATGAGTGAATTTTTTCAAAAAATTGATGTTTTAGGGATAGAATCATGAGTCAATGGGTTGAAGCAATAATGATTCAAATTTAGATTATATAAAAGGATTTTGTATAGATATGTTATTGAATAAAAAAAGCGGCTCCAAGTTCTCTGAAAAAAGATATATGGTTACAAAGGTAAAACAGAAAAAATACAAATAAAAAAATGAAGAAAAAAATATATCAGATCCTCGTCTAAGAAGTCAAATAATTTCAATGATTTAGAATCAAATTTGTAAGCAGTTTTTCTGGAGTTCTATACTTATGCCGGGTAAGTATAAAATAATATTAGTT
>OZ010587.1:35826661-35859161 GCA_963932145.1 Acanthosepion lycidas
TCGATATTAATAAACGAATATATATAATGTTACATTAACAACGGAATATTTCAATGGCAATGTAGGAAAAGAATGAGAAGACGAAATAGTCGGCGATTTCCGACTGGGATCCCGAAACGAACGCGGCGCAAAATGTGTCTAGTGGTGCACAGGAAACAATAAAGTAATCGCCAACACCTGGCTAGAAGTATCCAAGACGCCTGCGGACACGGAGAAGCCCTGGGGTGTGGGCACCAGATAGATAATGTAACTATCAACAAAATTACCAGATAGGTAATGTAACTATCAACAAAAGCTTCAGGGATGCAGTTATACACTGTAAAACATACCTAAGTGCCGACTGCGGGTGCGATCATCTTCCCGACGTCTGCTACATCAGAATTAAACTACAGATTAAAGAAGACCAAAATGAAATCTAAACTGCAATATAAGAATGAAACAGAACTACAAACGAATACATCCTGAACATGATTACTAAATCAAAGTGGAACATACTGAGATATACACTTGTGGTATCGACGAACGAGATCATCGTAAAGAAAACGAGACAAGAAAGGAACGAGTGGCTGACATAAGAAATTATAGAGATGAAAAAAGTGACAACAAACAATGCCAAGGATTGGGAAAGAATACCGAACACTAAACACGGAAATAAATAACAGATATAGGCAGGCTAAAGAGCAGTGGATCAGTGAAAAGTACTACGCAGATTTAAAAAAAAAAATGAATACAAATACACCAAATATGGACAAGAGAATAAAAGAATTAACAGGACAAAAAGTGTGTCAACCAATAAGGCTCTATGAAATCATAGGAAGGACCCTTAAAAATAGAAACAAAAAGGTGGAACGAATACGTCAAAGAACTTTTACACAACGCGAGAGAGAAACGTACGCCGGAAAATACGGAAGAGCCAAAAATGCTAAAAGATGAAGATCAGAACTGGAGGAGATGAACAGGAACAAAGCAGCAGGGCCTGGTGGGATATGGTATCAGAGATGCTCTCAGTTTTAAACTACTCTGTATCGACAAGATGAAAGACGTAAATATATAACAGTGGTCATATACCAGAGAATCTCACTAAATCCATGTTCGTAACATTACCTAAAAGATCAGTTGCAAACTAATGCAAACTGCAATCAGTTTAATAAGCCACGTAGCCAAACTAAAGATTCTTGATAAATAGAGCGTAAAGCGGAATTAGGACAAGAACAGTACGGCATTGTCAAAGACACATGCGATATTCATGATCCGAATGATATCAGAGAGAGAGAGAGAGAGAGAGAGAGAGAGAGAGAGGGAGAGAGAGAGAGAGGGAGGGAGAGAGAGAGGGAGAGGGGGAGAGAGAGAGGGAGAGAGAGAGGGGGAGAGAGAGAGGGAGAGAGAGAGAGGGAGAGCAATACAAACGCAGAAGAATGTGCACTTATATTTTATCGATTACACAAAAGCATTTGACAGTGTATATAGTACAAAGATCTATTTGAACTGCTAGGAAAACTAGTTCTATTTACAAAAGATGTTAGAATAATCCAGAACTTATTGAATACAGAGATAACATAAAGTGAGTAGCTGGACTAATGCTTAACCACAAGAAGACAGAAAGTACAGTCATCAGCAAGATAAAAGTCCCAAGATCCGAGTTACAAATTGGAAATATAAACATCAAGCAGGTTCCAAAGTTTAAATATCGAGACGCTCTTTGAAATGATATTCTTAACCTTCCTATTAAGAATTGTGACATAGAGGTTTCTTCTTGGTTTAAAGCCGGCATTTGATGCTTTTATTCTCCGAATATCAGGTTAAACATCAATCTTCTGGGTTAATACTAGCCTGATCACTAGTCTGGTTAGGAATCACTTTTTCTAGGTGTGCCAGTGTGATAATTCCGATCACAACAGACACCTATTTGTGACTGCTCGAAATAATTGAAAGTGTGTCCTCAAATAGGCTAAGTTTTTTACAGAATGAGACACCGTATGGCATCTAACAAGTTTGGTTCACTGTATAGTGTGTTGAATAAGAGTAAGTTTCATATTCCTCTTCTATTCACTCAATTTGAGGTGTTAACATATTCTGCTGATAAAGCAGAATGTTTTGCCTGTAAATTCTCTTTATATTCTACTCTTGACTCATCTGGAGTATCTTTGTCCGATTTTCCACTTAGAACTGAGTCTCTGTTGAGTGATATGTATATAACTCCATCCATGGTTTCTGCTATCATATCTAAGATGGATCCTCGCAAAGCATGTGGACTTGATGCAATAGTCCTTAAGAATTGTGCTCTTGAACTGTCTCCTGTCCACTCTAAACTCTACAATAAATGTCTTGCTGCTTCTTGCTTTCCTGCTTGTTTGAAATCCTTTCCTGTGTTCCAGTCTTTAAGAACTTAGGCGGCTCATCTGATCCTTCTAACTATCGGCCTATTAGAATTCTATCTTATTTTGGCAAAGTACTAGGCCTAGACTCCAATTAACTCCGAATTGGTTAAGCATCTCACATCGTAGGGTCTTCTTTCAGATAAGCAATATGTCGTTCTCTTCTCTAGGTTATCTGCTGATGTGGTTATGACTATTGTTGAAAGACTCTATGAAGCTTTGCATAAGACTGCTGAAGCAAAGGCTATTGTTTTGGATACTGCAAAATGAAAGTTGTCTTGAATGTTCACTCTTCTAGATATTTTTTGCATGAATGCAGGTGTTCCCATTAGACCTACGTTGCTTCTAATTTGGTCTGTTAATTCTAACGTCTCAAAAAATAAACTGCCATCATTAGAAACAAGAAAAGAGTGCTGGGTTGCTATGTGATATACATCCTAATACATGAAAGGGAATGTTGGACAATCTGCCCACTGATGAGGAGAAAACAAGAAGCAGCAGAAATGTTGTTCTACAGAAGGATACTGGAAATTCCATAGACGAACCAAGTAAGCAATGATGAAGTTTTCAAATGGCAACAGAAAGAACACTTCTACTCAAAATCAGGAAAAATCTTCTGAAATTCCTTGCACACGTTATGAGGAAGGAGGGCTTAGAAAACTTAACCCTCACGGAGTATAGTGAGGGCACGATAGAGAGCCACATTCCTGGATGGCGGAGCTAGAATGGTCTTATCAAAGGGAGGAAAGCAGCCAAGATCTACAAAAGATAGGAAGTTGTGGAGAGCCACGATCGTCTATGTCCTGAAGTGACGTGGCACATAGAAGTACGGAAAATTAGACTACGAATATGCTGCTCTTGTTACGTATCAGCTTTCTTTGGATATCCTTGTCGTTTTAATGGTTTACGGTGAGTTTCTAAGCGTAGCCTAGTGTGGCACAAGGTCGAAAGTATAGAGCACCCAGTGAGGATCGAACTCACTATTCAGTCGTAATTGTTCTAGCGAGATGAAACAAGCTTGCTAAATATTACACCGCGGTGAAGTGTCCATTTTAATGGTGTATGGAGTAGAATTATTTATTACGATAATGTAAATTGTATATATATAAATCTTAACTTAATCACGCAGACAATATAAACAGTACCATTGCAATATTATTTAAATATTGCAGTTAAATTTTACAGAACGAATAAACAAATAATAATACATTGCAAACCCGGTTCTCGAACGTCTCACATGTCGAACAAATCGGTTTTAGAACAGAAAATTCGAGATGAAAATGCCTCAGTTATCAAACAAAATTTCGGTTCTCCAACAACATTGCTGAACCGAGTAATAAAAGATTGTATCAAACAGTAAATAAGGAAAAACAAAAGATAATAAAGAAAGCAAAAGTAAATTCAGTGTACCAAATGCCGAAACGATGACATCTGCTTATCTGCTTCTTAATGGTCAGTACTTTGATTGTACCAAACAAGCTAATGTAGACAAATCCCGTACCCATTAGTGGTTACATACTGCATGAGTAAAAGCTGAAACAGAAGGTTTTATTCTTGCTGCCCAGGACCAATGTTTGCTAACTAGAAATTACCAAGTACATATACTGTAAAATTGTGTTGATCCCAAATGCAGATTCTGTGATAAAAATCCAGAAACGATTGATCATCATTTATCACGTTTCAGTGTTAGCACGAAATGAATATAAAACTCAGCATGATAGAATGGGCCAATATCTTCACTGGAAAATATGGGAAAATGAAACTGCAAGAAACTGGTATGAACATCGCCAAAACCCGGTTACAGACATAGGACCTATAATAATTTTATGGATCTTTACAATACACACAGACAGAACAATCAAAGCTAATTGCCCGGACATCGTGATCAAAGACCACAAGAACATAATGTGTTTTCTTATTGACATGGCAGATTGTTGTGTATCTTTGAAGATCTTCAAAAACTATCAAAATACAAGAATCTTGAAATTGAAATCTAAAAAATGTGGCACATGAAGACATCAATAATTCCATTTCTAGTTGGAGCCCTCGGATTGGTTGGAAAAGGTTCCGATATATATAATGAAGGGATTCCTGGAAGTCCATGCCTTAAAGAAATGCCAAAAATTGTATTCACAAGTACAGCTCACGTATTCCTAAGAGCTTTATCTATGTAAAATGTGTGTGATCTTAGGGTTTCTGTTTTGATATTTTTTTTTGCAACAGTGACCAGTGAAAAATGCCAAGAAATCTTTTCTGACTTTAGATCTCTGCTTGGAACCAGGAAGGAAATGTGTAGACAACGGAAATCAAACGAAATAATAATAATAATAATAATAATAATAATAATAATAATAATAATAACTACACCACTAGCAACAACAGGCAAGGGTTTTGATCCTAATTAATGAGAGGTGTAATCGTGTATATGTTTTGTCTTGGTAAATTAAGATGGACTACAGTAAATATCCACTTCAATAGCACAGATTTACTACTCAGTTGCCTGACCATAACCAGCTGGACAATGAACATGTCCCATAGGAGTTGATATATATATATATCACGAGTAGAGGTGCACTGAGATGCTCTCTCTCTCTCTCTCTATATATATATATATATATATATATAGAGAGAGAGAGAGAGAGAGAGAGAGGCGAGTAATGGAGGGGGGTCATCAGAATCAACTGTCGATAGGAATTTTTTTTTATTGTTTTAAAGCGTGAAACAATTGAGGCGACATAGGGATCGCATCTAAATACTTGGAAGGACCCTCAATCGGAAATCGTCTGAACGGACGATTAACCAACCTGAAGGTATTTGTAAATGGATCCCACTTGCAAAATCTTTCGACCTATTCCACACATTTAGCTGTGATCTATGTGCTTGGTATATGCTTATCAGACTAAATTTTATGATGGTTTTGTCGAGATAATAATAATAATAATAATAATAATAATAATAATAATAATAATAATAATAAGAAGAAGAAGAAGAAGAAATGGATGTATCGAACAAAGGTCCGAAAGACTCTAAAGGATTTAATGAATAAATTTTAATAACTTTACTGGTTACTCCAGTAATTAGATGAAAAAAAAATATTACGATGGAAAGAAAGAAAGAAACGAAGAAAAGTATTAAAAAAAAATAATTGAAAAACGGAAAAAAAAGAGAGGGATGGAAAGGGGGAATAGACTAGAAATAAATGAATAAAGAATGAGAAGGTAAAGAATAAAGAAGAGGAAAAGATTAGAAAGGAAGATGGAGAGAAGAAAAAACTAGGAAAGAAAAATAGTAAAGAAGAAGAAGAAGAAGAAGAGAGAAATTAGGAAAGAAAAAGGAAAAAGAAAAAGAAAGAATGAAAAAGAAGAAAGAAGAAATTAGAAAGGAAGAAGTAAGAGAAAATCAAACAGAAGGAGAGAATTTAGAAAGGAAAAAGAAGAAAAAGAAAATTAAAAAGAAAGAAAGAAAGAAAGAAAGAAGAAGAAATACAGAAAATAAAAGAATTAATATAAAAATTCGGGAGAAGATTAATTTGTCAAAATCATTCATTGGAAGTTGTGTGGAAAGCGGAGTCTCCAGCAAAACAAGGAATGGTACAGCAAAAGTCCTTTTGTCAGAAACATGCATGATTTTATAGGATTTTTCATTACAGATACGAAACAGAACCACAAATAAAAACTTGGACATATTTGTGGAAGCTAAAATAGAAAAGAAAAGGTTAATCATTGATCCATCGTGCCCTTTTCATAGAGCAAAAACGCAAAGAAAGTAACCATTTTATTCAGTCAGTTACCGTAACCCATTGAACTTTGAACTCAGACGTCTTTGAAAGTTGAAGAAGATCATTATGATGTCAGTCGTTATTGATGTACTTGGTACGGTGACTGGCAGAAGAAAAGACATAGATAAAAAACGGCCCAGTGGAATTATTGAAACGAAGTCTTTTAGGAACGACATGAATAATCAGAAAAGTGATGAACGCTTGCAATTAGATTAAAATTGCATGATACCTAAGGTTTCTGCTTGATGTCCGCTATCGATGCATTACTTATCAGATATTAATACTAGTACTACTAATAAGCTAGCGTAATTTTACGTAATAGTAGCCTCACTAAGAACCTTGCAAAAATAACAGAAATGAAGAAGTTTTGAATTATATATTCGAGGAATGGACGATAATACAGACTTGCAGGATTTTGCAATGATACTGAGAAATGTTCCAGGCATTTGAGAAAACTTGATTTCCTAATTAAAGAAGAACAAGCATTTATTGTGATTATTAATATTATTACTGTTTGTTTTTAAATACAAATAGAGAAGAATCTGGAACAACAAATCGTATATATTGGTGGATGATAAAATAGGAAAAAAAACGTTTAATCATTTGATCCATCGTGTTCTTTTGATACAAGGACATAAGAAAAAAGAAGCGAAAGTAACCGACTCTGATCCATTGAAGTTTGAACGTTCAAGGCTTTGGAAGTTGAAGAAGATCAAAATCATGTTTAAAGAAAATTGACTTTAATTGCCCAGTGGAACTATTACAGAAATGAAGTTTCTTAAGAATGGAACATTTCGAGTCCGATAAAAATTGCATGATTCTTAAGTCTAGCGGTTGTGGCCAGCTATCTGTGCATTAATTGCCTCTTATTAAGATTTTATCTGAGCAAATACTGAAATAATAATAATAATAATAATAATAATAATAATAATAATAATAATAGACTCATTGAATGGATTCCTGGTAGCTCATGACTTAAAGAAATACAAAACATTTAGTCACAAGTACAGCTCACACCTTACGAAGGGCTTTAGCTATGTAAAATGTGTGTTTTTTTTTCAAAAAATGATCAGTGGAAAATGACATGATACCATTTCTGACCTTAGGTCTTTGGTTGGGACCCGGAAAGACATGAGTATGCACCAGAAATCAAAGAAAATATTATTATTATTATTACAGTGTAACCCGGATATAAGAGACCCTGATATAAGAGAAATCCGGATATAAGAGAGATTTTAACTGGTCCCAAATTAGAGCCATACTTACCTAAATAAAATAGACCAAACCCGGATATAAGATAAACCCGGATATAAGAGACTTACCCGGTCCCGACAACTCTCTTATATCCGGGTTACACTGTATTATTATTATTATTATTATTATTATTAATACAAGGCATAGTTCTCATGACTTCTGATTTTGATTGATTTGGAGGTGTTAGCTTGTATATGTTATGTTCTGGTGAATTAAGATGGTCTAGATCCACCTCAGTACCGCATATTTGCCTCCCATTTTCCTAACCATAACTAGTTAGCCACATCTCGTAGGATCTGACGTACTGTGCACCTCTTTTCTTGAGAGTTGAGTAGTGAGCATCACCCACGTCCGAGTCTCCAGAGAGTTGTTTCTTTTTTTAAAAGTTTAAACAAATCAGGCAACCAAGGTCACATGGGAGTTACATCTGAATACATAGACGGACCCTCAATGGGATATCGTCTGAATGGACTGGGTTACTTCACCTGAAAATATTTCTAAATTGGACTCACCTGCAAAGTTATGCATTGCTTTTATGACAATGTGTCACCATATTACGCATATTGTGATGCATGTGCCCCGGTATATGCTTATCATGCTAAGTGCAATGATGGCTTTATTGGGCTAATAATAATAATAGCAAAATCCATATTTATATAGAAACAAAAGAGAAGACAGTGTAGTTTACGCAGTGAGCACAGACATCTAGCTAAAGTAATATAAAAAGTTTTGACAGTGAAAGAACAGTTGCACACTGGGAACTGTGCAAATAATTTTGATTCGGCCATGTAAACAAATGGTATCGGCACAAACCAGTATCTGCCAAGAAAATTAAAAGATCGATAAATCGTATATGAGAATTTTAAACAAAGGAAATAATAGCTTTCCGATTTGAAAGAAAATATGATACAGGAATATGACAGTTAATCATTAACGACATATTCGGAAGTGGTCCAAAAGAGATTTGAAAAAATGGATAATCTGAGGAAATAATCAAATCAAATCAGATTGGTAAAAATCGATGAGAATACAGAGGAGACTATTACCTTTTTGTTTTTTGTTTTTACTAATGCTCACACAATAAAAGACCCTAGAGCCAGCCAAGGTAGAGAGTTACTGCGTGGAGTTATATTATCGTAGGAATGAACAAGCGTTAGGAGTATAGGACGGAAGTAGGCATTAGAAGGAACCGGAAACTTAATCCTCGACAGGAAGCAAGGGATAAACCTCCACTCCTGTTCAACAGTTCAGGGAGGGCTGTGAACCGGAGAATAGGTGAACCTATCTATTCCTATTATTTCATTGACAGTGAAACTTAGACCATAGAAAATTGAAAGGGGCAGGTAAGAATATAACCAGAATATTTGGAGGGTACTTGAGTATAGAGAAAACTCACTGTCACTTGATCTCCGCAAATCACCAGAAACTGGTTGTATAAAAGTTCAATTAGAATCATCAGATAAAGGAGAAGTGAGTTGTTATTGGTGCCAGTAACAATAACACCGAGTAACTACAAGTAATAAAGCAATGGAAAGAAACGGGAGGGAGAGAAAAAATAACAAACAAGGGACGAAAGGTTAGAGAAGTGTAAATAAAATGCTTTAAAATGGCAATAATCTGATTATCAATTGCGATTCTTGAAGTGGCGGGCGAATTGTCGAGTTGATGACCGATTGGAATGTCACGAAAATATAATGCCTTCAATTTATTTCCCCAGAAACAAGATACAAGGAGAATAAAAACACTAGTGGAAAGAGCAAGCTTTCAGCTAAAAAAACGCTATTTTCTTTACATAATCACCACCATCGTCTCAGCATTTTGGCAAACGAACCTGCTGGCCACACCCGTAAAAACATACAACAGCAGATGCTATTTATTCTTTAACAATAGCAATACTGAAATGCGTTATAATCCACATAACTGCTTATATCCATTGTTTGGTCTCCGTAAACGTTCAGTTAGCGTTGAAATATATTAAACATGTGCAATTCTTTTTCTTTATAAAGGAATTCAATGATACATGTGCACCACGTCAACACTTTTTTTTTTATTATTTCACTTCAAGGTAGGCGATACTGCCACTAAGACGCAAAAGGTTATGGGGTGTGAAAGAGAATGAGAAGACTTTAGGAAGATGCGGAGACCCAATCTTAACAGGGGAAAAAAAAGGGATGAACTATTACTCCTGTTCAATAGACGAGGAAGGAGTTTGAACCTAACGGATGCCATTTTACAAGACTGTCGCTGAGATACGGTTTGTAACAAGGCAAAAATAAAATAGGCTAATATCGGTGTTATTATGCTTTCTATTAGGTTGGTGCAAAAATAATGTCGTTTCTCGACGTTAAAAATACGTCAAAAAACATTATTTTTGCACCAACCTAATACATCGAATGATTGTAGCGTAGCTTGTCTATGTTATGTGACAAACACAAGATTGTAACGAATTTTCTTCCTCTAGATTTTCTTTGATTAAAACCTCAAATTTTATTTATATCGCTTTATCATTGTATTATTTACATCAGATTATGCCCTATATCGATCACTTACTCCGAAAGAATCGAATTTCCATTCGAATTTTGCATTGACACTAGACAAATTGGTTCTTTGACCAAAAACTCGAAAGTAAAACATGCGAACAGCGTCTTAAACAAGACAGCCATAGTTTTTTTTTTTATCTTTTTTTTATCTTTTTTTTTTTTTGCTAGGTTTTGCGAAGTTACTTTGCCTGTTTATGTGGATAGATCGATAACATAAAAACCTTCGCATCAAAATAATGTTTCAGAATATATACAACATTTACCGGGTCTCATTCTTAGGGCTATTTTTTGCGAAAGTATCGAACACACGGATGTAACTGACGCTTAGACCGGCCAACCATATAATGGCTAACGAGAAAAAGCTATACGAGGAAATGTACTTTCTTTAAAAGAGAAAATAGAACCTTGCTGGGTTGTTAGATCTCTGTGACAGAGCGGACTCAAACATCGGTTCTTCTAAAAAGGGGTGAGGTAGGTTCCGAGTACACAGACTGATAGATACACCGTTTAAAAAAAATGGGTTGGCTAATTCAAATTCGGGCATCCACTAAAAATAACTTTTGAAGTAATATATATATATATATATATATATATATATATATATATATATATATATATATATATATATATATATATGTATAAATAATAGTGTCCTGAATATATCTTATTTCTAAAAGCAATTAAAAGCTTTTCTAATCAAATAATGTCAGTGTTTTATTGCATTTTTATTTTAAGATTCAGAGCAGATTTTCTGTAATTGGCGTTTATGCTTGACAAAAACAAACTGAGGATTTATATTCATGCTTTTAACTAATAGAAATATGAAAAGGCTTCAGCCTTTAATATTTCTATTATTATTATATTATATTAATTATATTATATTATATTATATTATTATATTTTAATTTATCGAAATTTTATAAAACTTAATAAGTGGGGGTAACAGAAAAAAAAAAAAAACGCCAAAAAGACGCTAAAAATACCTATATACCTGACGCAAGAAAAACAAGATATGTAACCAAAATTTTGAACATAGTAGAAAGGATTAAAAAATTTAATAAAATTATCAAAAAATACTTTGGTCTTTCCTCCTAAAAACAACACAAACATTTCGTCAAGAAAACCTTGTTTTTATCAATTTGGGACCATTTTTCATTATCTTTTTTAGAAGTTTTTGGAGGCACCTATTTTAAACGTTATTTTTTTTAATGGATACCCATGCTTAAAATAAATTTTCAGCGTTTTCTTTTTAATTTTAATCCTATATTTGCTCGATTTTGTATCCGAAACGTGAACAAAACAATTTCTGAAGGATGTATACGCCTACCGGCCTTCACTCCCTATTCATAATATTTATTTATCTCCCTATCTACCAAGTCTGAAAGAAAATGGCAACAGAAAGAACACTTCTACTCAGAATCAGGAAAAGACAGCTAAAATTCCTTGGACACATGATAAGGAAGGAAGGCTTGGAAAACTTGACACTTACGAGGCATATTGAAAGCAAGAGAGATAGAGGAAGGCAGCGAGCCACTTACCTGGCGTGCTTGTGTTAATGGATAGGGAACCTTAACAAAATGAAAGTTTGCTCAGTGTCACAAGGGATAGGAAGTTGTGGAGGGCCAAGATTGCCTATATCTTGAAGGCACGTAGAGGAAGGATAAACACATTACACAGACACTCACACGCACATATGGTTATATATGTTTACCGGAGAGAAAGAAGTCTGTGGACATTGACAATCAAATAATCTGTTCATATATATCATTGTGTGTGTATGTATATGCGTGTGCGTATGGGTGTGTATATCTAAATACATTGGTAGGGTGGGAAGAGTTTCAAGCCCTTGTTTGTTCCCTCCCTTGTCTCAGCAGCTGGACAATTAATGTAGAGAAGATCACAGATTAGAATTGTCAAAAAGATCCTGACCTTCTAATTCCATCCGAAACTTCTCCTCCACCCACGAAATTTTTATCTAAATCTCCTTGCATCCGATACCTCTTCCTTATTACAAGTGTTAACCTGAAACATGTCTGAGATTTTAGGGAGCGTGGTCAATTTATAACAAGGGCCTGGAGGCTCGGGGTAAGGGAGAAAGGTTCTTACAGACAGTGACCTATGATTAAAATGCATCTTTTTGTCCCTCGTTATTAACCCTTGTGGTCGGTGTCCATTTCAGCTTTCTCCCTCCCTTACCAACCCCAGAGGTTAAGGTCTATCCTGTTTGAATTGGTCATGAGAAAAAAATCTAACTAATCCTAAAGGCCATCTTTGGAGCAGTGGGGTAAGGAGAGTTTAGTGTTGTCAGAACATCTTTACACACGATTCGTTAAGACAATAAGCGTAGTGAAAAGGCAGCAATGACGATCATAATAAAAGAAAGATATAGCAATAATAATATTAGTATTTAGTAAGCTAACTCAAAAGGAATAAAGAACAGCCATGATAGGAACAGTCATACACTGGTAACTGTGCAAATAAATTGGCTTCGATGTACCCAAAAGAGCTCAGTACAAACCAGGGATTGTTATAGAAAATAGGAAATATTCAAATACTCTAGAATTTTTATATCCCAATCGATCACATTATCGATTTGATAGGAGAAAAAGAAACGATGATCGTAGATGTGGTTACGCCTGAGAACGACAGAATGGAGATGAAAGAAACAGAATTAGCAAAGATATAAGGACTTTGCCTGGAAGTTTTTGAAAACTATGAAACTTAGTTTAACTACCAAATACCACCAAAAGCAAAATTGAATAAAGAATTAACGGAAGAATTGAGATATGCCATTGCTGATATCTGCAAGGATATTGGAAAATATCTGGTGTGCACATCCGGTGTGCACATCGGGTATCCACATCCGGTGTGCACATCTGGTGTGAACATGCAAATCGCTAAAATATGTATCTGAGAAGTATTTTTCTTTTATGCAAGTTTAGTTGATGACTGGAGAAATCTTTTAATTTTTTTTAATAATTTACATAAAAGAAAATAATAAAATATATTACGATGCTAATTTTTTTTGCATGAAAGCCTCAAATTATTAGCTTGGTTAACCGTAAAACCTCAAGTAATTAAACGTGAAGTTGGAAGTTAT
Source organism: Acanthosepion lycidas (assembly GCA_963932145.1). NCBI lineage: Eukaryota > Metazoa > Mollusca > Cephalopoda > Sepiida > Sepiidae > Acanthosepion > Acanthosepion lycidas. Next base: position 35,839,709 of record OZ010587.1, read on the forward strand.
TCGAGATCAGTAAATGTCATCAAAGAGCACAGCATATTACTTCTTGCCAAATGCAGCGATTTCTTGTAAAATGCACTAACATATCGAGTTTCCCATGAAGTACAACAGTGTCCAAAAATGCAATGGTGGGTAAAGCCCGATACAGCATCTTTCATTCTTAGAGATAAATTGTTACTTTTTGCACCAAATACAAGTGCCGTCAGGAATATTCATGCTGGGGGAATTTTCCATTAATCATTCCGGTCAGTGCCTAGGTGGGTGACCGCTTGGAAATACAAGGTGCTGTAAGCTTGGATGTGCGGGTGGTGCAATGAATAATGTCCCGGAATTGTTAATCGGAGAGTCTAATTCCAATTCCAGTTGGTTTCGTTATTCACTTGTGAGCAAATACCCTTGAGATCGGTATGAATCCACTTCTTTATACAGTGTAACCCGGATATAAGAGAGCTGTCGGGACCGGAGAAGAAGTCTCTTATATCCGGGTTTCTCTTATATCCGGGTTTGGTCTATTTTGGTTAGGTAAGTATGGCTCTAATTTGGGACCAGAAAAAAATCTCTCTTATATCCGCGTTTCTCTTATATCCGGGTTACACTGTACCTCAGTTATGGATTAGTTAATATGACTTGTATCACTAAATCATTATTACCCCCTCCGCCAAAAACAAAATTCTTACAATCTAAAAATATATTCTAGCTTTAGATAAGCTGTAAAGCAGTAGTAAACGAATTTATTAATCAAATAAACATTTTGCCCGGAATTTTTATATAAGTTTAATAAACAAGAACAAAATAACCACCGTATGGAAAAATTACTTGATAAAAAAAATTTAAAAAAATATTAGGCCGTACCAAATAAGTACTGTGTCGGGTGCGGGGCGGAAGAAATAGAATAAAATAATTTAATGTGGCCTAACTTTGCATTTGGTGTAAATAGATAGAAAAAGTAAAAAAAATAAAAAAATAAAAAAACAAATAATAGAAAAAGTACTGTTATCAAAGTTTAATGGCAATTACCAGTGGGAGTCAATTTTGAAGAAAAATATTTTTTGTGTTGTTTTTTATTTTTTAGTGTAAAAATGGTCCTAATCTGTATAAGCAACCAATGTTTTCCATCCCTACCAAATATGGCAGTTGAAAAAAAATGAACTGAGTTTTTGTAAAAGATTCCTGTAAAAGATCATTTGTACGAATCAGCTAACGCTTAATATCTCAGAATTTCAAAAAATTAAGTAACGGGTAACAGATGAAAAAATATTTTTCTTAAGATTTTATACAAAAATAAAAATTTCAAAAATAATTTTATTCACTTCTAAATAAGTACTTTTTCATTAAAAACCAACAATTATCTGATTTTTGGAAGAATTTTTAAATCAGTGTGTTTTTTACTGCAAAAAAAAAAAAAAAAAAAAAATGAAAGAAGGACGTCAGAATTTCCTATATTAATGATTAACTAATCTTTAGTCCCCCTCATCCCGTTGACCAAAATTTCGAACGTACTAGAAAGGGTTAAAAAAAGTTAAAATAAAAAATAATTTATTCTTTCCTCTTAATAATAACATAAACATTTTGACGATAAAACTTTGTTTTTATTAAGTTTGTGGTTCTTTTTTCATCATAGAATGCTCTGTTTTCAACGAATTCATGGATTTATCTAGTTTTGAAGCTGTTCAGAAGACAACTGATTTCCTCGACTCTCTTGAGCTGTCTGATATCTCCACTGACAAGGCTTCAACTAAAAGCTGGCATGATTCTCAGAAATATTCCGCATCCAATAGTTGGAGGAAAACTTGCTAGCTGCTAAGCAGGTTCTCTTCCATGTAAACGAAGAAAGGTGAAAAAGAAAAATGCGTTCGTTCATGGTAATTCCATAATTCTAAAAGACTTTCTCATTGAATTCAAGGATCTTCAGTTCCCAGTCATGCCCAGCTGTGGTATGGCTATAATCAAGGCACAAGGTACAATGTCCCAAGTTGGTTGGCACCAGCCTAACTTCTCCATATATCACTGGTTTGGATCCCCAAGTAACTTTTTCGTGCTGGCATCAAGTGGAAGAATCATTAATGCTTTGTACTCAGAAAACCTGGTAACCTAATGAGCTATAACATTTGTTTTGTTTGAATATTTTTCAGCTGTAGTTACTTTTTCATGTGTAAATTTATTTTCAACGCCAAGTGACCCCCACCACTGCTACTACTACTAAACTACTACTACTACTACTAATAATAATAATAATAGAAACCAGTGAAACTCCGGTGATCGATCTATCTATTAGGTTGGTGCAAAAATAATGTCGTTTTCTTACATATGTTACTATGTGAGAAAACGACATTATTTTTGCACCAACCTAATATATATCTATCTATCTATCTATCTATCTATCTATCTATCTATCTCTTGTTATTGAATTAGGTGTATGATTTGAACTAAAAGGAAGAAATATTAAGCGTTGATTACGAGGATACGGCGTGTATCAATCTAATTCTCTTTATTTATATCAGACAACTTTGTGCACTTCATAATAATTAAAATTCTTAAAATAAAATTATTTTTCTGTTTAATATAATTGAACATTTCATGAGATATCTGATCTTGACGTTTTGTTTAGAATATCCTCTTTGCAAGGTCGAATTTTGGACAAGCACACTCTTAAATCTTCTTCCATGTCGTAGTCGATTTTGTTATTGTATACACTTACTTATTATAACAATCATATACTCATATAATCAATCTAAATGGAGTTTAATTCTGATTTGTACATTTATTGTATTTTAATTTAGTTAATGAACTTTGAAATTTCCGCAGCACACCGACGATCCTCTCACGGGATATCAGCTTGCTGTGGCACATTGGTTAAAATCACTGGTTTAGAGTTATATCCTCCTGTATTTTTTCAAGTACTTTAGAATATTTTTGTCATTATTAATAATTGGATGTTATCATTGTGGTAGACAAGATCGTGTTGACTACAGCTTGGCGTTTTGAGGAACGCTAGAATTCAAATTCAAATATACGCATATATATGCATGCTTCCCGATCACACCGAAAAAGAAGGTATCAATTATTTATACGTAATATTATTATTTTATACGCCTAGTATTAAATATTTTATGCACATTTTAAATTAACATCTCATGTAGCGAAATATATATATATATATATATATATATATATATATATATATATATATATATACGCCTTGTGTTAATAATTTTCGAATAACAAATGTCTAATCAGACCCTTATATTTTGGGATAAAAGCTCAATTTTTATTAATATTTACGTTACGGTAGTCATACAGAGTGATATGGGGGAGAGAGAGAGAGAGAGAGAGAGAGGGAGATGAGAGCGAGGGAGAAAGGTGAAAGAGAGAGAGAGGTGAAAGCAAGAAATGTGAGAGAGAGATGAGAGCGTGAGAGAGAGAGGTAAGAGAGAAAGGTGTGAGAGAGACGTGAGAGAGGGGAGAGATAGAAAGATGAGATAGATGTGAGACAGAGTGGAGGAGAGAGATAGTGGAAAGAGAAAGAGGGGAGAGAGAGAAAAAAATGTGCACGTCCGATCAGTTCTTTTAAATCAAATATGTTGTGCAGTTCAATTTATATTACAATGAATCATTCATACTACTACGGTAAATTAGTAAAGTTAATAATATAAAATGGCGAAATCTTAAAAAATTAGAAGGTCAGATCAAATAGGCGACCTTGGTTTTAACCTGACGCTGTTATCAAGCTAATTCTATCAACTGACCATCCAACGCTTTATTTTTTAAAACTTTTCACACGTACATTGAACACTTTTTATACTATTGCTTCCTAGTCTCTGTCCATTAACTTAACTCTTCAACTTTGATCATTAACCGTTTATACATATATATATATATATGTGTGTGTGTGTGTGCGTGTAAGTATATTAAAGTTTTCTATCGCCCGTTTCACACTCCTCCTCAGTCTTTTTGAATAGTTGAGGTTTATCCATTGTTTCGAGTTTAGGATTTGGTTTCCCGTTCCGTCTGCTTCAGCTCTGCACTCCTAATGCTTGTCCTTTTTTATGCTAATCTAATCGCCACACAGCAACCCTCTACCTTGAGTGGCTCTTGGGTCGTTTTTTCGGTGAAAATTAGTAAAAAAAAAAAAAAAAAAAATAAATGCAATCAACATACCAAATCGTTTTTAATTATTACCAAATTATCGAGAGAATTAGGAAATAAATAAATTTCTCAGTGATTCCTGCAGGTAAGTCTTCGATGTAAGGATGTTAATCTCATTCCAGTCAAACGCTTCCAATTGTAATCGACGAAACTTTCACTGTTTGTATATTTTCTTAAAGAGGTTTAATTTGCAGTGTTGCTAGTTTTCCTATAAGCTTTTCTATGCACTCACTAAGTCCCAAAAAGAAAGCTCTTGCCCAAATACAAGAAATAAAAAAAAAAGCAGAAGTACTTTATCATACGTTTTTTAACGAAACATATTAGAAAAGGATTTATACTCAAATACACAAATATATATATATATATATATATATATATATATATATATATATATATATGAGAAGAATGGAAATCACGAAAATCTCTATCGAGCCACATCGTATTATAATTAAATATGAAAAATATTTTCATCGTCTGCTTCAATGTTTACTGACATTTTTTTATTTAATCAGTTTTCCTGCTTTTTTTTCCCGAAAATTTTCAAAGGAAAAGGTTCTATCTCTAATCGAAGATATTTTCCCCGATTGGGCATTTGGGAAAAGATAAGCAAAATATTGCTTCCGTTTTGCTAATTTGAATCTTCTTTCTTAGCTGGATTCTATTTTAGACACACACATACACACACGCGCGCGCACACACACAGACACACAAGCACGCACACAGACACAGACACACGTATATATATTTCATTATTTCAACCGTTATTTTTAGTGGATACCCGTATTTGAGTAGAAGTTTCACTTAGAACGTTTGATGTAATGAAGTAATGTGATTATGTTGGCTTAAAAAATAAGATCCATTAATTACACACACACACACACACACATATATATATATATCGGTATCTCCACAGAAATGTGATATGTAATGTTTAAAATGAATTTTTTAAATGAAAAATCTTACTTGAAGCTTTCATTTTAGATTTAATTTCAAACTAATAGATTAAATTTAATATTTTCAATAATCAAAATACATTTCTGCATTTCAAAACTAATTTAAATTGATCGAAAGAAGTTTTCGTTTTGAACTCACTAAACGTCGCTGATTTTAGCGCCATTTTTAGCCATCTGAGTCATCAATGTAATTCTCTTTTTTAAAAAATCTTTCAAAAATAAAATATACTTTTCTGAAACATTATTTGAGGAATATTAACTGACTTAAAAATTCAATTAACCTAATTTGAAATAAATATTACGTACTTTAAGTTTAAAACATCGCAGAAATACATTTTAATATGACGGTAGCTTTTTTTATTTTAGGTGATGACAGATTGAAAGCTTCAATGCCAGAGGGAAGTTTATCTAATGTTTTTCTACGTTTGTCATATCTGTAAAATTTCTTGAAGAATATAACGCGAGCGCCTTCTTATATAATTTTTAACTATTCAGTAATTAAAAAAAATTAGGAAAATATTCTACGTAATCTAATGTTTTATTGAATTTTAGGTACTTTGGTTTTAAATTTATTATATTTATCGCTCTTATTTTCTGACAATGTCATGTATGCACAACTGACACGTTTATATACATAAAAAAAAAATAAAAATTCTTTTTAAGATATTGGGTACCGCCAAATAGTACTAAGCTTTTCTATTTACGATTACTAAATATAGTTTTTCTTAATAACAATATCACTTAACCTCTATAAAGATAGAATTTTAACAGATTTAAAACTTTGTAAATTATTATAATTAAAATTAAAAAAAAATTAAAAGAGTTCTTGTAAAAATTCATTATTCATCAAAACGATTTATTTTAACATTCGCTTAATGTCCATAATATATCTTATAGGCAATTAAAAGTTTTCCTAATTAAATAATGTCTTAGTTTTATGACATTTTTTATTTTACAATTCAGAGAAGATTTGGGGTCCTGTTTTACAAAAAAAAATTGAGGGTTTAAATTCTCCAAAGAGTTCTGGTTTAACTAATAGAAACATTAAGCGCCACAAAATTTAATTTCTCGAAATTTCATAAAATTAAATAACGGAGGAAACATGTAAAAAAAAATATTTTTCCCAAGAGTTTTTTTGAAAAAAGACTTAAAAATAATCTCATTCATTCGTGAACAAGCTCTGAAAGATTCATTAAGATCCAACAATTATTTGATTTTTGCAAGAATTTCCAAATCAATGTATTTTTCAGCGCAAAGAAAAGACGCTATAATTTCCTACACTAATTTTAGCCCCTTTACTGATGCAAGAAAAACAAGAATTTTAACCAAAATTTTGAACGTTTTAAAAAGGATGAAAAATATAACTTAATAAGTAAAAATTCCGTTGGTCTTCCCTCTTAACAAAAATATATAAAGATTTTGACAAAACTTTGTTTTAATTAAGTTTGGGCATTTTTTCATCATGGTATGCTATTTTTTAGCAAATCTATGGAGTTACCTATATGTGCGTGTGTATGCTTGTATATATATATATATATATATGTGTGTGTGTGTGTGTGCGAATGAAGACAAAATGAAAATTTTTCTTTACCCTGACGCGTTTTGTCCTCTGATGGACTTTATCAAGGCAAAAAGAAGATGAAACGCAACGGTAAAGACAATTTTTCTTTATTTTATATTGTCTTTTTACATAAAGTTTTATTCATATCTGAATTTTAATATATATATATATGTTAAAATTATATATATATATATATATATTTATATATATATATATACATATATATATATATATATATGTGTGTGTGTGTGTGTGATGGTTCTATAATATATAAGAGGCATGTAAGTTGACTATGTATTATTATCACTAGGTTTCCAAACATTCTAGCCTTATGCCAAACCTGACTAAATCTGATGAGAAAATTCATATCCGCTAAGTTAACAACTCTTTTGGAGAGCCAATCCTAATAAAGCGACATCAATGCTGAATGGGTATTCCATGGTTATGGCCTTGTACGAGATTAAGGTCATGTTACAAGATAGCAAGTGAATGAAAACTAGAATCGAAAGGAACACCAATAAGATGTCCTTTATTTTGTGTTTTCTTTTGTATTGTACTATTTTTTTTATTTGAGGTGTCAAACAAAGTTGAATCCAGGCACCACTTTAAAGCGATAATCGCTGACTTCTCGTTAATGTTAAGGCGCCGGAAGTGAGCCTTGAACGTGTGACTGCGCATGTCGGAAATTTGAAAGTTGGGATTTTTTTTTTCGCTGATTCTTGATTAGTTGTGACTCTCGTCGAGTCAGCATGCACGCGTTTCTATCATCGTTTTTTATTTTATTATTATTATTATTATTATTATTATTATTATTATTATTATTATTATTATTTATGCGGATGTGCATTGTTTTCTTTCTTGTCCTGTAATAATGGTGACTGTAAATTTCAAATGCAAATCAAGTTCGGATTTCTGAAGAATCTTATCCCACGTCAATAAAAAAAATATTTATTTAAGAATTAGGGAATCGAAAATATTAAGAAAAGATCATCGGGTGGAACAGAAGCGACCTGACGCCCGAATATCAGAAATGAAGCACTTTTTAGTAGTTTTTGATTAATAAATGAACTTATATTACTTTAGGGTTTTCCGAATTCCTTAGATGAAGCATTAATATTTTTACTGGTTTATTTTCCTTTATTTTTGCTGTTTTTATCACAGTGGTCGGCTTGTTTACGAATGTCCATTAAGAATGTTTACATCACAATTTAAGTTGCACGAATCGGAGTAAACATTAAGAATCAGAAAAACGAGAATCACATTTTTTTTTTGGTGTGTGTGTGTGGGGGGGTCTCATTTGGCAAAAACAACTCATTATCAATTAAAATACGAAAGCTAAGTCATTCAAATTTAGTAATGTAGCTACATTCTTCCCTAACCGATTTTATCCATTTTGTCTACTTACACTTCGTAACCAGTCTTCTTATATGACAATGAATACTGGAAAATCTCCTCACACATGAAAAAGAAACGAGGCAACAGAAATGTGGCTCTACTGAAGGATGCTGAGAATACCATGGACACAGCATAGGGAAAAAAAGCTTGGAGAATTTGACACTCACATCTTCTGTAAAACTACAACTGGTAATGGCAAGGCTAGTGATATAGAGGATGGGGAATTGTAGAAAGCTATGCTTGTCGCCCAAGTCCTAAAAGAATATGGCACATAAAAGAAGTATTCAAAGATATTTAAATTATTTTCTGGACAGTGATTTCCCATACTTATATGCATCTATACCTCTCTTTTTGAAGGCCCCAAAGAGCTCACAGAGGAATCCAATTGTTAACTAGAATAACAAAAGAAGCTTTCCAAAAGTTAAGATATTAAGAAACAAGAAATTTCGTTAGAACTAAAGAAAAGCATTCTGAACTGTTATAATATATCAGTTATCCTATATGGCAGTGAATTTCCTCACGGATAATGAGGCGACTTGAGGCAACAGAGATGTGACTATAACGGAATGCGTAGAATCTCATGGACAAAGCATGTGAATAATAGAGAAGTTTTAAGGAAAACCGAAACAAAAAAGTCAATTATACTTAGAATCAGAAAGAGGTAGTGGAATTTTCTAGGACACACAATAACGTGCCACAGGACACACTATAAACAAGGGAGACATAGGGAAACAAAGAATAGGTTGTATAAATGGCTGGCAGAACAGGGGGTGGATGGTGACAAAACAAACCTTATTAAGAGCTACAGAGGATAGGACGTTGTGGAGAACTATGATCGCTCACATACTGATGGACGCAATATTTCGAAGAAGAATAGTAAATATAAGACTTACGTTATCCAGTTGTTTTCAGTGAAAAGTTGGACGTACACACGCACATACACACTGACACTAATACACACACACACTCTCTCTCACACACACACACTGACACGCACACACACGAACTGGCACACACACTGGTACACACGAACTGACACACACACACACTGACACACACACACACACACACACTGAGATACTGACACATACACTGAAACATCCACACTGACACACACACGCAGTGACACACACGCAGACTCACACACACACACACACACTGAGACGCACACTGGCACACACACTGACACACATACACACTGACACGCACACACTGACACAATCATGGATACAAACATACATCATTAGATGGCGTTTTAGATGGAATTTTCAGTGTTCAATGCTTGTTCTATGGGATTAATATTTACTACTGAATCAAGTGCATTGACAAAGAGGAGATTATGTGGAAAAATAAAACATACGAACATTTGATGTATTACAATTACATACACACATTCAGAGCATACATAAACGCATACAACTAGATAATTAAGAAGCCTCACACATATACACAACACCGGGAAAGACGCATACATACATGCATTCATAAAACATTTGCACAGTGTAACACACCACACTCCCGGATACACACGCACAAGTGATTTTTGTCGTTAATAACCGAGGCAAATGATTATTGACGTCATTAACCTAGGCAAACGCAACAATACTTCCCCTTACCAATAACCTTGTTTCGTTTTTCCTTAACTGTAGAATACCAGATTCTTGCATATTTAGCTTGATCTTGGAGTCAATATTTCCTCTTTTCTGATGTAAACATTCGAAGTTTAATTAGTAATCTCAAAGTCGAGTAAGTGATAAAATCTCGAAACCGAACGCCCATAGGAAATATATTCTTTATTCGTGCATGAGTCTTGTATTTTGTCCAAAGATCTCCCTAGTTTTCCAGCCCATATTCAGGAAATCAGTCTTCAAAAAGAATAATGTGAAACTTTTAAAATTTTAATGGCACGTATTCTTCCAGAAATATAATTCGGATCTTATATGCAAAGTTGAGGTTGCTGGTAAGCTGTTTTTCTTTTCTATAATAAATTCACAGTAGGATTCTTTCTATAATAAATTCATGTAATTTATTTTAATGGTTACGCCACGGTAAAAAAGGCTGAGAAACGCTGGCCTAAACTATATAGTTACTCGAATATTTATATTTGAAATTATATCAATTTTTTAAAAACACCCTGCATTTTTCCTTTTGTCCTTGTATGTTTTAATATTCTTTTCTCTATCTTTAGCTAAATATTTCAATAAGATCAGTTCGGTACCTATCGCTTCGCTGACGGCAAAATAATCTGTATTTATAAAAAAATGTATTCATTTGATATGCAGAAGGGGGCCATAAAAATTACTTCAAACTACTTTCTCTGGTTCTAAAACTGCATTAATTTAAGCGTGCTACTAGGTTGGTATCTCAATCCCACCCTTTAGCTGTCGAAACGGTTAAATGTAGCCATTTTTTCTACTCCAATAGCTTCATGTCTTGCACTTCCCGTCTGTGAAACTCCCTTCCAGATGCCTTGATCCTTCCCTTGATCCTTTCTTCAATCACGTCTCTTTACTCTTGCTCCCACTCTCTGTAACCCCTTGCGTGCTAGTGACACTCCCGCCTTGCTTGGGGTGAAAAGCTTAAAAAAATTACTTGTACTGGTTTTTTATTTTTTTATATTTTTTAATAATGTTCAGAAAGGGTCAAGAGTCACTCAAGTTAGTGTGTTACTGGGCGGGGTTATATTAGCGTAGGAAAGGACAAAAACTTTGTTGATATAATAATATCTGTTTTTCGTTTCTTTATAAATGGCTAATTACCCGCCCAAGGGTTGTTACAAGACCTCACAACATAGATATTCATTTCATTTTCATTCACATTTCTCTCTGAATTCCTGGAATAAAGTGTTATTTATTACTTTATTTATATTCGGACTATTGTCCTCATCTTTGTTGTTATTGCAATGGTTCGATCGTTGTGCTCTCCGACCTTCCTCAGGTCTTCTGGGTAAACTATAGGGTATTCTGAATTTAATCCTCGTTCAACTGTCCATATCTAGGGATATTATCTAGTTTTTATTTAATATTGCTCGCCCGTTCAACTGAGTCCAAGTACAAACTTCCCGACCTAGGGATTGAACTTACAACCACTATATCACCAAATTCGCAAAGCAACGTTTTAATCTACTAGGTTAATATCCCGTAGTATCCTTTTGCTGTTGCCTATCATATTTTGATTCATGCTGCTGCTGCTGCTGTTGGAGACTTGTTGTCATTTATCTTTCTTTATTAAAGGCATCCATATTGTATGTATTCCTATGCTAGGCCTATTATTCAAATTGTCTGTGCATGTACGTTTGCGTGTATATTTTTTAAAATATTTATGCAAAAATTGATTAAAAAAAGAAAACGTAAAAAAATAATTCTATTTTTTATAAAATAATTTCCGAAATGTTCAATAAAATCTTATTTACTGTTTTTTTTGGAAGGTTTCAAAATGTTTTTTTTCTTTTTTCCAACTTTATGATCTTGGGAAGGGTTGTCGAGACTGGGTGGGAGGAATATATATATAAACGAAATAAATTATGACCATGGAATATTAGTGTTTAAGCCTTTTTATTATATATTATATATATATATATATATATATATATAATGAAATTGCAAGTATGGTGACTTTTAAGCGTAGCATAGATGCAGCACAAGGATGAAAGTAGGGAACATCCAGTGAGAATCGAACTCACTACTCAGTCGTAGTAATTGATCTAGTGGGACAAGCTTGCTAACCATTACACCACGTCAAAGGGCACAAATTGCGTGCTCTTGTGTATACATTAAATGTCTCTCGTCCACAACATGGACATGCGCAGATACATGACACACGCGCATGTGCAGTCACACGCAGCCAGTGCGGGACGGACAGAGAAGCAGCTCTTTTATTATAATAGGAAGAAGACTGTTAATGCATTTAAGTGTAAAGCATTAATATTTTTCTTCAAATTCCCTGCTGAAATGGATTAAAAAATATCCTATCAAATATAGTGACTTTTCAGATGTACTAGTTCATGTGTGTTGCCGAAGGGTTCTTAAAATTATAAAGATTTAAAAAAATATGTATTTGAATTAATCTTTTATTCATTTTTCTAGAACGAGATTTAGAAAATGTAGCTCATATAAAGTATATCTAATTCATTTATTAGCTAAAGAAATAAATAAAATATAAAACGAACTGATACATACAAAATTTCACGTTATATAACGCGCATCCCAATTCTTAATTTAAAATTCTTGAGAGAAAATAAAGGCACGAATTTTTAAATAGAAGAGACAAGAAAAATATAATTGAAATCACAACTCCCCATCAAAAGACAAAAAAAAAAAAAAACCCCAAAAATCAAAACAAACTATCGTCTGTCGAAAAATTCAATTGCTTATATAAACTTTATTAATTCTAATCGGAGTGTTCAAGTCTTCGAACATGTATCATAATAGCATCTGTCCTCTCTTCTGAAAGAAACCTGGATTCTAATCCTGAGGTAGCACCTCCTTCATTGCAGTAAAGAAAGAGGATTAATGGATAGCGATGTCAGCGTGATTAGTGGTCGCGGGGATAAGGTTATTTTTTGACCCTGGCCCATATATACACGTATAGGCATCCCAAGTTACACAGACTTTGTATCACATCCTGCCACTATGATGAGATGAATAAATAGAGAACCCGTCCTCTGGATTGGGATCAAAGCGTAGTATCTCTTCTTCTTTCTACCGTTTGGGGATTCCGGTTCTGGGGTAGCACCTCCCCATTGCATAACAAAGCACTACCAACATGAATTTCATAAAATGAAATAAGCGACAGATGTATAAAATCCTTTTTTTTTTACCAAGATTTTCTAAAAAAAAAAATGATGCATTTCTAAAATAATTTAATTCATTTTTGAATAAGCTTGAAAGTTGCATTAAAATCTGACAATTTCCAAATCAGTGTGTTTCGCAACGCAAAAGAACAACATAAAAAAAACAAAACAAAAAAAAAAAACGCTAAAATTTTCCATATTAATTTAGTCACCCGTTGAGAAAATATAAATTTTTAACCAACATTTTGAAGATTCTAAAAAGGATTAAAAAAAAGTTAATTTTTGCATAAAAGATTCTTCGATCTTTCTTCTTAACAATAACAAAGATTTTGATGCTAAAAACTTTATTTTGATCAAGTTTGTGACATTTTTTCATGATGTATACTCATTTTTTTCGCGAATCTTGATGCTAATGTGTATTGAAGACTTTATACCGTTGGCAAAATATTTTCGAGAAAATCATAATTGTCCGTTAAGAAATCTATTGTTACCGTGAATTTTAATAATCGGTTTTTGCCGAATGGCGAAATTTGCATCTTTCGATTATTGATAAAATATTAGGTTGGTGCAAAAATAATAATAATGTCGTTTTTTGACGTATTTTTTAACGTCAAAAAAACGACATTATTACGTCATTATTTTTGCACCAACCTAATACTATAGACACCGACTTGGTTGATTTTAAATTATATTTCGACTTGGATGTATCTATGAAAGACTCTAAAGTATTTAATGAATAAATTTCAATAACTTTATTGACTACTCCAATAGATAAAAATATTACAAATAAAGTGAAAGAAAGAAAGAAAGAAAGGATGAACTAAGGAAGGAAAGAAAGAAAGAAAGAAAGAAAGAAGAGTATAAATGAATGGAAAAAGAGAGAAGAAGAAAGTGATGGAGAGGATGAAGAAGCTAGAAATAAATGAATGAATAAAGTTTCAGAGAAGGTAAAGAATAAAAAAAGAGAAAACTATTAGAAAAATAGAAGAAAAAAGTAGAAAAGAAGAAAATTTAGGAAAAAGAAGAAAAAGAAAATTAGAAAGAAAGAAAGAAGAAAAAAGAAGAAATTGGAAAGGAAGGCGAAGTAAAAGAAAATTAGAAAGAAAGAAAGAAAAAAAAAGAAATTGGAAAGGAAGGCGAAGTAAAAGAAAATTAGAGAGAAAGAAAGAAAGAAAGAAAGAAAGAAGAAAAAACGAAGAAGAGGAGGAAAGTAATTAGAAAGGAAAAAAAGAAAAAGAAAATTCGAAAGAAAGAAAGAAGAAGAAATCGGAAAGGAAGACAAAGTAAGAGAAAATTAGAAAGAAGGAAGGAAAGAAAGAAGAAGAAAAGACGAAGAAGAAAAGGAAAGAAATTAGAAAGGAAAAAAGAAGAAAAAATTATAAAGAAAGAAAGAAGAAGGAAAAGAGGAAAGAAATTAGAAAGGAAAAGATAAAAAAGAAAATAAGAAATAAAGAAATAAAGAAGAAAGAAGAAAAAGACGAAAGAAATTAGAAAGGAAAAAAGAAAAAGAATATTAGAAAGAAAGAAGAAGAATTTTAAAAGGAAGACGAAGTAAAAGAAAATTAGTAACTAAGAATGAAAAAAGAAAGAAAGAAAGAAAAAAGATAGAAAGAAAGAAAGAAGTTTTCCGACATTAGCATGAAGAAGAAAAAATTATAATGAAATTGGAAGGGAGGCAGATGGTGAGGGTTCGATCAGTGAGGATGTCGGGGGGGGGGGGGGGTAAAGATAGATACAACGACGACGACGACGACGACAGAAAAACGGCGGTCTCTTTGAAAGATTAAAGAGGAGGAATTGAAAGTTTAACACAAAAAATTGAGACAATGCGGATTCCGTACGTAAAGTCAGATTTTGAGAAAGATTTTTTGTAAATCCGCCTTTATATCCGAATCGATGACGTAATATTCCGAGCAGAAGAAATGCATGCGTGCATATAAAGCCGGAAGCACACAAGCTTCTGCACACATAGACAAACTGGCAGACACGCACAAGCAGAAAGACAGAGAACGGAACAAGTATATACATATGCACACAGAGGTACAATCAGATATAAGGTTTGCTGATACATACATACGCAAACACACGCACGTACTCACAGTGGTGTATATACAAATACAGAGAAACAGATGCTCACACAAATACACAGGCACTTGTGGCAGACTGTGATATATATATATATATATATATATATATATATATATATATATATATATAATAAAAAGGCTTAAACACTAATATTCCATGGTCATAATTTATTCCATTGGAATCGTAAATACGATCCAATTCATCAGACCTACAAATTCAAAAAGAAAACAGAAAAGAACAACTCCGGAAATAAAAATAGAATTTAGAGAGAGTGTAAGTATGAGAGTGTGGGACGAATGTTAGAGCTAAAGAGAGGGGAAACATACGAGAGAAGGTGGGAGATTAAAATTTAACAGAGAGGATTTTTTTTAAACTAGAGGTGAGTGGAAGGGGGAAATATGAATGTTGTCGGATGTCTAATACATTAAAGATACATTTCGTGGTGACATACACACACCATAGAAGATCTAATGTTAAAGATCAGAATAAGAGGGAGGGAGAGTAAAGGAAAGAAGTGGTGGGGGAGAGAGATGGGGCGGAGGAAACTAAAATTGAAGGAGATTTACTGAAAAGGCCGCTGTGTAATTGAGAAAATTTGACAAAATTAATACTACTGTTTCCTGTTCCAACTAAAATTTGACCAATAACTGTTTTATAATTATAATGAATATATATATATATATATATATATATATATATATATATATATATATATATATATATATATATATATGTGTGTGTGTGTGCGTTCGTGTACGCGTGCACGAGCGTATAGATATATGAATAATGTTGAAAAACATTTATTTTGTACTACACATATTTATTTTCTTACGATGATCGCTTTTGCCAATGCAATTAATTCATTAGTAAATACTGATAAGAGATCAAACATGATACAGTGAAAATTTCAGATAAAATTTAGTTAGTAACTACATCTAAACCTTCGGATTTATTTATATACTCACACGCGTGCGCGTACAGAAAGAGAGAGAGAGAGAGAGACTGAGCGGGAGTGTGTGTGTGTGTGTGTGTGAGAGAGAGAGAGAGAGAGTGTCACCTTTCTTAACTTTACTCCTAGAAGCTGTAGCCCAACATATCATACCATTTTGGAATCAGACCGACTCCGTGAGCAAATTAAAAGGATTACGAGCCATATACTCGCAATCCTGAAATTTTTGATTTCCAATTTCAGATTCTGCCATCTTGGTTTTACTTATAAAAACAATTGAAGGGACACAACTCTCTAACAGTCAATAGCTCATGTTCAAATTAAAAAATACTGTTCTCAAATTACAATGTTTCAAATTAAAATTGTCCGTGTTTTCAACTTTATTCCTAGAGGCCGTAGTCCAACATAACATATCATTTTGGCGAGCAAATTAAAAACATTCCAGGTCGGATCCGAACCAGCAATCCTGAAATTTTTAATTTCCAAGTTTTCATTACTGTGATTGTTTACGGCGATTTTTTAAGTGATTTTTGCGACAATTTTTTTTTTTTTTTTTTTTGGTGAGATAACAGTTTTTATAATTTGGGAATAATCGAAATTACTTGCGAAATCCAGTGAAAGTCAACCACGAAATAAAAATAATTGTTTTGTACGGAAAGTAAGGACCTACATGCATCAAACTGTCCTTAAATTAAGTGGCGAGAGAAGAATTATCATTGAACTTTTAAAAGGTAAACTTAAATATTAATGCAATATTTAAATGCAGCGATCAATTTTGAGTTCTTTTATAGTTTGTTGTTGTCTAACACATCTACTCCTCCCCTACCAATCAACAGCCCTCCACAAGAGCTAGCTTAAATGCCGACCGACGAAGCGGCTTTTAAGCTAGTGTGTACACACACACACACACACACACACACACACATATATATATATATATATAGTACTTACCGTAGAGCAATTGTCATTGTGGTTTCATAATAGATAAAAGACAGATGGGTTTTCTTTTACATTTAAGAAAATATTTTTCTTTATTTTCTTTTACAACTAAATCTGTTAATCAACAAATACGTTCATAGACGTATTAAGCATAAAAGTTTTCAGAAAATTTGTTCAATAATTACATAATTTTAAAGTAGGCGTTTATCATTTAGCAACTAGAAAATAATCTATTATTGGACTAAATTGTAACATCAGAAGAGTCTTCCGTTCTTCTTTGTAAAGTAATTAGAAACTGGTTACTAACCAAGGCTGAAGAGTCTAGTCTGCTCTACTATTTAACCCATAGTGGGTGGCCGCACGTATGATTTGATTATAGTGGTAAAGGCTTGTGCAGAACCAACCACACTTTTTGAAAGAGATGAATACAGAGAACTGGTACCCATATTGTGCCACGAGGTCTTCAAACAGCATTTCAAACAGCAGAGTTGTTTTTCTTCTAGACTCTCACCCAAAAAACAGTTTGGTATACTATTTAACCAATATATATGGGGATGAATTCAAGGATACTTGAGTGTAAGTGAATTTTAACGAACTCGATAGGAATTCAAACTCGGCTCCCCCGAAAACTCATTCCGAGGTCTATTACACCATCAGTATATCCCGCCAAAAAGAAGACAGGTAATAATCGCCCATAAATAATAAGATTTTTGAAAAGAAGTTTAATGAATCGTTATTTCTAGTTATGTACACATGCATTTCTAAGAGAGCGTCAACTCCTCAATTTGGCATTTTACTGATATTATTTTTTTTTAAATAATCCTTTTTAATAATTAGGCGTAAATCTTTTTACATAAATTTTAATTCCTTAAATCAGTTTTGAAGATGGCGTCCCCATTGCATTAGAAACAATGCGACAGACCGCACACTACGATAGAACGTCTGATTACTTAAATCATGTTTGAAAGATGGAGCACCCATTGCATTAGTAACAATGTTGCAGAATGCATACTACATTGGTACCTCTGACCAAATGAACAGACACAGGATGGAACAGGGAATCTTTTTTTGGTCAAAGTCAAAACATTTCATCGCCCCTTCATAGTTTTTATAACCATTATTCATTGGTAGCAATCCTCTTAAAAATATCTAAAACCTCGCCAAACTCGAACCATTTCTACATAGTGTAGATTTGATTTTTACTAAGTGTTCTTCTATTGTGACACTCTATTAATTTAAATTTATTTTCGTAAATTATCTACATTCAAATACAGACACGAATTTCCTGAAGAGTGAGTTCTTTTTGCATCTCTTGTCTATTCGTACCTTCCTTCATGCATAGAAATCGATTTCAATGCCTGTTATCCAAAACAATCAAGAATCGCTATACATTAGGGACGAGGAGAGACTATACTCTGACCTCCGCGTATATAGACACACAGGTAGTGGCAGGAATATGGTTTGATTAATCATGACTGTGTGCACGCACACGATCAAAGATGTTTGCAAACACACACACACATACAGAGAGAAAAGCTCATATTCCTTGGTAAAAGATACAAGTACAATAATTCAGACAAGGAGATGAGCAAAAAAAAAAAAAAAAAAAAATCAAACGTAAGAATAAGATTAAATCGAGGCAAATGCTATAATGCAGAGAAAAGTAATGACAATTCTTCCCCCGACTATTTGTCTGTTCTTAGAACTTAACCGCACGGTTTTGATATGACGCCTGCCGAGAGAGAAGCCCTCAATTCACTGGATTGCCTTCTGATGAACACTCAGAATTGGCGAATATCTTCGATGGAGACAAAGAGTAGAAAGGAGAAACAGAACATAAAAAAGTCCATAAGCGGCACTAAGAAAAAAATAGTTTAAAAAATGACAAAAAAAAAAAAAACAAATGTAAAAAAAATTAATAAAAATCCTAATTTTCTTGAAATAGACTTTTTTATTGGTTTTATTTTTTTAAATTTATTTGCAGTTTTTTTTTCAGCGTGCGTGCGTGTGCGTGGTGCGTGTGCGGGTGAGCGTGTGGCTGTGGAATATTCTCTACCCCCCCCCCCCGCATCACCGCTGATTTTCATTCTGATTCGAGTGCGGAAGGATTTGGGGCTGGGCGGTTATTCGTTTTATCTTGAACGAAACGCGCCTTTTGTGTTTGGTGCAACAAGGATGTTTTGTTTAGACAGCACAACTTCCACGGCACGTAAAGTTTTTCATTCTTTCTTTCTTTCTTTCTTTTTTTTTTTTCTTTTCTTTTTTACTAGGTGAGGGGTGGAGACGGTAGAGAGAGAAAGGAGTAAAAGTTATATATCCGAGTGCTTTTTTATTTTATTTATTTATTTTTGTTTAATATTGTAGAATAATAATAATAATAATAATAATAATAATAATAATAATAATAATAATAATAATAATAATTATTATTATTATTATTATTATTATTATTATTATTTGGAGTGAGCTCTGGAGAAGATAAAAAATTCGGTGATGAAGAAAGTGGATAATCTATCTATCTATCTATCTATCTATCTATCTATCTATCTATCTCGCTCGTCCGCTAGATAAGCTAGATAACTATATGCGGGGAAACTAACACTGAGTCAGTTCATACCGACCTCTATTCATAT
>OZ010587.1:35864161-35916661 GCA_963932145.1 Acanthosepion lycidas
TTACGTCATTATGTTTGAACCAACCTAATAATTTTTCTTTATTGATAGAAACACATTTTGTAATGGAAACTATACAAGTATTTTTTACACCTCAAAAAACATAAAAATATGCACGCACACATGCACTAGTTTCAAGAAAGCTGCCTTGTAAAACATACAATACTAAAACCATTGTAATAAATAGGAAAAAAAAAGGACATGAAATGTGTTTCAGTAAAATGCTAAAATGTCAATGGATTTTTTTTGCACGTACAGTTGAGCAGTTGCTTTCAATGCGGACTTATTGGCTTAATATTATAAATTATCAAATATTTCTATACAATTTTTCTCTGTAATTTGAGAGAACAAATTTAAAAAGAAAAGAAACCAGATAGATAAACAGACATAAATACATACATACATACAGACAGATAGATAGATAGATAGATAGACAGACAGACAGAGAGATTGAGAGAATATAAGGATAAAACAGAGGTAATCAATCAGATAGATAGATATATAGCTAAGACAAGTGATCAGCTTATGATACACACACACACACACACATATATATATACATATGTATGTATGTTTGTATATATACACAAGCATACATACATATGTATACAGTATATATATATATATATATATATATATAGAGAGAGAGAGAGAGAGAGAGAGAGAGAAAGAGAGCGAGAACATAAGGGTGATCCAGATGTTATCAGTCTATGATAGATAAATAGGTAAATAGATAGATAGATAGATAGCTGAGACAAGTGATCAGCTTATATATTTATATATGCATATGTATGTATGTGTATATATATATATATATATATATATATATATATATATATATATATATATATATATATATATATATATATATATATATAGAGAGAGAGAGAGAGAGAGAGAGAGAGAAAGAGAGCGAGAACATAAGGGTGATCCCGATGTTATCAGTCTATGATAGATAGATAGATAGATAGATAGCTAGATAGATAGCTGAGACAAGTGATCAGCTTTAATTTATATATACATATGTATGTATGTTTGTATATATATATATATATATATATATATATATATATATATATATATATAGAGAGAGAGAGAGAGAGAGAGAGAGAGAGAGAGAAAGAGAGCGAGAACATAAGGGTCATCCAGATGTTATCAGTCTATGATAGATAAATAGGTAAATAGATAGATAGATAGATAGCTGAGACAAGTGATCAGCTTATATATTTATATATGCATATGTATGTATATATATATATATATATATATATATATATATATATATATATATATATATATATATAGAGAGAGAGAGAGAGAGAGAGAGAGAGAGAGAGAGAAAGAGAGCGAGAACATAAGGGTGATCCCGATGTTATCAGTCTATGATAGATAGATAGATAGATAGATAGCTAGATAGATAGCTGAGACAAGTGATCAGCTTTAATTTATATATACATATGTATGTATGTTTGTATATATATATATATATATATATATATATATATATATATATAGAGAGAGAGAGAGAGAGAGAGAGAGAGAGAGTGAAAGAGAGCGAGACCATAAGGGTCATCCAGATGTTATCAGTCTATGATAGATAGATAGATAGATAGATAGATAGATAGATAGATAGATAGATAGATAGAAAAATCTAGAGATGAAAAATAAAAATAGGGAATAATTGTGGAAATATGAAGTGGGGGGGTCGTTGCTGATATGAATTGAGTTTTGGGATGTGTGAGAAAGTTAAAGCCGGGAAGAATAAAACAAAGAAAGTAAAGTAAAAAAGAAAAAAAAAGAATATAACAGAAAAAGGAAAAAGAAAGGAAAAGTGAAAAAAAAAAAAAAAAAAAAAAAAAAAAAAAAAGAAGAAAAAATTGAAGTGAAGAAACAAAGTGAGAGAATGAAAGACAAAAGTAAAGGCGAATAAAAAAAAAATATGAAGAAAATATTAAGGATTGAGGCAGGAGTTTAGTGAGTGAATTTTGCAAGCGAAATGTTTCAATTTCCTCAATCAGTTTATTCATTCGATTCATCGTAACCGCCCCATACTCTCCCCCCGCGACATTAACCACCCCCATCACTTTCTCTTCATTCTCCATCCCACTCTCCAACTTTAATCCCCTACTCACTACCTAAAATTCGGTAACTTCAAAGGGATTGAACGAGGCAAAGAGACGCCATCACAAATTAAGGGTACCATAACTGCTCTCGTAGCCGAAGCGCCCTCTACTAACCAGTCGCCTCCGTCGCCATCATGCTTTCCCGAACCAACCGACTGTCTCCGAAGTTCGAAGCCCCATTAACAAGCGCGCACACATATTCATTCTTTGCGTTTTTCTTTCGTTCACTCATTCTTTCTTTCTCTCATTATTAATGGGATTTCATTCTCCTCATCTGTTATTCATTTTTTTCCCTCATTTATAAGTAATTCTATTTTTTACTGCTTTGTTTTTTTTTTTTTTAATTGATTCTTCTTTTTATAGTTTTTTTTATTTAGTCATTATTTCACTTTGTCACTTAGTCTTTCTCCTTCTTGCTTTTTTTTTTTAAAGTCTAGAATGTCTTCATTTCTTTTTCTCATTCGGTTTTTCATAATTTCTTCGTTTTTTTCCTACATATTTTCTTCTAGTTCCTTTCTTTCGCCTTTTTTTCGATTTTTTACTTCTTCTTTTTCTTCGTTGTAAGCATCAAAATATATGATCTTTTCTGTGTCACATTCCGACTATATACTGAGGATTAAGTCCATTGTCATAAAACTCTTGTTATAAGTTAATGATGATGGAAATATATTGAAAGTGCATTAATTTCAGAGTTTCCGCGGTAGATTTACACCCAGGTTCATACAATATATCTCCTTTCCTAAAAAAATAATACTTCAGTTATTACAATGTGGGTTATTTAAAAGCAATAGCGATAAAAATAAAAACAAAAACGGTAGAACGCCGGATAGAGGCGGCAAGCTAATGCATCGGACACCAAAAGTCTTTAAAAAATGTTTCTGTATCTTCAGTCAATTTCTCGATTTTAAATTGTAATCAGCGTTTGTTGTATTTCTTTTCCTCACACTGTGTATGATTCATGAATCGAATTTGAATATGTATCGTAAAAGTTTTTTATTTTGTCATTCCATCATGTCATATATATATATATATATATATATATTATATATATATTATGTTCTCTTATATCCGGGTTATATATATATATATATATGAGTAATATATATATATATATATATATATATATAACGCGAATATAAGAGAGTTGTCGGGAGCGAAGACGAAGTCTCTTATATCCGGGTTTGGTCTAATATATATACATTAATACAGGCTCTAATTTGGGACCAGATAAAATCTCTCTTATATCCGGGTTTCTCTTATATCAGGGTCTCTTATATCTGGGTTACACTGTATATTAAAGAGAAGAGAAGAGAGGTGCCGCAAACGTATTTGGTTGTAATGTGGATTTAAAAAAAAAAAAAATATTATGCTTTATTTTCCATAATTGTACTACACGCGTTTCTGGTCTCGCGACCGTCTTCAGGTAAAAGACGGATATTTCCACATATTATTAAAAATAGTTAATTTTTTTCCTTGTGTTTTTCAATGTTAAATATTCTCGATATGAGACATTCTCTGTTTTTGTGTTAGCAATCCGAATGTCTTTCTTGAATTCAAGAAACATGTGTAGTAAAATTATGGAAAATTAATCATATTTAAAAAAAAAAAAATCCACATTACAACCAAAAACGTTTGTGGCACCTCTCTTCTCTTCTTTTTAATATACACACTTTTCTCTCGTTGGAACCACTATAACCTCTTTCTTTTATATATGTATATATATATATATATATATATATATATATTAAGGATGCAGATTTTCATATATACCGTCTATATTCGCGTATCAGGCCACTTATGAAGACCTAATTTTGAAGCTAATCTAAATGATTGTGGCCCAAAAATTCGGTAACATAAAATTTGGTAATGTTGTACTGGGGTTTTATATGGACCCCACGATTTGCAGTTATTTAAAAATATAGGGGTGGCGCTTAGCCCCCAAATCTCCACTCCAAAATGGTCCTTAAACCAATTTTCAATCGACTTTTATAGTTACCGAATTTTCTACCTTGTCGAAATTACCGAATTTCGAATCTTCCATTTTCGAATTTTCCGTTACCAAATTTTCCTAAATTCAATTTAAATGGATAGTAGCCAAGGCCAGAAGTACATACGCTAATTTTGTATCTCTTGAATGATGCGACTCCTTAAAATTAGCTTCAAAATTAGGGCTTCAAAAGTTGAATGATACGCAAGTATATACTGTATATATATATTTTTTTCATATTGCAGATTTTATATATATATATATATATATATATGAAAATCTGGATATTGAATTTTATCTGAGCTCAAACACCAAATTAGTCGCTATGCAACTATTTCAACGACCAGATGGCCCTTAAATTAAATAAGGTGATTTAACTGCCTGTATAAACCCTAAACTAGTTAACTTAATTAACTAATCTAGTTGTCTTTAGAGTAGGGATCGACTTCATGATTGATGCTCATTGTTGTGACAATCGCACTTTAATCAGCGCTTGTTTTCGAAAAGGTTTAATACATTCAGCCAACTTCGATAGAGCACAATAAAAGAGAGACTGCAAAAATTTCCATCATTATGTGATAAGAATCTCATACACAGAAGTTCATTGCCTTATTTATTTTTGACTAGTTTTTCTTTCATCTTAATTTCTGTTGTTTTTCGTCTCGTAGATTAATTATTATCATCCATTTTTGACTAGTATTTGCGTAGCGTTTGTAACATTAGGGCGCCGTTGTTATATAGCTAAATTACCAATCGACTTCCCTCCTTCCAAAAGGTCTTTTCTCTTTCAATAAGTCATTGAAATAAGCCAACGTCTCACGTAGTAACACTTTTTTAAAGGTTCCAACAAGTTGTAATAAAGAATTCTCGCTACTTGCGGGTTATCTGTCGCCACCTTTTCATTAACGTATGCATGTGGTATTTAAAATGTTTTTTAATTGCTTTTTTTTTCTTTTTTTTTTTTCACACTGCTAAATGGATCTTAAAGATAGCATATCTTTACACATCTGTATTTGTGAAAAAGCTGGAAAATTAATTTTAACCCACAAGTACCGAATTCTCTTTGATCATTATTCCTTTCATCATAATTTCAGTTGATTTTTATCGTATCCACGTTATGAATATCATGGGAAGTGTTCATCTCATTCACAAATGTTTAAACTATGATCTGTAGACACACGTTTTCTCATATCAGTGGTTAAAAGAAAATTCAAACGATTTAATCCTATATATCTTAAAGAGGGCATCAGTCTTTTATCAGAAGCGTATAGTGATTTTCCAAGCGTAGCTTAGATGTGGCACAAGGCCGAAATTAGCTTGCTAACCATTACACCACCTTGAGGTGCCCCTAGAAGCGTATAGATGGGCAATACAAAGGACTACACTAAATACTACATGATTTGAAAAATATCGGCATATGCTGTCCATTTTAATTGTGTCAACAACGAAAATGGAGGGCAGATGTTACAAAGAAAATAAGGATCGATTTAATAATTAATTTTATACAGTGTAACCCGGATATAAGACAGTTTTCCGGACAGGAGACGAAGTCTCTTATGTCCGGGTTTCTCTTATATCCGGGTTTGGTCTTTTATATATACATTAACACAGGCTCTAATTTGGGACCAGAGACAATATCTCTTATATCCGGGTTTCTCTTATATCCGGATTTCTCTTATATCCGGGTCACTTATATCCGGGTTACACCGTACACAACCAAAGACAAAAAGTTCGAAAGGAATCTGCTGCCAATACTAGAACGTGTAATAACCATGAAGTTAATATTTCTAATTTCCTGAAAAACATTTTTATAAAGAGATTTTATATATTTTAATCAATAGTAACACGTTTTACACTATGAATGCTGAATATTTCCTGTATGGAAATGGTTAATTTGACCATTACCATTCAGACCGACAATCTATGGCCTTGGGTATACAATACGGATCAAAAATAAAGAATAAACTTCAGAAGAAACACATACTAATATCCTTTTTGCCTATTGAAGCCTGTCTATATTAAGTAGTTGAGTTATGAATAATCAAGAGTAGTCTCCCCTTGTTTTGTTACTCTCCTCGTTGAGAGAGCTATTTCTGTTTACTGGGACTATAAAAGGACACTATACGCGAACCTTGTATTCTCAGTTGAATAAAGATTTCAAGGTGGAGTAATGGATAACGGCTAGGATCGAGGAATCGGAGAGCCGAGTTTAAATTCTAGTCGAATGCATTACATTCATTTACGTGCTAATACCCATGAGAAAGGTATGAATTGAATTATTCTCCCCTCCCCCAGCTATGGGTAAATAGCAGGAAAGACCGGATTCTATAGCCTATGATGGCAATTGGTCTACTGCAGTAAGAAATGGCAACCTACTGCGGGAAAAATCTGCTTCGTCAGTCATGTATCGAAAGATACATGATCGCCTAAGCGTGTATCACGCATGGCACATAACTAACACCAGCGTACTTTTATCATTACAAGTTGCTTTAACGATTAAGTTAACAGAGCTCCTGCGGTTTGCGAATTATGTTTTCCCAATATATATTTGTATTGTCTTTATGTACACTATTGCTGCTACTACTACTACTACTACTACTACTACTACTACTACTACTAATACTAATAATAATAATAATAATAATAGTAATAGAAATAGAAATATTATCTTTATTTTATTTCTCATGAGATGAATGTATTTTTAATTATTTTTTCCAGGTATTTCTTTGGTTTTATTTTTAATTAGTTCATCCCCGCCCCCACCTAGTAGAAATTATTCTTTCCGATTCATGCTTTTGACTACCTGCAGTAGAATGTCACTTTTGAGTTACTGCTATGAGAGATAACTGAAATTAGGAGGAATGAAACACGAGTATAAAATTAATAATGGTTTACAATGCTTCATTTCCTAAAAATTACAAATGATATTACTACTACTAACACTACTAGTGAAAATAAAGAAAAAAAATCATGATGAAAGAAATACTAATGGTTGACAATATTTCATTTAATAATAGTTTAAGCTCATATTACTACAGCTAATAATAATCATAGTGTAAATAAAGCAAGTAAAATAACGATGAAAGAAATACTAGTAAAACTGAATAATAGTTGACGATGATTCAATATCACATTACTGCTAATCTAATAGGCGAAAAGCAACAGAAATTATGATGAAAGAAAAACTAGTCAAAAATGAATAATGGTCGACAATGCTTCATCAAATAAAAATTCTAGACAATATTACTGCTAAATTCATTAGAAGAAAAGCAAGTAAAATTAAGATGAAGGAAATACTAGTCAAAAATGAATAATGGTTGACAATTCTTCATCTAAAAAAAAAAAAGAAAAAATCAAGATAATTCCTTTTGAATCCCCCCCCCCCGCCACCAACACAGAAAAATTCTTTAGTAGATTGTGTTTGGGTTGAAATGTTGAAAGTTGTTCTTTATTCATTTATAGTTTTCTTTGTTTGGGGATTCTCGTAATAAAACCATTTTTCATTGTCAGTGACTCTTGTCAAAAAATTATTTTGTTTGCGTGTGTGTGTATGCGCGCGCGTGTGCGTGTGTGTGTGCGCGTGTGTGTGTGTGGAGCAAGAAGAGACGTCCATGTGAAACGCATTTCTCTAACTTGAATTTTTTTTCCTTGGACTTGTAAACGACATAATACACTTGACTGGCCGCACAGGCAATAAATTTGGGAGTAAATCTCAATGACACTTCTAAGATGTCTCTAATTTTGCAAAAGATAGCGTTGACGATTTGTGCATCAATCAAATGCTTTTCCAATCAAATGTAGATAAATTCATAACATAAACTTTTTCTGTGATAACTGGTCCATGTCAAGGTTAACAGAGAGTGTAACAGCTTTTAAAATGTTTTTAGGAAGGAGGATTTCAGTGTGATGTAATCCTCATTAGACTAGAAAAAGCAATCAGTAAGTTTAAAACAGTCACTTGCAACTTTTCAGACAGTGGGACACATTACATCAAGGTTTTTTTTGTTGAAAGTATTTCAAACATTTTCATTACGGCAGACCATACGCATGAGGATCTACCTTAGAAATCGGGATTTTTTTTTAATGGGAAAACATTTTTCTATGATTAAAATTGAAGTCTTGGTATCAGGACCGGTGCTTGGGTCTCGTGCTCCCCACCCCGAATCTATGATACGGGGCTACCCACCCTACGACATCTCAATTTTCATAAGGTAGTATTCATATAAAATATAAATTTTTATTGCAATCTAATTATGTACAATAATGGATCATATTCAATATAGGTGAACAGTTCAATTAGAAAAATTGAAAATAAATACAATGTATCTAAATATAAATCATATCATAATAGATTATTTCATCTTAAATAAACTAACAATGTTTCCTGGTAATTTGTAACATCAACTTGACATTGTCTTTGTTAGAAAGCTAATTTTAAAACATTCAACATTATGGATAAAAAATAGTGAATTTTACCTAGTGTTTTTTTCGAGAATTAGTATGTGCAAAATAAATTCACAGATTTGAAAAAAAAAAAAAAAAAAAGGACCCAGGATGACGTCAAAATACGAGAAAATTTTTCATCCTTCAATAGTCAGTTGTGCTTAGTTTAATTTGTAACTTATATAAATGTAGGTAGAAAAAAGTAAATGTTCGTAAGATATTCACAAAGCACTGCCCGGGGGACCCAGTCAAGCTTGACCCCCCGGTCGGGGGTACGGGAGTAGTACGCACTGGCCCTGTTTGGTATAATATTAACACTCGTAACAATGTGATTAAACACACTGGCGTGAATGATTTGTTTCTAATTTATTCATTTGGCTATACGAAAAATATTTTACAAGATAAAATATGTTTTTTCTCCAGACAATTTTTTGCATGACCGTTTCCTTTTATCTAACGCAAACACGTATTATCTTCCTTAGTGAAAAATGCCAATGGTTTGAAATACTGAGAACGTTGCCTTTAAGAAAGGTTTAAGAAATTCAAGAAAAATTATATTTAATCATTATGTATGCGTTTATTTGTGAGAGGGTATGAGTGAACATTTAAGAACAATATTTTTACGAAGCGTTATTTAGGCATAAATTAGGCGCGCCATTTAGAAAGCCAAACGAGCCAAAGTTTGCCCATGACTGGTCTAAAATAAAGGGATAAGTATATAAAACAATTTGGAAATCTCTTAGTTTGACATGTCTCGCTGATCAAATAACGTCATTAGAAAAATTGGAATTTATTTGAATTGTCGAAATATAGCGCCATTCATATTAGTCATATGATCGTTGGATCTTGTTTTTTTTTTTTATTGTATCACCTGAGGCTCGATTCTGTTGGGAGGTACAATTTATCTTTAGAAGGACTTACTCGATCTTGTGGCCAATTGTTAATAATTTCATTATTTAAGAAAATAAAAACAAGAATAACAACTCAAACAAGTGTCCTAGTAAAAAAATAAAATAAAACAAAAATAAAACTTTTATATACTAATAAGAGATAATGGGTTAAAAAGTCCATTCAAAAATTAAAACTGAATATCTAAGATTTGTTTGATGGTTTGTTTAGTGACATATTAGCTTCTTATTTCTCATTTAATGCTGAAATTTAATTTTCTTGGGAACGTTAGTAATTTCTTTTGCAAAAATGTATTGCTGGTATTTTTACTATTAATACTTTCATAGAGTTTTGATCCCAGTTTTGGTGTTAACTATTTGCCCATAGCTGGGACTATATGATATATGTTATACTGCTTTCATAATTGAATACATGGTAGATAAAGCACAGCTTTTGTGCATATATGTTTGTATGGACATAATTTCTAGAGGCGGTGATATGTGTGTTTTATGTTGTCGTTTTGTTGAAGTTATATTTTTGAATACAGTTTGATTTCTATAAGAAATTGTAGGATATTCTATGGATTAATGTCATGAAAATGTTTTTTCATGTAGATTGTTTGCTTGGTTGATTTTGATTAGCGATATATCAAGCTCTATGCGTTAATGCCAAAATCTACATATTTTGAACACAATTGGCTACAACTATATAGATAGGTATTTTGGGTAAGTTTTATATAAAAATGTATTTTTATACTTTCATAGTTATTTCTTTTTTGAGGGTTCACTATTTGCCCATAAGTGGGACCCTAACTGATGTTACCATCCCAGGTTAGGTTGGATCTGTGAACAACAGTAATTAAGAGGTGATTCCACGCTCCTAAAAGCCTTCCGATTACAGGCCTTGCTGCTGAATGTAGTTTATCGTCAAACCCAGGACGTTCTAACTAAGAACTGAGTAAATATAATTATATTTATTTACTAAGTTAGGAAACGTGCTACTTCAGCGTTTTATCTGAGAAAGTGTGCTACATTAATATTTAGTAGAAAGACCCATGAACATTTCATAGTTTTCCTATTTTAATATTCTGATGAATCTTAGTTCATGATTGAATAAGGTCATGGCGAGTTCAAAGACAATAAAATATCCGTAGAAATTCCCCTATCATATCGTTAAATATTTGAGCTTAACTTTAACAAAATATTGCAATAACAATCATAATTAAATATGGATGGTGGTCGTTATTTTAAGACGTAAGGGGGTACAAATAAAAAGATTTGAAATTGACAACTTTTCCACTTCACTGAAACAGCCGTTAAACACTTCTATCTTTCTTTCTTTCTTTCATTGAAATCAAGTGTCTCTGATGATATGTGTTTTGTTTTTCCACGTGATCAAAATGAAATAGTCCATTATTTATTGGGTGTTGGCAGGAAACGTTAAACTTTCTTCACTTGTTTGTTTGTTTCTTTCATTTTCTCACAGAAACCAAGTATTGTCTTTTCCTTTCTTTCCACGCGATCAAAACGGAATGGTCTATTATTTATGAAGTATTGACAGGACGTAACGGTCGTACGAACTAAGGAAAGAAGAGAAGAACAAGCACAATTATAATAAGAAAATAAATGAGGAAATAAGAATGAAATGAAAAAGTAGTCCACACACACACACACACACACACACACACACACACATATATATATATATATATATGTATATATATATATATATATATATATATATATATATATATATATATATATATATTTGAATAAAAACAGATCACTTTAAGGTTCCATGTAATAAGTTATTTCACCACAACCCTTTTAAAGGGCTCTGGATCATCAGACTTTACTTCCAAAAGTTGGAAAAAAAAATCTCTCTGGATATCATCCTCCTTGGGTCTACCCATACGGATTACCTAGTTTTGCATAAACTATATATATATATATATATATATATATATATATATATATATATATATATATGTGTGTGTGTGTGTGTGTGTGTTTTAAATATAGATCACACACTTCAGAAGAATTGTGCATGTAGATACTATTCTTAAGATTCTCGAGACCACAAGCTGAAGAAGAATCATGGACGGGGATAACTCGCTAAAGTGACACCTTAGTGAATATAATGTAACTAGTGTAAATAGTTACAAAACCTCATTTCAGAAATATAGACAGATCCTGAAGAAGGCCGGAGCGTATAACGTCCGAAACGTCGTGAATATGAGAATAAAGATGAGGACACCAGTCCGAACAATGCAAATAAATAATTACAATACCTCATCTCGATACAGTCATTTTTTTAAAACTCAGTATTCATATGCTCTTCTTGAATTACGTTCTGTTTCGCCAATGTAGATTTGATTGGAATGAAAATCAAATTTTTCTGATGATGCTCTTTGATCATCGAAACATGTCAATATACGAGTTTCCAAAATTGTCTTATGTATTTACCATTCGGTCGTATTCTCATTCAAATTTAAATGGGAAATCCAGATGAATGAACATAGTGCACTAAGAATCTGGCCTGTGAAATGAGTTTGTAAAACATTCCATTACATTGAGAAAGTATAGCTTGGTGTGGCACAAGGCCACAGAACGAGACTAGCTTGTTAAGCACTTCTACAAACCCGCATGTGACACAACAGATTCTTTCTCTTCAAACTGTTCATGCATTTTGACGTCTCCCCTCCTCCTTCATGTTGATCAAAATAAAAGAATCTCCCCGACCCCAAGCAGACTTCGTCAACGTTTTGCTCACACAACGCACGCCGACATCTTTCCTTGCCTGCTGGTGGGGCGAGAGCACATTATAATAATAACCTAATTTTTCCGTAAAATATCTTGGATTTCATAATGCAATCAAACGCTCATATCGAATTTAGCGTTGCTGGAAGAAGCGACTGGAGTTAATTTGGGTGCGAAAAGGGGGGGCATTTAAGGGAGAGTGACGTAGATAAGGTAGGAAGTTGGAAAAAGGAGAATTAATGTGTAGAATAATGCGGAAGGCAAGAACGTAGGGTTATGACTTATGTTCACGCGTATTAGACAAGTTGACAGGGGCGATGGCAGTGGTGTGATGAAGGAAATATTAGTGGTAGGTGGAGATGGTGCAGGAACAAGTCGTTAGTGCAATGGAAACAGGGCGACGAAAGAGAAACAGAAAGTGTAGGGTGGGATTTACAGGGTTTTCAATAAGGGTGGACGCGATAGTTTTTAGTCGTTCAGGAAATGGCGAAAGCCGATGTCTTGATGCCGCAAGGGAACAGAATAATAAAAAACAATGAATGGCGGTACAGAAAAGAAAAAATAAATCTCTATTAATGGCAACTCCATAAAAAAACAAATTATATTAAGGCCAATATATATATATATATATATATATATATATATATATATATATATATATGTATATATATATATATATATATTAGGTTGGTGCAAAAATAATGTCGTTTTTTGACGTTACGTCAAAAACGACATTATTTTTGCACCAACCTAATATATATATATATATATATATATATATATATATATATAAGGCAGGATATGTGTGTGTGTGTGTGTGTGTGTGTAACAAATGCACGGCCGCAATTTTCGACGGATTTGCACCAAAATTTACATGCACATGATCCAAGTTAGTGGGAAGGCCAAGACCGACTTTGCATTTCCCAACTCCCATCGATAGTGGAAATAATCGATTTTTTCATGGTTCTACGGCAGTTTTCATGTAGTTTGCGGCCATTTTCTACTGGCCAGAGTGAGAGCCTATAGCTGGCTGCCACGAATAGGCAGGAAGATACTATTGGCCAGCGTGAGAGCCAACAGCTGACTGACACAAATGTTAACTAGCATGCTAGCATGCAAAAAATTCGATACCTGCATTCGTCACAAGTGGGAAAAATTTAAATCTGCATGGCACTTTACTCCAATTGGCTCATTCGCTTGCTTAAACTCAACGTTGATTCTGATTCCGCAGAACTGGGTTGGATGTGAAAAAGTATTTGTTGTTAACATTGTTTTTTCATTCGGTTTTTCCAGTTACGAGTCCTTTTTTAAAGCTGATCGTTTTGTGTTCATTTTGTTTAGTTCTTTTTTTCGTAACAGATTTAATGTTTAGTATAGAGCTTAGAAAAAAATTCGCAGTGTGAGATAAGCATGAAGTAGCATGTAGCTTGTATGTAAAATCAAAACAAAAAGTACTTATAGTAGGATAAGATATGCAAAATAGATTGATTGCGGTTCGGATTGAAGAATCGGAGAGTTGAGTTCGAATTCCAGTCAAATTCATTACATTCACTTACGTACTTGGGAAAGGTATGAATCCATCTCTCTCCCCAACTATGGGTAAAGAGCAGGACTGGGTTCTATAGCCTTAAGTAGCAACCGGACTAGGAGAGTGAAAACTCTGAATTCAAACCAGCCTGAAAAATCTAGATGGAAAGACCTGTAAGCAATTTATCACTCAGTACTATCTGATATTATCTGGTATCCCCTGCAGCCTGCTTTCTCTCCCCAAACGTTACAAAATTGTGTTCCGTGGGATTGTAGGAGCAGGAAGAAAAAGGCTGCTGGGGTCAGCGCAAACCATTGCAACCATACCAGCCTGCTTAGATTGGGTCATAATCGATTCTGAATTAATAAACAAAAGATGTAAAAGAATATTCATTTTATGAGAGTATCAGATTAAAAATATAAAATCAAGAATTTTTGAAACTTAATATCTGCTTTAGCTCCCCTTTTAACATCTGATTTTATTTTATTTTGCGGCGCCATGCTTGAACACTTAGCACAATTGGATCAGTTTTTGCTGAAACTGAAAACTAAACAGAAAATTAAACTCTGTCTTCTGGGCCTTAATCTTTGATAATGCTAATGAGTAAAGTTACGTCCTTTGTTTAAAATCCTTACTGCCATTAAGTTTAAGATAAACCATAACAAATTTCATTATTTTTTAAACATTAGTTTCTAAAACATTTATATGCCCTTTTTCCAACATTAGCTTCTAAAATTTTTATATGCCTTTTATGCGGAACAATTCTATCATATCATTCCAGAAAATAAGTAGATGCAAACAGCAAAAAATGTGTATTTAAAATCAAAAATGTTTAGATTAAAATAAAAGATCCAAATATATTTTATCTGTAGCTGAAGATATGCAACTGCGTTCCAGATATTTAGATTTCGGCATTAAAAACCCATAGAGGTGTCAATATGCCGCTAAACAAAATCAACAAACACGAAAATTCATGGAATTAATCCATATTTTTATTTTTTCAGAGTCACAAAAGAATTAATTTTTGGCATTAAATGACCCATAAGGACTTTGTATGCTGTTAAACAAACAAAAAAAGATCCAAAATATATTCATTTTATGAGAGGATCCCACAGAAATATAGAATCAAGAATCTTTAAAACATAATCTGATTTGCTCCCAACTTTTAACATCGGATTGAATCCCCTCCATCGCTTTTTATTTTGTGGCACCCTTCTTGATATAACAAATATGATGGCGCATAATTACCCTTTATAGTTCGAGCCTTAAACACATCGTCCATGCTGTTGACTTGAGAACTACAGCGAAATCGTATCAATAGTGAATCCATTGATGGAGTTAGTAGTTCTCAGAACGACGGTGGTAGTCAAAGTGGACGGGTTGGAGTTATGTTATTAGATAGTTTGGGTGTGGTGAGTATCTAATGGGAACAGCCAAAGGTCATGCAGTAGAAGGACAAGATCTCAACGAAATTTAATGACAATAATAATTAAATCTACGTTTTCGAAATGTATCCACTCACATACACAAGAAAACCGAAAAGGAAAGAAAGAAAGAATGAAAGGAAGAAAACGAGGTTGTGCTCAACCAACAAAAATAGAATGTCAAGAAAGAAGGACGGAATTAATAATGATATAATGTTATTAATAACAGAAGTAGATAGATTCGCGTATCGCCCGGTTCATACTCCTCTCTGATTTTTTGAACAGAAGTTTATCTCTTGTTTCCTGTTTAGAATTGGGTTTTCGGTTCCTTCTAAAGTCTACTTCAACTCTGTACTTCTAACGTCACTGACTAAACTCTGAACATTTATTTAATATTTATTTATTTATTTTTCATTTTTTTTATATCCCAGTAGAAGTAGATAGATTCACCTATCGTCCGGCTCTTTTGAACAGGAGTAGGGGTTTATCCCTTGTTTTCTGTTTAGGACTGGATTTCCGGTTCCTTTAAAGTCTTTTTTTTTCACTTTCTCTTCTAGTAGCCACTTGTGTCTTTGTGGCATTATCGCCTTGTTTGGGGTGAATCGATTAAAAATTCGGGTAACATAGAGATTGAGGATTATACATAAACCCCTGCACACGTAAGATAATACCAATCTACGTAAAGCAGTCGGAAAGAAATTGTGTTGACTTTACTATCAAAGAGATTACGGATTGTAAAATACATGTCCTGAATTTATCCAGCCATTCAGAATATCTCAAGAACTTTTTTGCGTAGTTTTGATGTTACTTGGCTACCAAGGAAGAACTTACCGCGCAAGTGTAAGCAGATATTCTTCGAGGGAGCAAATTATTTACATCTTGCGCAGGTTTTCATCACATCATCCAGCTATGTCAGCATCATATAGTTTGACTTTTGGATTTTTTTTTAAAGCAAAAATCGTTGTTGAAAAGGATGCGACACTGCAGCTGATGGCGATCCGGAAAGAAGACTTTGGGGACTGCTTTGAAAAATGGAAGGAACGTTAAGAACGCGTGTTAGTATTCCCAAAATGGCGGCTGGGGCGCTTTGAAGCAGACTAAAGTGTCATTGTTCTACGTAGGCAATTGTTCCTTAATATTAAACGGATGAGTAATTTCTGGACAGATATCATACATGGAGGAACCAGGGTCTGTGACAACATTAACAGTGGGAAAACAATGGCTCAGAAAACCCAAGTTATTAAAGTCAAAAGTAGGAAGAAAATACTATTTGAAAAATTATAAACAACGAAAAAAAAAATGCCAGTATTAGAACATGACTGCAAAATGGAAACTGAACGGTGAGAATTAAAAGCAGACATAGATAAATGGCGCAACACCTTTTTTTTTTTTTTTTTTTGCTTTCCCTCATTTTGTCTTCTGAGTTGTGCCTCTTACTGCCGACTTATAATGAATACCACAAGACTTACGGTTTTCATATTTAACATTAAGTTTTATTCAATTCCTATCAGTTAATGTCGTCGAGTGTACTGGCTGCGACCCCACTAAGTCTCTAGTCTAATACGTGAACCTTACATTCTGTTTGCGGTGTTTCGGAGACTGTCCAACTTCTCTTTGCAGCGGTTGATTATATATCCATCTGTAGAACGGGTTTTTCTCATACATATACTGTCCTGGGTATGATGATAAACTATCAGGAGGTTTTGAGGAGTGTGGAACCACCTCTTAATTGCTGGTGTTCCCAGGTCCACTCTGACCCGGGGTGGTAGCACCTGTTAGGGTCCCAGCTATGGGCAAATAGTTAACTCTGAAACTGGGGTAAAAACACTATGAAAGTGTAAAAATAGGTTTTAATACCAGAAATACTTTGTAAAAAATTATTACCAGCAATAATTTTTTGAAGAAAAAAAACTATTGCCAGCAATACATTTTTGAAAAAACATTACCAACAATATTTTTAAAAAATAAATATTACCAGCAATACATTTTTGAAAAAAAAAATTACCTGCAATACACTTTTCAAGGAAAAATATTGCCAGAAATAGATTTTTGACAAAACAAAATATTACCAGCAATCAAAATTTTGTCGGTATTAAATAACCTACTGGGGTTGATATGCCGTAAAAGAAACCAAACGAAACCAATCATACATATAAGGCGCAGCCTTGCTGCAAGTTTTCACCTCTTGCAGTCACCACTGACAACGAGTGAATCGCGGATCTCCATCCTTAACCCTCCACACGGCTTCCTTGGTCTGATGTGTAATTGGGTGTGAAGCTTATTTCGGCATACTAATAATACAATAGTTACGTAAATCCTACTACTGATCACGCCAAATTACGCACACCCTCTTGGAAAATGTAACTAAAGTCAGCTCGGTATAATTGCAGTATAAACCACTCTGCGGGTTTTGAAGAAATACAAACAAAACCGAGCACGCGTCTGCAACGGGGATTAGCTAACCACTTTAGTAGGGTATATTCGGAAGCGAGCATCTAGCTAGTTGAAAGTTTGAATCCAGGTGAAAATTTGTCAAGCTCTTCCCATTCTGCCATGAGAGGACACTATTTCTCGCCTTTATTGTTCTGGTTTTGTTTCATGCCTTATTAAAGTAGGCTTAGTAAATATCACTTACTATGACAAAATCTCACACTCAGACACTGTAAGCAATCCTCCCAACAAGCCCCCCATCTCCCAACAAGCCCCCCGTCTCCCAACAACCATGAGAGGTTTCATGAAACACTTGAGAACTGAAAGAACGACTCTAAATGCTTCAAGTAGCATTTGACACGAATATTCCAAGAAGGCCAACAATAGCTGAGAAAGATTTGACTTATAAAATCGTGTAGTTGAATTTTCTGTTTGTTAGACGTTGTATTATGTGAACGACTACGTTTATATCCGCTATAGTAGTGTTTCTTAAACCTATTTTTTTCAATTTCAGAGCGTACATGTAGAATATCTAAAACTAGATCGCACTTTAACTTTCAATAAGGAAAAAATTACACATGAAATTAATGAAGAAATCACTTGAAATGAGCATTTTTAAGGTATTGCATATTTAAGCACGCTTGTATGAAATCTGTGCTTGATGTGCTTTGGCAATTTTTGAAAGGCTTTATAGAGATTTTTTTCAAGCGTAGCTTAGATGTGGCACAAGGCCGAAAGTAGGGGGCATTCAGTCGTAATTGTTC
Organism: Acanthosepion lycidas; assembly: GCA_963932145.1. Taxonomy (NCBI): domain Eukaryota; kingdom Metazoa; phylum Mollusca; class Cephalopoda; order Sepiida; family Sepiidae; genus Acanthosepion; species Acanthosepion lycidas. The sequence goes on from OZ010587.1 coordinate 35,882,505, forward strand.
TAGCTAGGAACGCTTGCTAAACATTACACCGCCTCGAGGTCTCCATGTTAGGTTTTATACGTGATAAACATACTCTCATTAGCCTTTCCAAAGTACAATTTTCATTTAAAGGGATTTATGAAGAATCTATTTTTAAGAGAGGCCGATAATGACTGATTTAAATCTTGTAAGGTAGTCAAAAGGGAAAGGATTATCCACTTCTTAAAGATTAAGGGATTTTGTATACAGTTTAAAGTATCAAATGACAAAGAATTGACTTAGATATAGAAGCCATGTGCCTGGTTTCTCTCGCTTTTTAAAAATAAAGATTTTTTTAATATAAAAATAATACATAAATTATTCTTCTGTTAACTTGGGGCGCACCTGGCTACTTTTCATGGCGCATTAGTGCGTCCGGGCGCACCGGTTGAGAAACGCTGGTCAATAGGGCTGTTTTTTTTTGTTTTTTTTTAAAGGTGTGTTTGTGTGTGTGGTGTTTGAGATTTTAGGCGTAGATTTGGGTTCATGTATCCCATGTCCTTTTTGGTGTATAGTCTTTTTAATCGGCATCACCCCATGCAAGGCATTAAAGTCACTAACACACAAAGGATTACAGGATGTGGAAAAATTGGGGAGGGAAACATTAATAATGAAGTGCAAGACAAGTAATTGTTAGCATAAAACTTACAGTTACGTTTTGCCAGCTCAACTGTAAATTGATGAGATCTCGACGCCAGTTTAGTACTGCACTTAAATTCAAAAAGTTTAGGTACCAGAGCGAAGAGCGATATTTATTTGTAGGAATACAAAATGTGGCACACGGCCAAAATGGTGGATGGGGAAAAGGACGGTCTTCTTCTTTCTTAACTTTAAACTTAGCTAGTCACTGACCTACACAGACCACAATATTCCTAACATCAAAATAACGCATTCTTACTTACCTTTCTTGCTACATTCACCTTAATACCTCTATGTCTCTATGAAAGCCCTCACTAGTCCCCATATGTAAAATTCATTGTTTGTTGGGGGTGGGGAATAAAACAACAAGAGCGATATTTATTTCCCGCTTCAAATACAGAAAATGAGGCAAAGGCCAAAAATGGGGAATGTGGATATAGTCTTCTGTCTTAACTTTAAACTTAGCTAGCTACAATTACTGACCCAAACATACCATTATATTCCAAACACCAAAACAATACATTCTTTCTTACCTTTCTTACTACATTCACCGTAATACCTCATTGTCTCTATAAAAATCGTAACTAGTCCCCATATGTACAATTCATTGTCTGTGTGTGTGTGTGTGGAGGGGGAATAATCAACAATTTTAAAATTAGCCTAATGAGTATTTACAATATGAATACAAATCTGCTTACAAGAAACTAAACTAAATAATGTTAGTAATACCCTTCCCCCTCCTACAATCCTTAAATGTGGCAGAAACATTAGTTAACTGGACAAAACGAATGCGGGACTCTAATAATATAAAACATTCATTTATCTAAAGCACTCACAGACACGCACTCATTCAGACACAACAACAAATACGAAAAACACACCCGAAACGAAAGGCGCCCCGCATCCACCAGGGAACTGACATCACTGCCCATTTAACGAGTGGGGGGAATGGGGGAATTAAACCAAAGAAAAAACTGGGGACAAAAATAAAAGGGGCCAATGAGCATATATCCCCTAGCTAAGTCAACTGGAATGAAGAAACTAAAGAAACAAAAACAACCCTAAACTAAACAAGGGATCATCCGAACAATTAACATGAAAGTATTTATAGAAAAGACACAGAGAGGCAACCTTACGGTGATGGAAAGTAACTGAAGCCGAGCCGCCAGATCAGGACCAATAATATTACTGATTCTTCTTTGGATCTTATCAAGGAGTTTAAGGTAAATAGCAGGGGCACCGGACCATATGTGGTAGCAATATTCTAAGCATGGACGAATGGTAGACTTATAGATAGTGGTTTTTGTGCGTATATATTGACTTTTCTTTGTATAGTTGCATCAGAATGCAGGTGCGTGTGTCTTATTTTCGTGTAGATTCATATGCATGTATGTGCATATCTTGACTATGTCTAGATTTGTGTCTGTCAATAAAGAAGATTTATGAAGAATCTATTTTTTAAGAGAGGCCGATAATGACTGATTTAAATCCTATAAGGTAGGCAAAGACGGTCTTCTTTTGTCTTAATTTTAAACTTAGCTAGCCACAATCACTGACCCAAACATACCACCATATTCCTAACATCAAAATAACGATTTCTTACTTACCTTTCTTGCTACATTCACCTTAATACCTCTTTGTCTCTATGAAATTCCTCACTAGTTCCCATATGTACAATTTATTGTTTGTCGGGGGAGGGGAATAAAACAACAAGAGCTCATCTGAGTTTGGTGTAGATTTCGACAAGTCTGTCTTGTATTTTATTTGTGTAGATTGATGTTTACACGCGTGTATTTCCTGTCTTTGTGGTTAATGCCATTGTGTAGGCGTGCTCTATATGTAATCTCTCGGCCTGACAAATCATCTTCTCAAGCAAATTATATTTGATATTTGGTCAGATTTTTGAGAAGTGGATCGAACGCAAAAACTTTTCAGTGCCCCGATAAAAACAAGAAAAATGGGGATGCTAATTCGAATGAACCATTGAATACAACTCCTTGTTTCAGAAATTCAAATAAAATGCTAACGTCTTATCTTGACTAGAGGCCATCTCCGCAAAGTGTTCCTGTGAATCAAACAATATATTTGCAATGGTTTCCTAGACTAGCTTTCAAAACAGATATCCTTAACCTAAAGCGTAAAGAGATGAGAACTCTTGAAAAGCTTAATTTACTAGCAATGCCTTGAAAGATCAGCAATGAACTGTGGGTTTTTCACTAAATGTAAAACATCCTTAAATACAGTTTCTCTGAATATTTGAAATGAGGAATTATAATTGTTAGAAGTACTCGTGAAAATTTTACAGTTTTCCGATTTTAATTTTTCGATAAATAATTCTTATGTTAATTATTGAATAAGCAATAAGTGTAGATAGGTCCGCCCGTCGCCCGTTTACACTCCTCCGCAGTCTTTTGAACAGGAGTAGAGGTTTATCCCTTGTTTCCTGTTTAGGATTGGGCCTTCGATTTCTTTCTAAAGTCTACTTCAATTCTATACTCCTATCGTCTGTCCTTTCCTACGCTAATATAAGTCTACACAGTAATATTCTACTTCCAGAGGCTTTTTGACTTTGTATTCGGTGATCATTAGTGAAAAAAGAAAAAAAAAACGCTACCTGCGATTTCCATGACTATAAAAAAGCCGTGGGCATGTAATGTACCACTCAATATACAGTGTAACCCGGATATAAGAGAGTTGTCGGGACCGGATAACAAGTCTCTTATATCCGGTTTTTTCTTATATCCGGGTTTGGTCAAATTATATATACATTAACACAGGCTCTAATTTGGGACCATAGAAAATCTCTCTTATATCCTGGTTTCTCTTATATCAGGGTCTCTTATATCCGGGTTACACTGTATATTCATAGATGCGAACAATTTAATACAAACTAAAGAAAACATTCGTTATCCCACTTAAAACATTTTCTTTACAACATCATTTTCTGTTACCAAAATAACCAAAGAATTTAATCTTTCTTGAGTCATGGACGACCACAATTATATTTTTTATAAGTTTTAATTTACTAAGTCTCCTCTCTTCGGTGGCTACACTAATGGATATAATAGACATTCTCACTGCAACCCACAGATTTGGCATGGCATTCTGTAACTTATTACTTAACGACTTTTATTGGAAGCCTTACATCTTCAGGAAATAATTCTTTTGCAAAATTCAGATCAGTCAAAATATCTCATCTATGAATATTTATCTGAGTTAGGGCGTAACGCACGTGATAACTTATTAACTAGAAGAGGAACAAAGAGAATTCAAATATGATTATCAGCCTAGGGTTGCTGGCAACCCCGTGCAGGCTGAACTTCGTCGCACTTACAATTACAGTGTAACCCGGATATAAGAGACCCGGATATAAGAGAAACACGGATATAAGAGAGATTTTCTCTGGTCCCAAATTAGAGCCATACTTACCTAAACAAAATAGACCAAACCCGGATATAAGATAAATCCCCGGATATAAGAGACTTCTTCTCCGACCACGACAACTCTCTTATATCCGGGTTACACTGTATAATTTTAAAAAAATTTTCACAAGGAGAAAAACTGAAAATGTAGGATAACGCGTTTATTACAATATACGACTTAATACAAACTAAAAAAAAAAACATTTGTTATCCTACTTAAAACATTTTTCTAGCCATTACATCTGAAAAGCTTTTTATGACACTTTATACACCGATCTTCTTTACATCATTTTCTATTGACAAAATAGCCAAAAAAAATTTAATATGTCTTGAGTCATGGATGACCAAGATTATGTTTTTATAAGTTTGAATTTATTAAGTCTTCTCTCTCCGGTGGCTACACTAATGGATATAGTATATATTAGGTTGGTGTAAAAATAATGACGTAATAATGTCGTTTTTTGACGTATTTTTAACGTAAAAAAAAACGACATTATTACGTCATTATTTTTGCACCAACCTAATATTATTCTCACTGCAACCGACAGATTAGGCAAGACATTCTGTAACTTATTAACAAATTCTATTGGAAGAATACATTTTCAGGAAATAATTCTTTTGTAAAATTCAAATCAGTCAAGAGATCGCATCTATGAATATCACTATTTTCTTGGTATCCTCCAAACCTTGGCATTGCGAGTTTATTTTTATCTGGCAGATCTGTTAGATTATTTAAAAATACCTATGACTTATGGAAACTTTGTAACTGTTCAAATCTCTCTGATAAAGAATTAATAAGTCTGTCGAATGTTCCATTTTTAAACTTTTTTTTTTCATTTCATCTTATTTATAATTTTTCCCCCTTTTTGCTTGGAATATCCCAAACACATGCCATGGCGGCATAATGGCGCCCTCGGCTTTGACGGCGCCCCGGGTGACTGCCCGAGTTGCCAGTACCTTGATCCAGACCTGATCATTATATTTTGATTAACTAGAGCCAACCGGACCGTGGTCTCTGGCTGTCATGATACCATAAGTCGTTTAAAAATAACATATTTTGGTTCAGTGGAAGAAGCAGAAAAACAACATCACAAGGGTAAATGAAATAGAAAGAATTAAAATATACGAAATATCCACTAACATAGAGGAATGATTGGTTAGTTGATTTTGTTTAGCGGCATATCAACACCTCTATGGGTTATTTAATGCCGAAATCTAAATGTTTTGTACGCGATTTTTTGGGTGGGGCGGGGGAAATAATAATGGTTTTAGTGATACAAGTCTTACTAATTAACCCATAGCTAGAGAGAGAAGAGGCGTATTTGCGCGTAAATGATTATAACAAACTCATCAGGAATCGAAACTCGTCTCTCCGGTTAACAATTCCAAGCCATTATCCAGCACACCACCCGCACATCCAAGCTTACAACACCTGGTATTCCCAAGCAATCAACCATCTAGGTACTGACCAGGTTCGACATTGCTTAACTTCGGTGATTGTACTGGAAACGGTGTTTCAATGTGATGCGGCCTTAAGCCGCACGAAGAAATGAGAACAGTTTACACAAGTAGATTTTATAAATGATTCGAAATTCATGAACAACCACCCGTAGAAGGCCGGAGAGTACAATGATCTAAACCAGTGTTTCCCAAAGTGGGTGCTAGCGTCCTCTTGTGGGCTCTGTCATGTTGAAAGTGGGCATTCGGACTTTTTATTTCATTTGGCGGGGCGGTTGGCATTTAACATTTTTTTTCAAATTTTTTTCAAATTTTCAAAAATTATTCATTATTGGCCCCAAAAGGAAATTTCTGAAAGGTATCTAAAGCTGTGGTAAGCCATCGAACTTTTCTTCATTGTTTTTCCAACTTCCTATTTGATTGAATGTGGTTTCAATACACTTACACAACTTCTTACTAAACAAAAGAACTACATCTAAATTACAAAATGAGATCTATGATTACTTCTAAGCAGAGTGGAACCGAGAGTTAGAGCCTTAGCCAGGAAGCACCAAAGTCAACTATCGCATTGAAAACATAGAGATCAGCTATCAAATAAAAGTTTTTTTTTTTTATTGGCATTTATAATAGAAATTAAAATTATTTTTGTGCTAATATCTAAATATTATCTTACTATGAACGATGAATTCAGTATAATATTAGAAATTAAATTTGATGGTAGGTGGGGGGGCGTTAGCAAAAAGGTTGTTCCTAAAGGGGGCGCTGGTTGAAAAAAGTTTGGGAAACACTGGTCTAAACTTTGTGACTCTATCAATCAAGAGGACACTATTCTGAATAAATCAGTGTATAATAAAAATAATCTTCGTTGGGAACAAATTTACAAGATCAGGACTGAACTTAGTATAAATCAACCATGCGGAGAGATGATAAAAGATATTCAGTTAAGTTTAAAATTTTAAATTCTTGGGGGAAAAATAGTAAATGAGAAAACCGTGAAAGCCTGAATCGTTGAAAAGTTGCATTTTGCAACCAGAAAAGGCTAGACCTGTACCTGAAATTTGCTCAAGTGATATTAAAGATTTGCGCCCAAGTCAGTGATTTAGGGATTCTTATACGGACAACAATCGTTTGTTTGTATGTATGCGGCTTTGGGTAAAACAGTTGACCTTTTGTAGCCTTTGTTCGATTGATAAAGCAGCCACACGCCCGTCTGCAATTTGCCAAAGGCTAAAAGCAAATGCAGGATTCGAAGAAAGACAAGAGTTTCAATGTCATTTTTATTACCGATAATTGGTCAGTTTTCAAGGCGTATTTCATTCACAGCGTTAAATAAATTTGTAAAGGATGAGAAAGGAAAAAAGGGGAAAAAGAAACATGAAAATGGCTGAACCAGAATACAAAAGGAAGATAAAAAAAGAACTGACAATGAAGAAAAGAAGAAGAAGAAGAAGAAGAAACTTCAACTTCGAGGAATATGAAAGAACGAAGGATGAAGAAGGAAGAAAAAAGAAAAAAATCTTAAGAAAATGGCGGAAAGTAATAATCAATAGGAAAACAAAATGTAGAAAAGGATGAGGTACGACTAAAATACAAGGAAGAAATGCTAAAAAGGAAAGATAGACGATAAAAGAATATGGATGAAATTTGGTAAGAAATAAACAAAACTGAAGAAAAATTGTTAAAAATTTGCAGGGGAAAGAAAATATCAAGAAAGAAGAAAAATAACAAGAAGAAAGAATGTGTGTAATATTCAAACAATAAAAAAAGAAGAAAAAAGGATATTTGTATACTACTACTACTCGTACTACTACTACTACTAATAATAATAATAATAGCAATAACGAGAAGAGGAAAAAAAGAAAAAACGATAAGAAGAGAAAAATGAATTTATAAGGTGTAAAAGGAAGAAGAAAAAGAGAACGAAATGACGAAGGCCGTGTGCATAATAAGAAGAAATTGTTCAAATACAAGGACCTGGAGATTGAGATTAACAGGATGTGGGAAATCAAGACTGAGACTGTACCAATAGTAATAGAAGCACTGGGCCTCGTGAGAAAAGGGATGAACAATTTTACTAACAGTGTCCCCGGTAACATCAACATACAGCTTGCCTAGAAGATCGCCTTACTACGAACATCCCATATACTAAGAAAAGTGCTATCAATTAAATGACAATTCTCCTATAGGAGCATAGTTTGAACCTGGCTCTACAGGATACAAGCAGGAAACATAACATACGCAAATAATAATAATAATAATAATAATAATAATAATAATAATAATAATAATAAAGAAGTAAAAGAAGAGATTGATGAAAAAAGGGGAATGGAGAAAATTAATAACAGGAAGAAGAACGACGCTGAAGAAAACGAATAAAAGAAGGAATAAAAAGGAATGTGTAAGATATGAAAGATAGCAGGAAGAAAAGACAATGTAGAAGACGACGACGACGAAGAAGAAGAAGAAAAAGAAGAAGAAGAAGAAGAAGAAGAAGAAGAAGAAAGTTGAAACATTCTTTCGACTCAATGAGCAAAAAATTAATTCTCAGATGAGTGTTGAGAAAATAAGGAATGGCTTTTGTGGACCCCAATCATTCATCTTTCCCATCACGCCTAAGGACAGAACAACAGACTCAATTATGCTTTCTTTTTCCTTTCGTTTGTTTAAGGAGACAATCACTGATGGACGATCATCTAACGAACAAATAATAATATTATATGGATGACAGCATAAACCATAACGAAAACGTGGAAGAAAAATTCAGGGCGAAAATAGTCGAGAAGCACTGGTCAGTAATATTCAGTGGACAGTGGATAGTTTTAGCGTCGGTGTGGATCAAATTTAACGTCTAAAAGTAGACACTAATTGCCTCTGGTATTAGAGGATTATGTAGCTATCTTCGCGACATTTGGTTTGCTGACAAGCATTCGAAACATGATTTTTGGCTAAATGATTACTATTGCCGGAGGGAACAATTATAGTTGATTGGATTATGAGTCGAAGCATCCATTCGCTTTTTACGAGACATCGACAGCTGTCATATATATATATATATATATATATATATATATATATATATATATATATATATATATATATATATATGTAGACAGAGATAGATACCACTAAAAATTCGTTAAAAATGAGCATACATAATGAATAAACGCTCAGAACTTAATAAAAACAAACTTTTATCGTCAAAATCTGTGTTATTATTAAGAGGAAAGAGCAAAGGATTTTTTGATGGGAAAATTATATTTTATGATCCTTTTTATAACCTTTGAAATTTTGGTAAAATCCTTGTTTCCCTGACGTCAACTGGAGACCATAAATTAGTACGGGAAATTTGACCTTATTTTTGTGCTGTTTGTTTTTCATTGCTTAAGTAGAATGAAAAACACACAAAAATAAAAACAAATATTTATCACGAACGCTACCTGACAAAACAAATACACGTGAGGTCTACTTAACCAATGAAAAAGAAACAAAACCAAAATTAAAAATATACCAGATTTTTTTTTTCTCCTCCATATTGAATTTCTGATAAAAATGAAATAAAAGCGAAACAAGTTGAATCAATAAACGTTTCTTATTTGTTCCTTATCCTATCATTCATATATATATATATATATATATATATATATATATATATATATATATTGTTTCTTTAAAGACGAAATATTAACATCTACAAAAGCCAAATACATGTCAACTCGAAAGAAAAATAATTTTTTTCTCTTAGAAATATCATAAAGAAATACATAACCCTAATCGACCTGAGCAAGAAAATTAAATTATCTAAAAAAATTTAAAACAGCTAACCTTATAATAAGAGCACACTGGCAAAACCCAAACTATAAAGAACGAACATTACTTACGAGTTCAAATGCCCTTGAAGGAACTGTTACTGATGAAATCAAACTCATAAATAATTACATTGATCGCACTACTACATGCCTATCTAGACGACTTACGTTAAACCTACACAGCTATAGATTCATTAGGACTCATTTAAACATACACAAAAACCTACCAATCCGAAACATACTAGAAAAAATACAAATATAATAGCCTCGTTCAAATGTAAAAAAGACAAAAAAAATAATGGAACCCCTAATGATAAAAAAAGGAAAAGCCAACACTCAATAAAATTAACTATGAACACGGCCACGATGTGCTGAACGTGTTCAGAAAATAAAACACTTCTGTAACTTTAGACACATACATAAAAACCCACATAGTTAAAAAATAATAACCTTGATAATGGCTCAAAGAATAGCCAAAAGCGCTCGGATATGCAGAAATTTTGGACAATTCTTACGCACTTTGTGTCCAGAAAAGAAAACACTTGTACGGAGACAAGAAAATTAAATAAAAAGCTTAATCATAGTACTTTGTCAATCTTCTTTAACGAAAACTGTATAAAAGAGGGATTGCTGCCTAAATTATATATATATATATATATATATATATATATATATATATATATATATATATATATATATATATAATAAGATGACGGTCAGAGTTGAATTAGACTGTAGTATTAAAAAAAGAAGTGCTCAATACACATATAAAGAGATAAAAATTTAACATGTAAAGATTTTAAGTATAGAAAATTAAGAAATCAGCCGATTCAGCTACCTTGCTTTCAAACTTTCGCCATTTTCAGGGAAAATTCGGTCAATTAATCTCCTAACGCTTTATTTGTTGAAAAAAAAAATTTAAATCAATTGACCGAGATCGCCTGAAGATATACGATAAACTTTTGTATATTGTATATGTCAATTGCATTATTTTCCAATAACTGACTTTACACCCAAAGCATTAACTGGAGTATCCGGCATCCTCTTGATCTGGATATGACGATCAACTACATCCAGCAGCAAGGCCTCTGTTCGGGATACTGGAGATTTTGAGGAGTGTGGAACCACCTCATAATTGCTATTGTTCCTATGTCAACCCGAACCGGAGTGGTAGTACCCGTTAGAGTCCCACTTATGGGCAAATAGCGAACCCTCAAATAAAAACAACAATAAAAAAAAACTATAAAAGGACAAAAAATACATTTTTGATATAAAAAAATAACGAAAATACGTATTTATATTATATATTTAGTTGAAACCATAAAATTCTGTTCAAATATGTACATTTCAGTATTAAATAACCCATAGAACTTGGTATACCGCTAATCAAAATCAACCAACCAAACAATCAACATGAAAGAACTCTTTCATTACATTAATTCATATAATATCCTACAATTTCTTAAATAAATCAAACTGCATTCCAAAATATAATTTCAACAAAACCGCAGCATAAAACACACATATCATATCAAATATGTATGCGCACAAAAGCTGTGTTTTATCTACCATGTTTTCAATTGTGAAAGTAGAATAAGATATATCATATGTTTATTACTTCAAAGGTCTCACCCCACGAAAATTAAATTTCGGCATTAAATGAGCCATAGTTGATATGCCTTTAAGCAAACAAATCAAATCAAATGCAGCATCCTCATCAGCATTCTCGCTGTTTTCACACGTTTGGATGGTTTTGTTTGATTTTTCGAGTTATCCAGTTGCTTCAACGTGTTTCGCAATCGTTGTAAGTACTCCAGCAACGATAGGCATGACTGTTATGTAATTTGTTCAATTCTCTGGCTAATTTAATTTTGCTCTGTGGTCCCTTAGAGTAATGCAATCCATGATTTGTTTTTCCTGTATTCGCGATAATTTGTTCTGATTTCCTGGTTGGATTGAAGGATCTATTTGAATTTGAACGCTCTATAGGACTTTCTATTTTTAATTCTATAAAATAGATTCTGGCTTGTAAATATTTATTTTCGGTCTAAATGGTCAAATCCCAGTCCTTTGAGCACTTCAGCTCACCGTTCCCACTCATTCATGCCACTTTTGCAAACTTTCCGACATAACTTGCTGCTTTTGATTATATGATAGGTTGTTCCATCTCTAACATCGTTATCTGCATTTCAGTATCTTATCTATACTGGCGATTTATTTCAGTGGCTTTTAGGGTGTTGATCTTGGCCTCCATTAATAACAGTTTAGTTTCTTCTTCTTCTTGATTATTATTATTATTATTATTATTATTATTATTATTATTATTATTATTATCGATTAATAAAGCAGCAGGTCAACAAAGTAACACTGTGCTCTAAATACATAAAGTTCACTACAGCCATCATGACATGCTGTCTGATATACCAGGAATATACAAGTAACAGCCAAAATATGCGCGATATGGCGAAAGATTTTGATAATTACAGCACAATCTTTCCGATCAGACCCAGTTAGAAATGCCTGCAAGTCGGGTAACCCAGTTCACTCAGAAGGTCTTCGATTGAAGTATAACCAAGTATCTAGATGTGTATCCCAAGTATTTCTTGCTGTCTCTTCCTTCAAACTTAAAAAAAAAAAAAAAACATATTGTCGACCCACAGCCATGATGTTCCAAAACTACTTCCGCTTATGAACAAAGATGTATAGTTTTGTCAGCGTCTAGAAGACATGGCCAACTAGTTGTTAAGGTCAGGCAACTGATTGCAATTCTGATTGGGATATCTACTCTTACTCATCCTAATTTATCAAGAAAGAAAATCTGTACATATTGATATCAATAAATTAAGATCACAAGCCATACCTGATGTCACATGAAGAAATTTTAACATCATTATTAACTGTATTTGTAAGGGTTATCTACGGAGATTGGGTGATAGAAAGAATTTCGTAGAACCATCATCCAAGAAATTCTATGAGCCGAAACAGCCTCATCGATTTTCAAACCCGATCTTCTTGGTAGGATAGGCTGATCGATCTAAATTTCAAAGTTAGTTTCTTCTACAGTCTGTGATTTATGTTGCTATGATCAAAACCAGTTCATTTGCACAGTTTCAAATTATTCCTGTTCCTAATCTGTCATACATGCATTTTTAATTTTTGTCCCGATTTTTGAACTGTTATTATAAGCAGTTTTTTTCCCAGTGGTGTAAATTATTAAAAACCTTTCCCCCCGCTAGCTTTTTTTTTATTAGACAGTACCCCCTTTACTTTATTCGCGAGGGAGAGAATCCAAAACCAGTGAATACCTGATAATATGGACAGTAAATATCTATATATCTGATTGCGCTGTCATATCCGGTATTGGCGCTTATGAAACATTTGCTCACGTGAAGGTGGTAGATAAATAACTTTAATTTCAATATATTGATGTTCCTCGTTTTCCTTGTTCATCGACCACTGTACTGCATCGGTAACCTTTCCATATTTGTTTGATATATATAGAAATTAATGGATTTTTTTTATTTTATACGACATTATTTCTTATCACTCCAAACGTTTTTTTTTTGTTTTTTTTAGTCGACGCCTTATTTTTTATTAATTTTTTTTTTTTTTTGGTACTAAACTTAATAAAGGAAATTTGATACCTATTAGGGTTCGAACCCATGTCATCCTCAGTCTAGTCAGGCGTACTTCTACACAAACAAAGATATTCACTAAAAATAACGTTTGGAGTAATAATTCAGATATAACTAAGGCTATATCTGTTAAAAAAAACCCAATATGACATAAAGAGAAAAGGAAAACTTTACTTAGCTGATGCGTTTCGTACTCTGATGGACTTTAATCAAGGCAAATGTCAGTTATCATTTACACTGCTAAAGTTCATCAGAGGGCGAAAAGCGTCGGCTAATAAAAGTTTTCCTTTTCTCTTTATTTCATACACATATATACATACAAACATCCCTATGATAAAGTTAATAAATAAGGCACAGATGAACAACAATCACTGGAACAAAAATTAACAACGTTCAGTGGAACAACTATAAAATATTCCCTTAAATTCTACCTGCAGCTACTTCGTGTCAATGTCAAGTAACTTCTGACTGAGAGTATTTAAATTATAAATATTTAAAGATTCGAATTATCAATAAGCTTTCTTCTTCTTCTTCTTCTTCTTCTTCTTCTTCTTCTTCTTCTTAAGAACAAGGGAAAAAACTGTGTAAATAACAGTTAATAAATCTGGAGTTATCTCCCCTGATAATTTTTTTTTCTTTTGACAATTTGTACTTAATTAAGAATTAATTTGAAACTGGAGTTCCAATTGGAGCGGGGATTGTTATATTCTTCAATTTAGAATATTCTCAAGGTATTATGCTATCAAAAATTACGCTTTTAGTGTATAGTGATATGAAACGTACAAGCTTAAATCTAATCATTATTATATACACAAATTGTAATAAATGTGACGGAGGGATGATTTGTTCTTACCATAGAGCTGTTCAGTTTTAGCATGCAATGTTTCTTTATTAAGTCATTAACACTCACGATTTAGTTTCAAAGAAGCCATTTTAAACTTTTGTATGCCATATTCAAATTGCCAATATTCTAATTCTAGCGCATTGGGACAGTTGTTAACTAAAACTTATCAATTGTTTATATCTGAGGTTGAACGTGGATAACTGAAAGTCATGGATCGCAAATAAGATGAAGTCACTAGAATCATTCGTATGTAGATAGTATTATTATTATTATTATTATTATTATTATTTTCAAGAATTGACTCTTTTTCTTAATGTTCATCTCTTGCAACAATGATGACGTCGGGCAAATCAGAAGAAAAACGACATTTTAAAATGGCGGCGGTGACTTGTCTCGGTCGCGCAATTCGTTATTGTTGTCTTCAACTCTTTCTTTTTGTTTGTTATTGTTGGTGGTGTTTTGTTTGATTTTGGTTTGTTTTCCCTACCCCCACCGGCCCACCTCCGTTTGTTCTCGCAACGGTAATTTCAAAATCTCGCTGCACAAAGAGATTACAGCGAGACACAGAGGAGGCGCGAAAGGGCGGAGAGTTAGCGTATGAGACAATAAAAACAATAAGCGGTAAAAAGAACAAAAATTAGAACAAAACAACACAAAAACAAGCAAAAAAACAAAAAAAACAAAAACACAACAAAGTATGTGTATGGTGGTGGTAGAGGGGTAAGTGATGTCCCGGGGCCACATGTGTGCGCGTGTGTGGGTTTTGTTTTTCATTTAGGTATGGTTTGTTTGTTGTTGGTATCGGGTTGTGTTCTTTTAGCGATGGGCGGGGTAAATGCGTGTGCGTTGGTGTCTATGTGTTGAGTTCACGTGATCATGGCAGGAAGTGATGATAACGATAACTCATTGGAAAGGCGATGTACACTTGTATTGTAGAAGCTGGTTTCACTGAGGATATGGGTTCGCGTATGAGCGTATCTTGGTTCGTGTTGGCAGACATGTATCTTTCTATTGCAGTTCATTAATCTATCTATCTATCTATCTATCTATCTATCTATCTATCAGGGTTCATTATCTATTTCAATCGATGTCTTTCATTCTGTTTATATCACATTTTTTCCATATTGATCTTTTTCATTCTTTTTTATTGGCTCTCTTCTGCTTATTTCTGTTTACCAAAGTTATTGTTTATATCTATCATTTCATCGTCTATCTCAAACATTTAATCTATCTATCTATCTATCTATCTATCTATCTGCTGATTTTCTGTTTTTATCCAAGGGGCCATAAATAGAGATGTGTGGGTAGCGAAATGTGGAATCGGAGAACCGAGTTCAAATTCCGCTCTAGTCGGTTGCATTTACTTTCGCACAATTGCTCTTGTGAAAAACAAGAATCCGTCTCTTCTCCTTTCCAGCTATATGTTACATAGCAACGTAGACTGGGGTCTCTAGACTTGTGTGGCTACCAACCCAAGAAAAGGACAACGGTGAATTCAAAAGCAGTCTTAACAGAGATGAGCTGTGTCAAGCTATCTTACCCCAGACACACCGACTGCTGCTACAATTGCAGAATATATGGTAGCCTAACTGGTTACGTGACCCTAACATGACGTTAATGTCAGAAAATGGTTCCCACACACAGGTACTAATTTCAACTCGCAAACATTAACTGGATTGACAAAATTTCAGTACCCAGGGTGGTTTTCGCATCTACAGCCATGTAGAAATGGACATAGACGTCTATGTGACTTAATAGTTAAGAGCTAGTGCAGTTGCATCTGTGTAAATTTGGCAGCCATGAAATGCAAGCAGGTTGTAAAAGTTTGAGAGTGCAATATTTGTTGGAGATAGAATGGTCGGGCAATTTATCTGTAAGGTTTTACTCAGGAAGTAGTAGCAAGAGTAGAATGTCTCAGAATAGGGCAATGGTTCCCAAATGGTACAGCACGCCTCAAAGGTGTAGCGAAAGAGGTTAGTAGGCGAGGCGGGATATTTGAAAGAGTAGGATGTCTCAGAATAGGGCAGTGGTTCCCAAATAGTACAGCATGTCTCAAAGGTGTAGCGAAAGAGGTTAGTAGGCAAGGCGGGATGATTGAAAGAGTAGGATGTCTCAGAATAGGGCAGTGGTTCCCAAATAGTACAGCACGCCTCAAAGGTGTAGCAAAAGAGGTTAGTAGGCGAGGCGGAATGATTGAAAGAGTAGGATGTCTCAGAATAGGGCAGTGGGTCCCAAATGGTACAGCACGCCTCAAAGGTGTAGCAAAAGAGGTTAGTAGGCGAGGCGGAATGATTGAAAGAGTAGGATGTCTCTGAATAGGGCAGTGGTTCCCAAATGGTACAGCACGCCTCAAAGGTGTAGCAAAAGAGGTTAGTAGGCGAGGCGGAATGATTGAAAGAGTAGGATGTCTCAGAATAGGGCAGTGGGTCTCAAATAGTACAGCACGCCTCAAAGGTGTAGCAAAAGAGGTTAGTAGGCGAGGCGGAATGATTGAAAGAGTAGGATATCTCAGAATAGGGCAGTGGTTCCCAAATAGTACAGCACGCCTCAAAGGTGTAGCAAAAGAGGTTAGTAGGCGAGGCCGGATGATTGAAAGAGTAGGATGTCTCAGAATAGGGCAGTGGTTCCCAAAAAGAACAGCACGCCTCAAAGGTGTAGCAAAAGAGGTTAGTAGGCGAGGCGGAATGATTGAAAGAGTAGGATGTCTCAGAATAGGGTTGTGGATCCCAAATAGTACAGCACGCCTCAAAGGTGTAGCAAAAGAGGTTAGTAGGCGAGGCGGAATGATTGAAAGAGTAGGATGTCTCAGAATAGGGCAGTGGTTCCCAAATAGTACAGCACGCCTCAAAAGTGTAGCGAAAGAGGTTAGTAGGCGAGGCGGAATGATTGAAAGATAATGAAAGATTTAGAAACAGTTTAAAAAAATCATTCATATGCCAAAAATGAATACGACTTCAAAATTTAAAATATTATTATGGATTAGTTGTAATTGCATATATGGGTCCCAGTACAGATAGTTATAAATAAATATTAACCGATTTTATCATTGTGATATTTTGGCATTATATCAAGTATTAAGAATATAGTAACTCGGGTCTGCAAATTGTAGGTGAGAGTTATCAATAATAATGTTCTGACTTTGAATCCGAGGTTATCTCCCTTTAACTCTCTCAATGTTTTTCATTTTTAAATATACTTTTTATCAAATGAAATTTGGCGAGGCGCGAGCAAATTTTCATTCAGAAAATCTGACACAGAGAAAAAAAATGTAGGAACCCCTGGGATAGGGTAATTACTAGTGAGCTTGCCTGGTTAGTGGTTGGTCGTTACTACTGTTCGAACAGTACTAGTCGTATTGTGCCAAATTAAGCTAAACTTAGTAGTCGCAGTAGGAAGAGTCTATATAAAATGATGTTAATTCCGAATAGACATCAGTGACACGTGAAAAGAGCGGCCGCCCACAGGTGATGCAAGAACGGGATCGCCGACGTCTGATAAAGATTGTAATTATACAACACAACTCATGTCAAGTTTGGTTCTGCTCCAAATATCAATTAATGTTCAGTGTATACTGAATTCCAATTCTCTTGTGGTGGTCGTCTAAAAAGGATACCGTTATTGACAGTAAGATATTGATTAAGTGAGCCAGAAAGTATTGCTATTAGACCGTGGTAAACTGGTACCATTTTACTCACAATAAAAAAACGGAATCGACCGTAATCATTGAGTCAATACGAACGATCCTTTCCTTATCTGTGTAATATGTACTTCGCTAGAGATACATACAATTGTGAATTCAGCGTTTTTCCCCAAGTGTATAGAACACAGTCAGTCCTACTATTTACTCACAGATTTTTTGGTTAGGGGGAGGAGAAGATTTGGATTCATATCTTTCTTCAGGATATTAGCACGTAAGTGAATGTAATGAACTTGACTGGAATTCGAACTCGGTTCTCCGATTCCTTAATCCGTGCCGCAATCCATTACGCTACCGTAGTAGATTAGGTAAATCAGCGGTGAAGATGATAAAAAAGAGCATACAAAGAAAGATGGAGAGAAAGGAAAAGTAAAGGAGATAAAAATGAAAAACCAAGTGAAAAACTGTAAGTACGAGAGGGAAAAGAGAGACGAAAGGAAATCAGAAAGAAAGAAAAAAAAAATAGATAGACAGATAGAAAGAGAGAGAGAGAGAATGAAAGAGTGAAATAAAGAGAAAGAAATGATTAACACAAGGGTACGATCATTAACACCATAGCATCGGTTACTGCACTTTACCTCGGCCCAAAGAGGACCGTTATTGGACCGTAGAAAATTGGCATCATGTCGCCTCGTCGGAAGAATCATGCTTCTAGTTTTGTTGGACTTTCAAGTTCATGTGTGGTAAAAACCGCAGAAGGCAATATATCAAAGTTGTTGTGTAAGCAGGTTGTGTCTCTGTAATGGTATGGAACGTGTTCTGGTAAAGTTCGAAAGAACCACTAGAGAAACAGGAGTCTAAATTGACAGGTGTGACACACATAAATCTTGTAGACCATTTGCATCCATTTATGCTAGCTCAGTTTCTCGTTTGTAACCCTTTGATCCAGCAAGATAACGCACCCAACTCGTGTAGCGGTGACACGAAACCAACCAGGAACAATCAATTGACGCCCAACTTCTCTAAGCACCCCCCCGCCGTAATGTCCACATTTAAACCACTTGAACAAATATATCTTGAATAAAACCCCTTTGAGCAAAACTATCTTGAAGAATTTGTCTATAGTTCGGAGATGGGGTATTGTAGCTATTTACATTATTTACATTGTTTTGACTGTTGTCTTCATTTTTACTGTCATATTCACGATATTTCGGCTGTTGTACCTACCGGCCTTCTTCAGGTGATATACGATGGAATTTTGAACCGAAACCTTTTTTCCGTCTACTGGGGTACCATTACTCCCAAGAACACAAGTGGATAAAAGCGTTGATTGAAGTAATCCAGTGACTTGACCAAGAAGTTGCGTGTTCAATACTTGGCTATAGCAGAGGTGAACAAAAGCTTGGAGTGTTGAGTTACTAAAGAAAAATAACTGAAACTGAGATATCCAGAAAAGGCATGGCATGTGGAACTAGAACAATCTACCCCAGTGGAAGAAATAAAGGGTCAAAATTCCTGAAGAAGGCCGGATCGTACAACAGCCGAAACGTCGTGAATATGACAATAACGATGATGAAGACAAGAGTCCAAACCATGTAAATAATATAAATACTTGAAGAATTTATTAGATTTTCTGCACCCATGACCCACAGATTTTAATTTGCATAGATATATCGATGTAAATAATTCATCACTTTGTAGATTGCTTGTCACGTCACATAGCCACCGTTGTTCTGGTATAGGGAACTACGCATTATTATAACTTAAATACACTCTAATCCCGATAAGAATAATTATACGTCATTCTATCTTCGTTAATAACAGAAAGTGAATCAGTATGTGTGTATGCATTCTATATGAATGTGTATATGTTTAATGTATGAGTAAGTCTGTATTTATGTATTTTGTCTCTTTTCTATATGAATATTGTTTTATATCCTATGTAATGATTTTTAAGAGGAAATATCCAGAAAACCACACAAACGGGTTTAGTCATTTTCTCATTTAGAACTCTGGTAATAATAGCCAGACTTTATTGCATCGTCCATTTTCCCCGCTTTGTCAAGTGACTTGGTTTTATAACCATTTATAGGTGTTTTTATATGCGCCTATGTCGGAACGAAACCAACAGCTGGGGCTGACCTAGCCTCGGCGGGAATGGCTTAAGTAATGGCCGCCGATCAACAAACACGCCATTTGTCTCACAAAAGCCGCACATGCGCATGCGCCACAGAATTCACACCTTTTTATGACTTCCATTGATTTTGAGTTCCTTTCATCATAAGAATCTAGTCAATTACGATGCAAGTTGCAAGAATAGTGGAGAATCAGTTATTATTTTACTACATAGTTTATTATTATTATTATTATTAAGTAGATTATTTCTGTTTTTCTTTGTTTTCTTCGGTGTGGTTGGAGTTTTTAAAACATGGAGGGCTTTCGAAACACATGTAAGTTTGTTCTAGGAACATCTCATTGTGATATTAAGATGTGAAGGATGCAGCCCCAAAATTTACATAATTTAAAATGAAGATATCTGAGTAACTACATGTACCAACCAAATGAAATTAAATAGGATTCAAGTTGAACAATAAACGATTTATTTATCAAAATTGTAACAAGATATTCATTGGGATGTAGATTTTATAACTGATTTCATTAAGTCACACAAATATTCAATACGCGCCTCACCTGTGACACGATACACGTCAAATTAGTAGTCCAGCTTCTGCCAAACACGCTGTAGCATGTCTTGCGTAACATTCTGCAGAGCCTCAGTGATTCTCCGTTTAAGTTCCTCTTGGCTTGTAGGAAGAGGTGGGATATAGATCTCCCCTTTCGTATAGCCCCATAGAAAAAGATCACAAGGTATCAAGTCAGGTGAACGTGGTGCCTATTTCAACAGCACGACAGGATCGCCCGATCCATCTTTGTGGTAGATTCTGATGGGGTGATAACTTCACATTGAAGCTCTCCAGAATGTCACGCAAGACATGCTACGACGTCTTTGAACGGAGCTGGACTACCGACTTGACGCGTGTCGGGCCACAATTGGCGTGCTTATTGAACATTTGTGAAGCTTTTTAAATCGGTTATAAAATCTACATCACTTTGTATGTCGTGTTCCAATTTTGATGAATAAATTTTCTATTGTTCAACATGAAGCCTATTTAATTTTGTTTTCTTGGTACACTTAGTTACTAAGATATTCACATTTTAAATGATGTCGGTCTTTCTTGGACACCTTCTATGTTAAGTATTGGTACATATCAATGTTAAGTATTGGTACATATCAATGTCAAGTTTGTATCTATTTATTATAACTAATAGGAGACGGTGCATGCCAGACCCAATCTTCTCGTTTAATCTCAGTAGTTTTGTAACCGAAGATGGAAAATGTGTCAAATAAATCTAAAGGTGAATTCAAAATAGCGAAAGATGTCTTTCAGAAGATAAGTAAAGAGAGAGAAAGAATTAATTAGAAACAATGATAAGAACGCCGAAATATTATGTCATATCTATCTTCCTATATATTAACCGGAGACAGGAGAAGGGAAAATGTGCTTCTACACTGCTGCTGAGATTATCATAGATTGAACATGTGAGCAATGAGGAAGTTTTAAGGAAAATGGGAACTAAAAAGGCCACTTTTAGAAAGAGATAATTGAAAATCCTGGGACAAAGTATTAGTAAACAAGTCTTGAAAAAGTTAACATTCACTGGATATATTGAAGGCAAGACAGGCAGCTAACCAGTTTGTGTGAATAGATAACAGGTTAGGAATAAAGGTGCATGGTAAAGATTCAAACGTTGCTTAGAGGTACAAAGGATACGAAGATGTGGGAAGCCATTACCACCTACGTCCACAAGAGCCACGGCACATAGAAGAAGAAGAAGAAGAAGAAGAAGAAGAAGAAGAATGAATGAATGAATGAATGAATGAAGGCGAAGAAGGAAAAAGAAAGAAGAAGAATAAGAAAAAAGAAGTACGTAGATAGTTATGCAAGTTTAATCTTTACAGAGGATACTATTATTGTGGCTCTGTGCCAGGTTAAGCCTAGTAATAATCCATTGGATGCTATGAAATGAGGACAACATATAGAGCCAGAGTGAAAGGGAAAGTAAAAATGAAAGTGAAAATAGAAGTTTAATCATCACAAATTGTTCCCCTATTTCCAAATGTGGCTTTGTGTCGACTAAGTTAAGACTTGTTAAATAGCTATAATTATGTTATCTGAGAATAATTTTCTCGCTGTCAAGATTCGGTGGATTTTCTGTTATTTATCTGATAATTTTGTAGCATAAGGAAACACTGAACAAACTACAAGAAAGGCAAAAAAATATGAGAGAGAAAGATAGAGACATATATTCAGAGGGGATTAAAAAGAACGCAAAAGAGGGGAAATAAATATAAAAAAGAAAGAAAACGAATAAAATTAATGAAAGAATAAGAGAGAGAGAGAGAGAGAGAGAGAGAGAGAGAGTGAGAGAGAGAGACAAGAACGCGAAAGAGAGAAGGGAAAAGAAAGAAATAGTGAGATAGAGAGAAAAGAGAGAAGAAAATAAACTAGCAAAGAGAAAGAAAGAAAGAAAGAAAGAAAGAGAAAGAATGACTCAATATACTCTCTCACACTTTCTTTCCTCTTTCTTTCATTATGTTTCTTTTCTTTTTTTGCTTTCTTTCTCTTTTTCGTCATTCTCTCTATTTTTCGCCATTCTTTTTCTCTTTCCTATTTAAATTAATTTGCCCTGTTTCTCTTTATCTATCTATCTCTCTATCTATTTTATTTCCTTATTTCTTTCGCCTTTTTACTTCTCTCTCTCTCTCTCTCTCTCTCTCGTTGTTTCAGTATAATTAGGAAAGAAATTCACCAAAAGTCAGGAACGAAAGCCATCTTGAAATAAAATCACGCGAATAAAAATATCAACCTATACGATCTTTTTTCTTTCTTCATCCCCACTGCTTTCCTTAGCTTGTGTTCACTGATTGGGAACATGGCACAAATCTGACACAATCATTAGGTTTTACATTTTAATTCATTGTTTTCACGAAAACGGAATGTTCTACATAAACTTTTTTTAATTGCCTGATGCACATATGATCATAAATTTGACTGTGCCAGTCGATCACAGGGTGAAGACGAAAGAAAATTAAAGATTGGAAAAGACGACTATATTACCTGGGAGGTTTGGTTTATTTAACGACATGTCAACTCCTTATAGGTCATTTAATGCCGAAATTTAATTTTCTTGGGAGGTTTGGTATTTTTTCTAAAATGTAGTGCTGCTATTCCCCCCCCCCTTTTCCAAAAATGTATTGTTGGTATTTTTTTTTTTTTGCTATGGAAATATATCTTTGGTATTTTACTACAAAAATATATTTTTATACTTTCATCATCTTTCGATTTCACTTTAGGAGTTCACTAGTAACCCATAGTTGGGACACTAATAGATGTTACCATCACGCTTACCTGGGCGAAAAGAAGGCTTTGATGCATAAAGGCTAGAATTGTTCCCATAATAGTTCGAGCACTTGGAATGGTACTAAAAATATTAGAATCGTGATTGGATAAATTAGAGATTCGCAGAAGGACTGACTCTGTCCAGGCAGGAAACAGAGAAAAATATATCTGAAAATTATTATTATTATTATTATTATTATTATTATTATTATTATTATTATTATAAATGTCCCGATGCTACACCCAAAATAGTTTTCATGGCTTAATCTTAATTGGTTAAAGGTGTTAACTTGTACATGTTTTGTCTTGGTCAATTAAGAAAGATTAGAGTAAATATCCCGTACAGTAGTATAAATTTACTTATCAGTTGCAGGACCATAACCAGTTGCGCATGTTCGTTTGGGGCAGACACACTATGCATCTCAGTTCATGAGCCGGCGTAGTGGGCGTCGTGAAAGTTATTTTCTTTTTAAGTTTGAAGAATATAGCAACTAACGTGATTTGAGAGTCACATTTAAATTGTTGAAAATGCCCACAATCGGAAACCGTTTAAGCCAACTGGGTAACCCAAACCTCACCTAACTGGTTATGGAATGCTTTTTTCAAAACCTGTCATTTGGCTTTGATGCGTGTGACTGTTACATCCTTACCAGTTTGTGAGGTATGACAGACGTATTGGGCTTCATAGATTTGTTCTCCGGGGTCACTTTTTTGGCATGAAGCTCTCTAATTCAATAATAATGATTACGATGATAACAATGCTTAATTTACTTTCTTACCTTTGACTAAAGTTTTCTTCGTCATTTGTTATGAATTTCTATAGTAAAATCATTTGCAATGAATTTCAATCCCAACAGATAGCTACACGAAAAAACTTCCCTGGCTTATGCCGGGGAAGTTTAAAAATATTAAGCCCAAGGCCAAGCTATTTTTGTTGGATTGAGATTTAGAAACAAAGAAAAGAGTATTGAGTTGTTACGTGATATCTGTCCTTTTATATGGCAGTGAATACGAGACAGTCTCCCCCAAAACTTGAAGCAACAAAAATATGGTTCCACAGAAGGATTCTGACTGAGTATGCCATGGACCGAACATGTGAGCAATGACGAGGTTTTAGAGAAAATGGAAAAGGAAAGTGATACTTAACATCAGGAAGAGGTAGTTGAAATTTCAAGGGGATGTAATGAGGAAGGAGGGCTTGGAAAATCTGATACACACAGGGCGAGAGAGGAAAACAGTGTATAACGTACATGATGAGCTTAAGTAAATGGATGGTAGAACAGGATTTAGAATAAATAGCAAAAAGACAAAATTTTATAAAGAGCTACAATGAGCAGGAAATTTTGGAGAGCCATGGTCGCTTACGTCCTGAGGGGAAACGGCCCATAAAGAAGAAGATATTTATTTGCAATTGCTTCCGTGAAACTTGAGACGATAGGTCCGGAATTGTCAGTCTATGCTCCTTTGTTTACTTTGTGGGTGAGCGAACAGGCTTACGAACGGTCAGACGCAAAATTGGCCAAAGGCAATTAGATACAGAATGATAGCTACCTATACTGACAGATACAGAGATAAGTAAATCCAACAATTTGTTGAACACAGTCAACTTGGGAAAGAAATTCGCGCGAGCTAACTTTCAGCGGTTTACAAGATTATCGCGTTAACCACTGTCATAAGGCAATGCTATGAACATAACATTTTTTGTGTCATGAAATATATAAAAATAACAAATTTGTCCAGAAAAGGCACATAACTCGTTCGGACACCGGCGCGTCGATAAGTTAATCAAATTTCTAATCTAAATTATTTGTCTATTTAAAATACTTTATTTCGTTAAAAAAATATGCACAATTTAAATACAGTAATAATAAATGACTTCAAAGGACTGCATATTTCAGTCTTTACTTTTTTCCTGTTATTCAGGGTTTGTTGTCAGATAGAAAGGGAAATTGACTCTGACGATATATATATATATATATATATATATATATATATATATGTGTATATATGAAGAAATATAGTTTTAAGGTGTGTTATATTTATGGGATAAAGTGCTCAATATCAGAGACAGAAATATAAATATAAAAGTGAACATTGAAGTCGACGCTCAGATGATTGCGTTTAGCATGAAACAGTCTGTCGCCTCTGAATGTTGACTTCAGTGTTCACTTCTATATATATATATATATATATATATATATATATATCCATTTCAATTTCATTTGAGTTATGTATATATATTTGTGTGTGCGCATGTATATCTTAATTCAGCGATAGAACTAAAATATTTCTGAAACATTAAAAGAGAAAAAACATTAAAAGTCGTTTTATTTATAACCGTGATTTCCGGAAGCAGTTTTATTTTTTTCAAAATTAATTATTTTATTGCTCAGCCCAGGATAGGAGTTGTCCAGACTGAGTGGTAGAAGAATGCATTATTCCAATGTTTATTTCAAACTCACTTAAATTGTATGTGTGTGCTCGTGTGTTCATTTAAATGGCACAAGCACAGATAGGGTCACTTACATCCAACACATACGTACGTGTATTCATTATTAAGGCGCATGTAAAGAGACATGTAGACGGTGTCTAATGGACAGAGAATAAGTTCTTCTTTTATGATATAGATTATTTAACATTCTCTACAGTTGTTGTTCTGAAACTTTTTTCCCCTGGGTCGCATTTTCAGAATGATAATTTGCACGCACTTCACCAAATTTTATGTGAAAAAAAGTACATTTAAAATAAAAAAAAGAGTGACTGGGTTAAAGGGAGATAAATGTGGATTCAAAATCAGAACATTATCATTGATAACTTTCTCCTCCAATTTGCGGACCGTAGTGGTTTTATTCTTAATACTTGATATAATGCAAACATATGACAATGATGAAATCGGCAATAATTATTTATAGCTATTTATACTGGGATACATGCATGCGATTACATGAAATTTATAATGTTTTAAATTTTGATATCATATTTATTTTTTGAAACTGTTTCTAAATTGCCTGTGAATGATTCCGTCTCATCTCCTATCCTCTTCCGCCTCACCTGCTATCCTCTTCCGCCTCATCTGCTATCCTCTTCCGTCTCATCTGGTATCCTCTTCCGCCTCACCGACTATCCTCTTCCGCCTCACCGACTATCCTCTTCCGTCTCATCTCCTATCCTCTTCCACCTCACCGACTATCCTCTTCCGCCTCATCTGCTATCCTCTTCCGCCTCACCGGCTATCCTCTTCCGCCTCACCTGCTATCCTCTACCGCCTCACCGACTATCTTCTTCCGCCTCATCTGCTATCCGCATCCGCCTCACCGGATATCCTCTTCCGCCGAACCTACGTGGCGCGCTGCACCGTTTGGGAACCACTGGTCTACAGCATCTTTTTCACAGACACAGCGACGCAAGCCTGTCGCTTCTTTCATAATGCATATTCAGATAAGCTCTATTCTTTAGATCCACAAGTTTAGACAACGCTGGAGCACGTCATGCTATTTCCACAGAGTCGAATCATCGACATTTCACCCTTGTTCCAAATGTAAAGAGAAAGTTCCACACTGACATCTTTTCTCCATGAACTGTTACTTTGTGGAACAGACTCCCATGCGGATGCTTCACAAAACACCACAAATTGTACGGAAAAATAGTTGAAATATATTTATTTTCCGTCGGACACGCTATTCTACTTCCACAGGGTCGAATCGTCCTCATTTCACCTGTATTCCAAATGTAAGGACAAACTTCTAGTCAGACAATTTTTTCCCAAGAGCGGCTACTTTGTGATATCGACAGCCGCTGGGATGCTTCTATGTCCATGTTCCAAGTACAATCTTAACAATTTTAAGGGTCAATCGTCAGTGTCTATTTTAGGCAATCTTTGGTTCTATTTTACCGGGACCGGTAAAATAGACATCAAGGCTATTTTACCCGGGACTGGCAAAATAGCCTTGGTGTTTATTTTACTCGGGACCGGTGAAATACCCTTTGTATCTATTTTACTGTGACCGGCAAAATAATCTTGGAGTCTAATTTACCGGTGCCGGCAAAATTTTACCGATTGATTTTTCAGCCTTGGTGACTATTTTACCGGGACTGGCAAAATAGCCTTAGTCTCTATTTTACAGGGACCGGCGAATTTCTTTGATGTCTATTTTCCCGGGACCTACAATATAGCCCAGTTGTTCATTAAAACAGGCCAGCGACGAACATTAATCTTTGTTGATGTCAGAAAAAAAATAAATAAAAATAAAAATAAAAACAAAGCTTATTTGACCTGGTGAGCTTTTGTGCATATGTTTACTTGTTTGTTTTTCTTTTAGAAATAAACTATTTCCAGAAGAAAATTAACACAAATTTACACGTCTACAAGAGATTAACTATTTTGAACTCGTTATCTTAAGCAAGCACAACGATAAGGGGTCATTGTTAGTTTTTAGTTATTCTTTTTCAGTGAATAAATTGTTAGTGGATTGGTTTGTTAAATCTATGTCAACACCTTGTCACTCGCCGGCGTGATAACCGAACAATATCTTACATTCTAATAGTTTGTAGATAATGAAGCAGCCATCTTTTCGATTCCTGGGCGTAGTAGAATAAAGCCTTGAACCTGACTTCAGTAAAGGTATTTTTTTACATGGCAGTATCTTTAGGCGAATGTAAACAGATTACAAGAAGCCATTTTCTCGTAGGTCATGCCATAGTTACAATTAATTTAAAAAGAAAATAGCGAAAAAAGTCTGCATGCCATCAAAAATTGTCTCGTGTACAAGAACTTGGGAAGGAGTAGGCGTAGCTGAATTAAAGGGGTGGGGAATGTTGGTGTAAGTGTCGGTGGGGACTAACGCACTTGTGGCTGGCGAGGCTGGAACTAACATGTAGATATTGGTTGGATCTTAACATCACATTATCTGCGTTAAACAGTACCCTGTATTAGCATTGTGTTTATCATTTGACACTAACGCAAAAATTCATCTTATCTCGTGTATTCGCCAACCTTTTTTCATCTGTTTTGTTTCCTCTCCAGCTGCGTCCATCTCTTTCACTTATCTGACCGTCTATGTCTCTTCGTTTATCAATTTGTCTTCATCTCAGGATTTTGTTGCTTTTTTTCCTTCTTTCCCGCAGAGTTGATCATTTTTGAAATCTTTCGCTTGCGTTTTTCTTTTCTTTCTACTTTTACGTATTTATTTATTTATTGCTCATTATCTATCTATCTATCTATCTATCTATCTATCTATCTATCTCAATCCTATTCATATCTATCTCAATCCTATTCATATCTATCTATCTCAATCCTATTCATATCTATCTCAATCCTATTCATATCTATCTATCTATCTATCTATCTATCTATCTATCTATCTATCTATCTATCTCAGTTCTATTCATATCTATCTATCTATCTATCTATCTATCTATCTATCTATCTATCTATCTATCTATCTATCTCAGTCCTATTCATATCTATCTATCTATCTATCTATCTATCTATCTATCTATCTATCTATCTATCTATCTATCTCAGTCCTATTCATATCTATCTATCTATCTATCTATCTATCTATCTATCTATCTATCTATCTATCTATCTATCTATCTATCTATCTCAGTCCTATTCATATCTATCTATCTATCTATCTATCTATCTATCTATCTATCTATCTATCTATCTATCTATCTATCTATCTCAGTCCTATTCATATCTATCTATCTATCTATCTATCTATCTATCTATCTATCTATCTATCTATCTATCTATCTCAGTCCTATTCATATCTATCTATCTATCTATCTATCTATCTACCTATCTATCTATCTATCTATCTATCTATCTATCTATCTATCTATCTATCCCAGCTCAGCCTGTTCATATCTACCTCTTAAGCTTTCTCTATCTATTTAATCCTGTTGAATTTATTTCCTCCTCCCCATTCACATTTTCTCATTTTCTTTAATCCAAACTCTTTGCATTCTTTAACCCCTCCATCCAAGTTGCCTTCCTCTCCCCGCGCAACCTCCCCTTTCTGCTGTTACCTTCTTTTCCCATTGAATGTTACCCTATTTTCTAAACATTCCATATAACCCTACCGTTTTTCCCTCCATCATTGTTTATTTCAATTAGTCTCTGTCTGTTTCATTTATTTATATGTTCTTTAATCCGCAAACCAATCCTGGCGTCCCGCCTCGTTTTCATTCGCTTCCTCCATCTTAGGATGCTTTTCTTGTCTTCATATCAATTGACCACAAAACAATACTTAACTAGTCTTCCATCCACCCTGATTAAGATTTCTCTTTTTAGCCTTAAAGCTTTCTATATTTTTCCTTCAGAATGCTTTTTTTCGCTTATTCCCCACCTCTTTCTTTCTTTCTTTCTTTCTTTCTTTCTTTCTTCGGTTGTTACTTTACAGCTTCCTCCTCTCTCTTAATTCTACATTCTTCATCACCCAACACCCACAATCTGCAACAACCCCCCCCTTTCACTTTTTGCTTTTTGATTTTTCCTCGCGCTTAATATTTCTTCTCTTTCACTCTTTCTCCCTCTATCGCTCACTGTCACTCCTAAAAGCAAAAACATTTTTTTTCTTTTTCTATTCTTTCATTATTTCAAAAAGAAAGAAAGAAAAAGAAAAAAAAGGCCCATTCTATAAGAACAGTAACATCCGCTTTTTATCAAGCATCGCTTCTCTGATGAAGAGGCCCTCCCCTGCCGCTTGAACCATTTCCCTGATTCTACTCCCTGATCGCTAATCTTAACCCCCGCCTTCCCAATATTACCCGACTGTAGCTTTGGTATTCTAGCAAAGATGGATTTGGGAGCTGGGTGGGGTTAGGGTTGGGGCCCGTAAGGACAGAAATGGAACGGAGGGTGGTTGATGAAAAAAGGGGGCTGTGACCTGTGGGGTTCTGCGAAAAACGGACGAGGGAATTCAATTGCCTGTTAACTTTTTTTTTTTTTTTTTTTACTAGGAACACACACACACACACGCACAAACACACACGCACACATATATATTACATACATTAGACACACGCAGAAACACATGTTTTATCACATGCACACGTACATAGTGGATGCACACATACACACACTCATATTGGAAACACGCAAAAATATACATATACCTCCTTTCAGGTGTACGCACAAAGTGGATAAATACACACACACACACACACACACAGACACACACACATATATATATATATATATATATATATTTAAGCCTTACGCCCTGAGCAAGGCATGAAGCCACTAGGATGCAGGGGGTTGCAGAAGATTTGGAGCGAGAGCAGATAGGAGTGATAGAAGAAAGGATGAGGAGAGGGATAGTGGATAGATCAAGGTAACTGGAGATGTCGATTGACATTATATTTGAATAGTTGGAGATTATAGCCCTCAGGGAAACAGAAATTGGGAAGGGTGTTCCACAGGCGAGAGGTGCGAGGTATGAAGCTATTGGAGTGGAACAGACGGCTACATTTAGTAGTTTCGACAGTGAAAGGGTGAGAGCGGGATGCCAGCCTCGTAGGGCGGTTGAATTCATGGAGTCTGTGAACCAGTTAAAGCAGCTCAGCGGAGCAATTACCATGAAAGTATTTGCAGAAAAGACAGAGAGAGGCGACGGCGCGTCTGTGAGAGAGTGACTGTAGACGAGATGTCAGATCAGGGCCAATTATATTACATATCCGTCTCTGGATCTTGTCAAGAACTCCGAGGTAAACAGAAGGCAGCAATACTCCATGCAAGGGCGAGTTGATTTATATATATATATATATATATATATATATATATATATATATATATATATATATATATATATAATAATAATAATAATAATAATAATAAATGCAAATGTGAATGTCACTGCGTCAGGCTTTTTCAACTTTACACCTAGAGGCCGTAGCTCAACATATCATACCATTTTGGAATCAGGCTGACTCTGTGAGCAAATTAATTTTTATTCTGGGTCGAATCCGGAGCCGCAATTCTGAAATTTTGGACTGCCAAATTTTCATGACTGCGATTGTTTTCGGCTATATTTTTACGTGATTTTCGCGATTAATTTTTTGTACTATAACAATTTTTTATAACTTGGAAATAAATTAATTGCGAAATCCAGTGAAAGTCACCCATGAAATAAAAACAATTGTTTGTATGGAAAGTAAGGATTACAATTACATACATCAAATTGTCTTTAAATTAAATGGCGGCAGAAGAATTATCTTTGAAATTTTAAAAGGTAACCATAAATATTAATGCAATACTTAATTGCAGCGATCAATTTTGAGTTCTGAAGTTTATTGTTGCCTATCGCATCTATTCCTCCCTACCTACTGTGATGAAGACCCAATCAATAGACCATATAGCTAGTTTATACACACACACATGTATATATATATATATATATATATGTATATATATATATATATATATATATATATATGTATATATATATATGTATATATATATATATATAATATTAATACTATAATATATATATATATACATATATATATATATATATATATATATATATATATATATAATATTAAAACTATAATATATATATATATATAATACTAAAACTATAATATATATATATATATATATATATATACTAGGAGCATCGCCCGGCGTTGCCCGTGCTTGATTCAAAAATCATACGACTCATACAGTAATCGCTATCACTTGACTTAAAATATTTTTGCCCTTCCTTGTCTTTAAAGGAGTGCCCTTTGCCGTGCTGATGTTGCTACATGCCTTACTTCTTGCCTATCGCACACTGCTATTTTTTTCTAAGCTCTAAACTAAACATTAAATCTGTTACGAAAAAAGAACTAAACAAAATGAACACAAAACGATCAACTTTAAAAAAGGACTCGTAACTGGAAAAACCAAATGAAAAAAGAATGTCAACAACAATTACTTTTTCACATCCAACCCAGTTCTGCGGCATCAGAATCAACATTGAGTTTAAGCATGCGAATGAGCCAATTGGAGTAAAGTGCCATGCAGATTTAAATTTTTTCCACTTTTGACGAATGCAGCTATCGGTTTTTTTTTGCATGCTAGCATGCTAGTTAACATTCGTGTCAGTCAGCTGTTGGCTCTCACGCTAGCCAATAGAATCTTTCTTCCTATTCGTGGCACTTGGAGCATGTGGATGTAAATTTTGGTGCAAATTCGTCGAAAATTGTGGCCATGCATTCGTTACACACACACACACACACACACACACATATCCTGCCTTTTATAGATAGAGATAATGGATACATGCAAAACATACACATATATTCTCTTGCATAAGTACATCTTGAATACACGCAGTCACAAACACACGTACATACATACACTCTTTCACACAGATACAACATACTGTAGTTGACAGCGGAGGTTTCCATCGAGAAAGACCCTAACACATAAAAAAGTGTGCGTTCACACCCACACACATATACCCACACACTCGAACCAACAAATAAACATGGATCACGTAGTTTTTGTTATCCTCTGAGTATCAAACACGCTACTCGTGGTTTTCTAAACCAGCTTACTAACCATTGCACCACGACGTACTACATGTTAACGAGCACTTATAAAACACGACCCTTTATCGGACTCTTTTGAGTAACACTACATATTACAGACAAAGAGCTTTATCAAAGCCCATCACTTGAAGACTTCCAACAGCAGCAAGAACAAAAAGGTGTAGTTCGTTTTCTTTTAATTAATTCACCTCAAGCAAGGAAATAAAGTAACTAGAATGCATGAGGTTACTTTTACGCAGGTAGGTTAGTGTTAGAGAATCTGAGAAAAAGTAATTTTAAGGAGAGAGGACAATAAAGGAATAATAATTAAGAAGATAACGATTGACATTAGATTTAGATTTTTGAAGACCATAGTTAATTGACAAGTAAGAAGTCGGGAGAGTGTCCCACCGAGAAATGCTAGGGAAGAAACTATTAGCATAAAACTAGTCATTTACACTGTAAATGCGTCAGGACCTTTAAACTGTAAAATAATGCCGCCAATCTAATACTGCACTTAATTTCATGAAGTCTAGGTGCCATAGAAGAAAGTCCATCAGAATAATTGCCATAAAAATGTGTATAGAAAAGGCACAGGGAAGCTACGTTACTGGGTAGGGAAGGGATTGAAGCCGAGAGGCCAATACTTTTAAAATTTTTCTTTGGATTTTATCAAAAATCTCTAAATATGTAGCAGGAGCACTAGACTAGATGTGGCAGCAATATTCAAAACTCATTCAACTAAAGAGGAACTATTGATATAATACTAATGTAAGCATCCTACATTAACATTAACAAAAGGTTAAGAAGGAAACTCCCATCAGTACTAGAAAGAGCGATAACAGTTAGTGGATTTGATTTTCATGAAAAAGATTTTATCAATACGAAGCGACAGTAACGCTAATTGTTCGGTAAATGAATGTCTAATGTTTCCTGTATGGAAACAGCTAATCTCACCATTATCATAACCATTTGGGATCGAACCCCCAAAAGAATTAATGTCCTGTCTCGGTCAAATTATCTCCTCAAAATTTCACATCATCCCACCCTGGTGGAACACTCATCGCGGATATATGTGTATATTTGTGTTCTTATATACATATATACATTCATGCGTGTCCTCAGGTGCATATATACATTCATATCAATATACCGTTTACCGCAACACCTGCGATCGTTCTATCAATCAACTCAGGCGTGGACCTTATACGCAAATGTCAGTAATCATATAAGTATATGTCTACATATGTTTAAAAATATACCCGGCATGTAATAATAATATATGTGTGTATGAGCGTCTATGGAAGTATATGTATTATGTGCGTATATATCTATATTTTCAGATACCCACGCACATATTTATACACGTGTACCGCTAAAATTACATTCATAGTAATAATAATAAAAATAACAATAAAAATATATATTATTATCATTTGTATATGTTATGTTTCCTGCTTTGTAGAACCGGGTCCAAACTATGGTCCTTAGGCCCTATACGAGAATTATCATCATTTAATTGATAGCAATTTCTTAGTATATGGGATGTTCCTAGTAGGGCGATCTTCTGGGAATTTGTATGTTGATGTTACCTCGGACACTGTTAGTAAAATTATTCATTCCTTTTCTCACGAGGCCCAGTGCTCCTATTACTATTGGTACAGTCTTGATTTCCCACATCCTGTTAATCTCGATGTCCGGTCCTTGTATTTGG
>OZ010587.1:35919161-35936661 GCA_963932145.1 Acanthosepion lycidas
TATATATATATATATATATATATATAAACACATCCAGAATAACACGATTTAATATATATATATATATATATATATATATATATATATATATATATGCAGAATTAATAGATTTATTTTCAATCAGAGATTTATATTATAAATATAATAACATTTAAAGATATGTATATATATATATATATATATATATATATATATATTTAACTGTTTTATAATTGTTATATATATATATATATATATATATATATATATATATATATATATATATATATATATATAACAATTATAAAACAGTTATTGGTCAGAGTTGAATTAGACCAGGAAACAGTTGTATTAAAAAGTGCTCAATACACATATAAAGAAAATATAAAATAAAATCTAACACACACACATAGATATATATAGATATATTTAAAAATTAATAAATCAACCAATCACGCTACCTTAGTTTCAATCCTTCGGTTTCCTCAGGTGATATTGGCCAAATTATTTCTTAACGCTTTATTATTTAAATATAAACGCACAGCATGAATTTTAATAGAAGTGGAAGAGTAAAGCAAGATTATTGAAATTGTATTAGAGGTGGAGTAAATAGAATGTACAAACTTTCATCCTTGTTCGTACGAACTCAAAAATTACTTTTTATTGTGGATACATCGTGACATTATTTCAGAACTTTCATTCAGTAGATTTTTGGAGTTGTAAATATTGTTAATTTTTGCTCATGGCACAGTTTGCAGATATCACTATGATAGCTGTGAGGTTTGGCTCTTCTTAATATTTTCCAGTTTACAATCGGAACTTTGTTATTCTTTTGTTTTAATTTGTACACATGGCTGGATAGTGTGGTACAATTCCTAACGCTTTCTAGTTTGAATAATGACTTGTGATGATATCATCTCTTCCTGAAGCTGCCGTTTTTTTTTTTTTTTTTTTTGCTCTGGCCATTTATATCTTTTATTTCGGCTTTGTATTAGATTGGTGCAAAAATAATGACGTAATAATGTCGGTTTTTTGACGTATTTTTAACGTCAAAAAACGACATTATTACGTCATTATTTTTGCACCAACCTAATAAATTCTTGTTTTGTAAATTCCATCTAGCGGACATTTACCTTTATCTCTACAGTTACATGTTTCACTGTTAATGATTTTTGCTGTACGTTAGCTTTGAAATTCCTGGCGTTTTGCCTTTTTATTGTAGTTTCCAAATTAGTAGTACAGCTGCAGCTTAATTTAACTGTATTTTTTATTAAAGATCTTGTGTAATTCGGAAGTTTTAGAGAAGTGTTTAAGTAATTTGAAAAATATTTTTTTATTTTACATATGACCTCTAAATTAAAAGGGGGGGATTAAACCAAATAATATTTTTCTTTTCTTCGAATTATTCTTCATTTGTTATCTTATTTGGGGTTTAAATTCTAGTTTGGTTTTATATCCCCTTTTTTAAAAATCTTTTCATACTATTTCTTTTTATCTTCGAAAATTATTTTACAAGAGGAATTTTTAGATAACCCGCACTCTATTCCTTTAGGGATGTGTTTTATTATACTCGGGAGGTGGTTAGATCCAGCATTAACGTATTTTAATTTTGTGTTTAGGTTTCATAGATGGGAAGACATTGCCAGTTTGTATAAATAAAGTGTTAGAAAATCATTTCGCCTGAGGATACCGAAAGGTTGAAACCAAGATTGACTGATCTCCTATATATATATATATATATATATATATATATATATATATATATATATATATATATATATATATGCATATATGTGTGTGCGTATGTGCCACTAGGATGCAAGGGGTTACTGGGTGTGAGAGAATATGAGAAAAAGAAAGCATTTTATAATATAAAGGAGAGAGGACAATAAAAAAAATAGATTTTAAGAAGACAGAAGTTAACGATTTACATAGGGTTTAAATTTTTGAACATCAATTTATTTTCAATGAAATATCTTTTTTGGCATTTTGTTCAGTCGAAACTTTTATTCACACTGATCGAACAATTCAGATAAGTACGTGAGGACGAAACGAGTTGACTAAGTTTTCCTTTTGTCTTTATATATATATATATATAAATATATATATAATCCTAAAGACACAGGAACTACCTACTTAGGTTTCGACTCAATGGATCTTCAGGGTAACCTGGCTCTACTTAGCGTATTGAACATTCTACGTTTTATCTTAGTTACTCGCTTGAGTTTTTTTTTTGCTTTTGACTGGAAATTTAAGGCACTGGACAATTTTTTTCGCCCTGTTCGGATGTTTCAAGTTATTTCTTTTTTTCCCCAATATTTCATCGGATACCAGTTTGTTTTGATATACTTGCAAATTGTGCCCTCCGACTTTTTTTGCCAACCGAATATAATTATTAATATACTATATTTTATATATATATATATATATATATATATATATATATATATATATATATATATATATATGTATATATATATATATATATATATAATCATAAATAGATTAATACATCTCTCTATTAAAATAATGAAAATTATATTTACGTACTTTTCTACACAAAAACATGCATGTTCTAGAATGGATCAGTAAATTCATAGATGAATTTTAATCTGGCACTAATAAACGTCACTGATTAGGTCTTTTTTTTTTTATCTCTCATTAATTAAACTTTAGTATAATAGATCATGTGATTCATAGCAAAATACTTTTTTCTTAACGCAACAACTACCCAAAACTGATTCGTATATGTTAATGGGAAATTTAACTGAAAACAAATAAAAAAAAATATCAGAAAGCAAAAATTATGTATTCAATTTTAAAAATTAAAAGTTAAACGCACAATACATTCATTTCATTTTTGATCATAACCATTTGATGATCAGTATCCTTCAGACATTTCTAAAAAAAAAAAAAAGAAAAAGAAATGTCCTTTACTAAATGTTTAACAACTTTGAACTCAAAATCAGTTAATGAAATATATGTTTTTTTTTTAATCAGTTCGCTCCAAGCAAGGCGATAATGCTACTAAGACGCAAGAAACTACTAGGTGTGAAAGCGAATGAAAAGATTTTACAAGAAACCGG
Source organism: Acanthosepion lycidas (assembly GCA_963932145.1). Lineage (NCBI taxonomy): Eukaryota > Metazoa > Mollusca > Cephalopoda > Sepiida > Sepiidae > Acanthosepion > Acanthosepion lycidas. The sequence continues at coordinate 35,922,227 of OZ010587.1, forward strand.
ATCCTAAACATGGAACAAGGAAGAAACTGTGGAGGTGTGTGAACCCGGCGATAGGTGAACATATCTCCTCCAATTGAGGAGAGAGAAAAAGATATTAAATAAAATTTCAGAGTTTAGTCGGAAACGTTAGAAATATAGAGTTAGATTATAATATAGAAGGAACCGGAAACCCAATCCTAAACAGGAAATAAGGGACAAAACTTTACTCCAGTTCAAAATACCGGGGAGGGATTTTATTTTATATTTATATTCTTGTTTTTCTTCTTAATTCAATATCCATTTATTTGATCACTTAAAAATGTTTTTATTTTATTTATCCAAAATCAATTTTGAATCCTTTATAATAGGATCCCATCAGTGATGAGGAATTCCTGAAAATAAACGTATTTGACTATGTTGTTTGGCCAACTTCTTAGAATACAGCCACCCAAAATGTAATATGTCAACACCTGTTATATTCCTTTCACTGAAATTAAGTGCAGTGACAAGAAAGGTAGTTCAACAGAAATACATTCCTGAGCGACAAACAGTATGGATTTCGCTCCGCTAGGTCCATTGCTAGTCGTATATTCAGATGCATTCGCTAATAAACTCATCACGTGAGCGATATCCTTAGATATACAAAAGGCCATTAACAAAATGTGACATAGGAGGTTGCCTCACACTCCAGCCATGGTATCACTGGCAGAGTCTTCACAATTATTAAGTTGTTCCTCTCTGGTAGGTCCATGAATGTCGTCTTTAATTGACAGTTTTCGAAAGCCCTTGAAATCAATGCAAGACGTCCCCCAAAACTCTCTCTTCGTTCCTACCCTCTTTTTGCTTTATATTAACGATCTTTGCAGGAACATTCCCAGATCTTTAGTTAATTTCTATGCAGACGATATAGATAGCTGATCTTCCAAAAATCTAGATAACCAGAGTCTGGCAGCTGATCTATCCTCTAATCTTACTCTAATAGCTCAATAATGAAAACCTGCCTTATAACATTCAGTATTTCCAAAATCATGCTATTAATGTTCCATCGTCACCGAGCAGACTCTTAATTTTCTCTAATCATGAGTCAATGTGACTCTTTGTCTTAAACGCCTATTGGATTTCAGAGTTAACTTTTCTTACAGATTTGTTACTACCATGGGTTTATTCAACCTACAACTGGAATGAGAATAGACAGATCTATGCCTCCCCCCAAGTGAAATGCCTTTCACTTTTGCTAAAGTGGGCACAAGAGTCTAGACCGGAATTTGAACTCGGCTTGTTTAGATAGCACACTTCTTCTGCAGGTACTGTAAGAAAAGAAACAAAACGACTCTCATGTATCTCGGCGTATAGGACACGAGAATGTTGGGGTGAAGCAAGTTTCATACAAATGTAGCAAATGGAAAAGATAGATAGATAGATAGATAGATGGATAGATAGATAGATAGAGAGAGAGAGAGAGAGAGAGAGAGAGAGAGAGAGAGAGAGAGAGAGAGAAATGTCCGTTAGATCAGGGGTGGCCAACCTTTTAATTCCATGCGCCAATATTTTGTACGATTAATTTAAATGAGCCACACAAACATTCACTTCCTTTCAGTACGTGTTGTAATATGGACATATTTTAAAGTTATAATAAAATCTATTTATTTGAAAAATATATGCTTATGACCAGGGGCGTATCCAGGAGTTTTGAAAGGGGGGGGATCAATCAATGCTTTGACTTTTTTTTTCTCTTCAGATTTGGCAACCAAAAGGACCACGTCAGCATTTTTAACAAAAATGGGACAAACACAAATCAAACTTTTAGCACTTTCGCAAAGGACGTGCAATAAATATAAAATCACTGAAATGAATGAGTAGAAGTGGCTTAGTTTCTTTTCATCAAAAGGAAGCAATGCGCCACTTGTAAGCATCCAATGCGCCACTTATGGCGCATGCGCCACAGGTTGGCCATCCTTGCGTTAGATGTTTCAAGGAGATCAATCAAGAAAAAATAGCACAAGATAAACCATTTACTTGTCTAATTTTCGCGGATTACAGAATCGATAGCTAAGCCACCCGAGAGATCAGAAAGAAAACTAAGTTTTCACTAAGATTTGATCGTACGTCACAAGCGTCACACCCTAATTTTAAAAAGTAAATAAGGATTCTTACTTGAAAGCATCAAAGATGCAAATGAGTAATGAAGCTTAAAATAATAAAGTTGACGAGGTCTTTCCTTTGTCTTCATCCATTCTACCTTTTCATTTCCTTCTAGGTTTATTAGTGACCATTTACCTTTCTTTTCTTTTCTCTCCATACATTAACCATTTTCATTTCACCTATTGCTTTCGTTTTCCTTTTTTTACCATCTGCCATTCCTTTCTTTCTTCACTATATCTTGACCTCTTTTCCTTTCTTCGATTTTGGTTACCTCTAGTTTTCTTACTTAACCTCTCAGTTTCCACCCTTTTGTCTCCCTACCTCATTTTCCTTTCTCCTGTTTTTCTTTTCGTTTGTTCTCTAGCTTCCTTATTTATCCTCTAGCTTTCCGCCGTTTTGTCTCCGTACCTCAGTTTTTTTTTTCCGCTTTTCCTTTTGTTTTTCTTTAGCTTTCTAACTTAGCCTTCACTTTTCCTATCTTTCGTTTACATACTGTTCCTGACTTCCTTTTATTCGTTTTTACTTTCGTGGTTCCCCAGGTTTTTTGCAATTATTATTTTATTTGTGGAAGTTTGTTTAATTGCGGTGTTTTTAAACTATAAAACAGTGTAAAATCTGCTTTAATCACTTTGAATCTTATCAAGTTTTCTGTTTTTATAGACTTATCTCATAACTGTCAAAAAACAAAACAAAAAAACATTGCCTAGCGAATGGCAGGTTAGATGTGTGCATTTTTACTACCAACATTAGAACAAGAATCTAGTAAATGCTGAGATTCACAACGCTAATTTTTAAAGTAGGCAATCCCAACCAGTTTGATAACATGCCTAATATAATCTTCCCTCCTTTCCCACATATATTTATCTTTGTGCTTTAATTATTTAAATTTGGTAAATACCAACTTGTTCGTTAAAGACACCGGAACAAGGAACGCGATATTCATGCTCAGAATGTTATCAGAAAGAGCAATACAAATGTAGAAGGGACGTGTACCTATGTTTTATAGACTAAGCAAAGGCCTTCGACAAAGTACGCCACAAGGATCTGTTGGACCTGCTCAGCAACCTTGATATATTTGTGAAAGATATTAGAATAGTCAAGAACGTAAACTGGCAGCTAACGGTCTTCATGCACATAGAGAATGAGTTCAGCAGATATACAAAAATATGAAGGGGCGTAAGGCAAGGATGTCTCTTCTCACCGAACTTATTCAACCTATAAAGCGAGGCAATTCTGAGAGAATTGCAAATCATTCCGGGATTCAGCATTGGCGGCCACAATCTTAGCAACATAAGATACGCAGATGACACAGTATTGATAGAAAACACGGAAAAGAAATTACAAAATCTCCTAGAGAAGGTAGCAAAGGAGAGCGAGAAGAAGGGACTAAGCATAAACTACAAGAAAACAGAGTGTATAGTCGTCAGTAAAAGGATGAGCCTGAAATACGATTTGCAGGTCGGGGACACTAAAATCAAGCAGGTGTGGAAGTTTAAATATCTGGGAAGTGTTTTGACGGTAAGTGCGACGCTGAGATCCGAAAACGGATTGGGATGGCCAAGGATGCATTCCAAAAAGCTGGGCAGAGTTCTACGAGACAGGAGGATTTCTTTGGTGACAAAAAGAATACTGAGTTTCTACGTGACATCTGTCCACGTTTACGGCAGCAAATGTTGAATGGTCTCCTCAAAGACGAAGAAGAGACTCGAGGCAACGGAGTTAATGTTCTACAGAAAGATGCTAAGGATATCATAGACCAGGCGCGTGAGCAACGATGAAGTTTTGGAGAGAATGCAAACAAGAAGGAAGCACCAGGATGAGGCAGCTGAAATTTCTGGGACACGTAATGAGGAAGGAAGGCCTGGAGAATCTGATACTCACAGGTTGAATAGAGGGAAAGAGAAACAAGGGAAATCAACGGATGACATACTTGGCGGGCTTAAGCAAGTGGATGACAGAACATGGTCTGGAGGAGTTGGCAGACAGACGAAACTTATTGAGAGCTACGAGAGATAGGAAGAAGTGGAGAGCCGTGATCGTCCAAGTCCTGAAGGGACACGGCACATAAAAAGAAAAGAAGAAATACCAACGTACAATTTGACTATTTCTAATTCTATATACCGTGTTCCTTCAGGACGTGGGCGATCATAGCTCTCCACAATTTCCGGCCCCTTATAACTCTTAATAAATGTTGTCTTTTTGTTATCTCTCCTAAATCCTATTCTGTCAACCATTTACACAAGCTCGTTCTTCTATATACCATGTCACTTCAGGATGTAGGCGATTTCTTGTCCTTTGTAGTGCTTAATAAATGTTGTTTCTTTTATTATTTACACAAGCTCATTATTCTTCTTCTAGGTGTCGTGTCTGTTCAGGACGTTGGCGATTATGGCTCTTCACAATTTCCTGTTCTTTGTGTATTAGGTTGGTGCAAAAATAATATCGTTTTTTGACGTATTTTTTAACCAACCTAATAGCTCTTAATAAATTTTGTATTTTTGTTATCACTCTTAAACCTTGCACCTCCATCCATTTACACAAAATCTCTTGGTAGGTTATGCATTGTTTTCCTCTTATCCTTCTTGCTTTCAATCTGTCCTGCGAGTATCTGACTTTCCAAGCCCTCTTTCCTTTGCGTTTCAAATTTTCCAAGACTCGTTATGTGCCCTAGAATTTTCAATTGTCTCTTACTGATGTTAATTATAGTGTGCTTTTTGTTTTCATTTTCTCCCGGACTTCGTCGTTGCTCGGTTGATGACATTCTCAGCATCCTTCTGTAGAATCGCATCTATATCATTTCAAGTCTTTTCTTCATTTGTGAGGAGATCATCCAGCATTCGCTCCCATTTAGGTGGAGTGATATTACATAATAGTTTTGTAATCTTTTCTTTACTCGTTTATATATACAATACTACGGTTGACGTCGTCACGGAGAACATTAATTTGGGGGAAAAAATAATAATAATTCAATTAAAATTTCATCATACATATTTTAAAAGTAACTCGTTTTATTTAATTAACAAAAGAATTCATCCATAGTAAAACTTAGTACTGGACTGTTAGGTAGTATTAGTTCTCTTAGTGAATGTTTGACAATCTGATCACAGATGAAGAAGCGACTTGAGTCAATAGAAATGTGGTTCTACAGGAGGATGGTGAGAATACTGTGGACTGAGTATGTGACTAACGTGGAAGCAGTACGTCACCAAAGAAACATTGTCAAATGTGTCCGATATAGTGATAGGTGGGGTCTAGTTATAATACCTTCCGTTATTTATTTTAAGTTTTTTTTATTTTATTTTATTTTATCATATTTTATTCCTCACTAGGGGTTGCCTATCGTCCGGTTATTTTGGACAGGAATAGGGGTTTATCTATTGTTTCCGCTTTAGTATTGTGCTTCGGTTCCTTCTAAAATCTTCTTATTGTCTTTCACTCCAAGTAGCCCCTTGTGGCTTAGTGGTATTATCTTTTTGTTGGAGTAAATTCATTAAAAAAAAAGTTCGATGAACTTAGTCCGGTGAGACGGTCTATAATTGAGTGTGATCACATGTACCTAGAAGGATCTTTCAAATCACTTTGGATGCTTCATCATTCAAATTTTAAAATAAAATTAATTCCTGTCAACACTCGGCTATGTTGCACACCCACTGCTCTCGCCCATGAACAGATCAAGCTACTGACAAGCGGGTCTGTGGTACTGAATGGATATTTGAATCACCAAGAAAAAAAAGAAAACATGCAGATGTTAACATCTCCAATCAATTAAGATTAGAAAACATGAAAGTCATGTCTGGTGTAGCATCAGGCCATAAATCATCATCGTCATCATTATTATTGCACGACACCGCCATTCTATTCACTTCCTCACTTGCATCCGTGTGTACCGTTTTCAAAATCAAGATACACAAGAACAATGGAGAGATCACAAGAACAATGGAGAGATACACAAGAACAATGGAGAGATCAACTAAATGTTGTTTTGACTGCTCTTGTTTTCAGTAAGGTTTTTTTTTTAACTTTTCAAGTTTCCTACATGTTGGAAATTCTTTTCTGTAGCTCTAGACATTAAGAACTTTTGGCAAAGTGTCTAACACGTTTAACTATCGGCCTACCACTTATTTGGTAAAGTATTAGAGTCTGAATTGGTTAAGAATCTCACCTCACAAGGTCTTCTTTCAGATAAATAATGGGTTTCGCTTCTCTCAACTGCTGATGTGTTAACGGTTATTTCTGAAAACGTCTATCAAGCTATAGATAAGTATGATGAAGATCAGGCTGGTGCGTTGGATATCTCCAAGGTGCTTGACAGGGTTTGACATACTAGTTTTTTCCACAAGTTATGATATTTCTGAATGAATTTTAAAAGATTCAGTTTTTCTTATCAAATCGTGAAATGCAAGATGTTTTGAATGGCCACCCGTTTAGATCTTTTTACTTTAATACGAGTATCCCCCACGCAGAACTCTATCCTTGGGCCTACATTGTTCCTAATTTTCATCAACGACCTTCCTGTTGCTATCAGTTCTCAACTTGTTTCTATGGTGGTGACATATCTATTTAATCATGTCTTAATAGTTGGTTTGATCAGTTCGATAAGGTCAAATTGACAGCTGATCTAAAATGACAATCTGTTGTTAACTGGGTTAAGTGATGTCCCCAAAACGAAACTTCCTTCTTTTAATTGTTTTAGAGATCTATTTTTTCTCCATCAGCTTGGCTGATGCTAACCTCCAGGGGAGTGACTCATTGCGCCTTCTCGAGATGAAGTGGAGTAATTATATTGAATTAAATGCTAGGTCTGCTGCAGGATGGTTCACTGTGTCGATTGGAAAACATGTTATACTTGTTTCGTTGTAAGTTTTTTTTATTGAATTCTTTCTGATGTTTTTACAATTCATCTTTTCTGGTGACTATATATTAGGAAAAATATCATAGTGTCTATTATGCCGAGCTCTTTTCGTTAATACTTTAGTCATTTTGAAGAAGACGTTAATTTTGGGGTAATGAGGATTGTTGCTATACTTTTTCTTTCCTATACTTTTGTTGTGTGAGAGGCACTTTTTGTAGTAGTAATTTCATTCGTAGTGGAGGTTTTGCTTAGTTTCCGAACACAGAGAAAACGTTTAGGCGCATTTCGAGAAAAATGTGTTATTGAGGATAGGTCTGTATTATTTTATTAGAAATGCTTCAAATAACTATTTCGAACGGGGCCAAGAAGTCTAAATGTAGTTTCAGTTCGTTCCAGGAACTGAATCACAAGTGGAGAATTGGATCATTTTATAAAATCATATTCCTGAAGAATGGTATCATTCTGTCTTTATTCCAATCTTGTTTTTTTTTTCCAAAAGAAAGTAGACATTTCTAAGTGAAGAGATTGGCAGTACACCAAATTTCCTATATTCTTCAAGTATAATATCAACTTACAATATGTCAGATTATATTTTTCAAGCCAATACATTCATAATAAAACTATTGTTTACCAACCAATGTTGATAAACTATTAAGGATGCATTTATATGATCAATTTATCGCGTGAGTTTTATATGATAATAGCTAATTCAAAATATGTGGGAGCGTTGCCAAGTGGTTAGCGCATTGACGTTCCTATCATAAGAACCATGTTCGAATGTCACCAGGGTCGATTTGTCAAGGAGCTGATTTCTTCATAATGTTGTCTTTTGGACATGATTCCAGCATGCTGTATCGTTGGGACATGCCTGAAAATGCACCATACCGAAGCCTTATGAGTGGAATTGGGTAAAGAAAATTGCTAGGAAGCCTTCGATGGTTTTGCAAAAATTGGTCTGGATATATGCATTTAGTCGTAAAACTAACAATCACTATGTTGATTTTCGAAGCGTAGCTCAGATGTGGCACAAGGCTCTTAGTCAGTATCGAACTCACTTTTCAGTCGTAAATGATCTAGCGAGACAAACTTGATAACCATTGCATCACGTTGAAGCGCCAAAGGATTTTCTAAGCGTAGCTTAGATGCCGCACGAGGCCGAATGTATGGCGCACCCAGTGAGGATCGAACTCACTATTCAGTCATAATTAATTTAGCGAGACAAACTTACTAAGCATTAGACTACGTCGAAGTGCCTGCATGTTGATTGTTATGTTCCCATTGTCTATATCTATAAACTCACAATATTGAACACCCCCCTTTAAATATAGCAATTTTAAGCAACACACATGTATATATTTATTAAATATAAATACCTTAGCTACTCGAGTTGACCATAAAGAATAAATTGTAGTTGCTAAAGTATTTATAATTTATAATTTTGTTTATTTAAGCTTTACACAGTATTGACGACATTTATTGCACGTTTTAAATTAGAATTCACTCTTCTTCTTCTTCTTCTTCTTCTTCTTCTTCTTCTTCTTCTTCTATGTGCCGTGAGACTTCAGGACATAGGCGACCATGGCTCTCTTTCTATTCTGTGTAGCTCATAGCAGGTTTTTTTTCTTTTGCTAAGGCCTATATCCCCAAATGTTACAGCATTCATTCACACAAGCCTGTCAAGTAAGTGGCTGACTGCCTTCCTATATCTGTCAATATTTTGCCTTTAATATGCTCCGTGAGGGTTAAGTTTTCCAAGTCCTCCTTCCTCATTATGTCTCCAAGGAATTTCAGCCATCTTTTCCTGATTCTCAGTAGAAGTGTTCTTTCTGTTGCCATTTTAAAACTTGCCCTCCATATGCCATGTGAGGGTTAAGTTTTCTAAGCCCTTCTCCCTCTTTATGCATCAAGGAATTTCAGCTCTTTTCTTGATTCTGAATATAAGTGTTATTTATGTTACCCTTTTCTTTAGAATATCCTTGCTGCTTCCTAGCCCCGTCCATAGAATTTGCAGTATCCTTCTATAGAAACTGCATTTCTGCCGTCTCTAGTTTTTCCTCATCTATCGGAAGATTGTCTAACGTTCATATAAGAGGATGGATATCATATAACAATTCAGCGCTTTGTTTTTATTGTTTCCAACGAACTGTTTCCGTTTCTCAGCAAATTTCATAACTTTTGGAATGCTTCTTTCGCCAGTCCAATGTGTACTTCGGATCTCGGTGTCACATTTTCCATCCTCTGTTAAAACCCTTCCTGAATATTTGAATTTCTGTACCTGCTTGATCCCCAATTAGTAACTAGCATCACTAACAATAACAATGTGTTTAGATCAAAATGGTGGTGACAAGTTATTGAGCCGTCCAGAAGCTGTCAAATATAAAAAAAAAACAACAAAAGAAAATATGATGCTTGTCAGATTTCGCATATTGGTTGGGTTTAGAGCTTTTCAGTATCCCATTATCTATCTATCTGTCTGGCTATGTGTGGGTGGGTGTGTCCATACGAGCCTATGCTACGAAGTTTTATCGAAAATAATTGTATGTTGGTGCGCCCATGAAAGGTGAGTGTTATATTTGTACTTCCATTTTCAGGCAGGTGTGAAGAGGAAAGTGTTCCCTCGCTGAATGAGCCACGGCCTGGCCCCACCTGACAGACCTAAAACAGCGAGACTAATCCAATATTTATACCCTCTTCTTGTTGTAATTCACAGTCAGAGGTGGCGGCTTGACATCTTAATGTCTCCGGGTTAACGAAGCGACAGAATCTCTGCCAATGGCCTCGGGGAAATGGCAGATTTATCGAATTTTAGAAGACAATGTTGCACTTGGATTTACTGGTCAGGTTTAGAGTTTATTGCCATGGACGAGTATCCGAAAGGTGAGAGATTCTACCTACACGCTGCTTACACACGTCTTCACCCTAAGGGGAAGCAAAGAACTTCAGTTAAATTTATAGAAAATTGACCTTTGTAGGTTGGTCAGTTATTCAAAAATATGAAGGTAGCCACAGTGTGCATTCACATATATTTATATGTTTGCTTGATTATATTCAATTTTTTTCAAAAGAAAACAAACAATTTAACTTGAATTATTTCCCATGGTTATATATATATATATATATATATATATATATATATATATATATATATATATATATATATTATTGTATATGAATTAAGTGCATTGAAAAGGAAGGGAACTATGCCAAAAAATAAATACTTATTATGGAAAATACTATATGAACTTAATGATATAAAAAAATCTATCAAGAAAGAGAGAGAGATTAATATATGTTTTATACTTATTGAGGTTTTCACACATCGGTGTTTTATATTAATCATATATATATATATATATATATATATATATATATATATATATATATATATATATATATATATATAATATTATTTATTTCGGGATATTAAAACAAAAAAATCTTACTAAATAATATTACAACTTGTATCTGTCTATAAGGAAATTGTCTAGGATTTATATGCAGACAACTTCGTGTCCTGGCCTATTTTAATTTTTTTCGGTGAGTTTGTATTTAACGGAGCTCACATTCGATTGGTTAATCACACAGCAAAGCGCACAAGCCTATTTTCATTCTTTTTTTTTCTCGAAGGAAGAGGAAGTATTCTGCATTGGTAATTAAATTAATCGTTCACTCGCCAGTAGTTTTACACCACCCGAGGAGACGCAGTTGTAGTGTTGAAGCCTAATTGTAATTTCGTAGCGATTTTTAATGTGTTTTTGTTTTAATATCCTAAAATAAATAATATTTAACTCTACTTTTAATTTAAATGTTACGTACAGTGGAATTATACTCTATTTGCTCTTATTTTACCTATATATATATATATATATATATATATATATAATTATTTATTTAAAATATGATTCCAACACGCTACATAAGAGGTCTCATGTTTCAAAACAAGAGCCGAAAAAATACATATAATTATTTGAATTAAATTGAATTAAAGTAAGCTCTGTTCTATCTGCAAGCGAAATTTTTTGGGGAATAACTTATTTCTGAAATTTACGTGTTTTCATAGCATATTCATAATTGAAATCAAAATTTCCATGGTAACAGCTATGGCGAATTGTTTAAATAGGTAAGGGTGTTGAGTGTTAATAATTTGTATCAGTATAGAGTTACTTTCATAGATGTCAAGTCAGGGTAAGGTGGGGGTGTCTAAATTTAAAACGGAAGATGATTTCGCCTAGTCTGGTTTACCTGTCTATGGAGATTTATTTATTTTTTTTATTTTATTTCTTTATGAAAGGGTTTTGTGTATATAAAAACTGCCGTAACATTTGTTTTTTGACGACTTCATAAAGGGCTATCTTTTTTTGTAGGGTATTTAAACTATTTATTTGGGCTATGGATTATAAAAGTTATTTTATTGTATGTTTGTTTTTAAGCTAATTAATCAATGCATAAATTTGATGATGTCGGTAAAAAACGTATATATATATATATATATTTATATATATATATATATATATATATATATATATATATATATATATATGCACTAGTCTACTCAATTCGTCAGAAATTACAGCATATTTGAAACTAACATTTTGTTATGGCGTGAAATTCATTGAGAAATATGTAAACAGTCAGTTGTATACAACCGTTTCTCGGGTTAATGGTTAAAATTAACAGAATCCACATTACATATGGACTTTCTACAACAGCAACTACTTCAAACAAAAGGTTTAGAAAGGAATCTCCCATCAGTATTACAAAGAGCGATAACACTTAGTGCAGTTGAGAAACTTATTTTCTTGAAGAATCTTTTTAATAGGAAGATTTTATAAATTTCAACCGAAGGCAACACTGGCTGCATTGTCAATGATAAGTTTCATTAGGATAAAAGACCAAAGTTGCTATTGTTATTATTATTATTATTATTATTATTATTATAAGTTTTTTTTTAAAGGTGAATATTTAAATATATTTGTACAATCACAATTTCTACACTGGTCTTTAACAGAAACGGATTTTCTCTTCACCCTGCTTCGTAAATATATTGGAAGACTTTCGCTATTGTAACAAATAAACAGACATTGATCGTCACTATAAAGCAAAAACTTATACAGACTAAAAAAATTATGCATAGAATTTACGTAATGTATATATATATATATATATATATATATATATATATATATATATATATATATATATATATCAGGAATTTTTTATCCGATATTATTTCCTGTTAGACGAAACCGCTACTCTCTTTGTCTCTCTGTCTCTGTCTGTCTGTTTGTCTGTCTCTCTCTCTATATATATTTATATAGATATATATATTTTGTTTTTGTTTTTGTTGCTATCACAATATTTCAGCATTCATCAGGAATATGATCTGGATAGAAAGACATTATTTCTCTTTCTCTCTCTCTCTCTCTCTCTCTCTCTATATATATATATATATATATATATATATTATAAATTTAACATGTTAAGATTCATAAACATTTATGAATCTTTAATAAACATAATGTTAAATTTATAAACGGTTTCTATTTGTTCCTTATTCTATTATTTTGCCGGATTCCAATCCATATTTATCCATATTTGATCCCGGTTCATATATATATATATATATATATATATATTGAATATATTGAATATTTATTGAATCGCATATATATATATATATATATATATACATATATATATATATATATATATATGCGATTCAATAAATATCAAACATATTTTGACATTTATTTTGATGAAGCTAAATAGCGAAACCTGTATATTTTATAAACATTATCCCATACATCCTCCGCAGTTTGCATCCTAGTGTCATTCTGAATCACATCATGCTTTCAAGAGTTGTATCGTATGCGTTCTTCAGGATTAGATACTGTTTGGAGGGTCTTTGTTACCTCGGCTGGTTGCTAACCAGATTGTCCTGCTATTTCTCAAAGATTGGGATTGGGACTGAAAAAGAAATGGACTAAAACCCATTGTGTGAAAGTGAATGCAACATAATCGACCTGAAATCATACTCGGATCACCAATTCCTCATTACGAACCGATATCCATCACGCCACCTGCACACCCAATTTGTTCCGTATTTAATGATTCTGACTCATTTTATCCACAATTTTACTCACACACCCTGAGTATAAGTGTTTTCTCTGTTGCCATTTTCTTTAAAACTCCCTTGTTGCTTCCTCGCTCCTTCCATAGACTTCTGTAGAACCACATCTCTGCTGCCTCTGGGTTTTTCCTCATCCGTAGATACGATTGACTATGGCCCGGCTCACACTCCTCCCAGATCTTTTGAACACGAATAAAAGTTACCCCTTGTTTTCTGTTTTAGGATTGGGTTTCCGGTTCCTTCTAAAGTATACTTCAAATCTAATTTTTTAACATTTCCGCCTAAAACTCTGAATTTTTATTTACTATTTATCTACATTTTTTCCTCAGTAGGAGTAATGCCAATATTTATCATACATTCATCACACTCCTCCACGGTTTTTATTTTAACAGGACTAACATTTTTAATCCTTGTTTCCGGTTTAGGATTGGTTTCCAGTTCGCTCTAAAGTAGTCTTTCCAAAAGTGGGCGATATCGCCCCGTTGTGGACTCTGTTATGTTGAAAGGGGGCACTGTTTTTTTTTTATTTCATTTGGGGGCGGTGAACATACTCAGGTGGCAGTAGGCATGCATCAATTTTTCAAAGTCAACCATTGCATTCAAAACATTGAAATAAGCTATGAAATGAACCTAGATTAAGAGACTTAGCCAGTAAGCACCAAAGTCAACACTTGCATTGAAAACATTGAGATAAGCTATGAACTGAACCTAGATTAAGTGCCTTAGCCAGTAAGCACCAAAGTCAACCATTGCATTGAAAACATTGAAATAAGCTATGAAATGAACATAGATTAAGAGCCTTAGCCAGTAAGCACCAAAGTCAACGATTGCATTGAAAACATTGAGATAAACTATCAAATGAACCTAGAGTAAGATCCTTAGCCAGTAAGCACCAAAGTCAACCATTGCATTCAAAACATTGAAATAAGCTATGAAATGAACCTAGATTAAGAGACTTAGCCAGTAAGCACCAAAGTCAACACTTGCATTGAAAACATTGAGATAAGCTATGAACTGAACCTAGATTAAGTACCTTAGCCAGTAAGCACCAAAGTCAACCATTGCATTGAAAACATTGAAATAAGCTATGAAATGAACCTAGATTAAGATCCTTAGCCAGTAAGCACCAAAGTCAACCATTGCATTGAAAACATTGAAATAAACTATGAAATGAACCTAGAGTAAGAGCCTTAGCCAGTAAGCACTAAAGTCAACACTTGCATTGAAAACATTGAGATAAGCTATGAACTGAACCTAGATTAAGTGCCTTAGCCAGTAAGCACCAAAGTCAACCATTGCATTGAAAATATTGAGATAAGCTATGAAATGAAC
>OZ010587.1:35941661-36041661 GCA_963932145.1 Acanthosepion lycidas
CTATTATTATTAATACTATTATTATTATTACTCTCAGAGTTGTGACAAGGTTAACTTTTAGAGTGATAAAGGTGAATGTCAATTGCTTGTTGTCAGAATTAAATAGATCCTGATGAACTTACATACTATATCCTGGAAGTTCGTCTTTAACCGATTTTTGGTTAGACTTTATAACTAGCAGTTCAGGTCAGGTTGCATCCACTGAGTCGAATCACCCACATTTCATCCATATTTCTCTTGCAAAGAAGTTCCACTGAGATAGCTTTTTACCAAGAAGCGCCATTTTGTGGAACCAATTCTCGCCTGGGTGCTAGAATCTTAATCGCTTCAAATCAAGGGTCATTCGCTATTTATCCTCCTCATTCTTGTAATCATCTCTTCCTTCTAACTTTGCTTACATTCATGTTACATACCTCATCCAGTAACCCTCAATCATGAGTGGCACTTGAGCCTTATGTTGGGTGAAATTTAGTAAAAAAAAATGACTCAAATCTGAAGTGACGCTCTACTCTAAATCTTCACGCTATATTGTTTGTTTACTCCCTTATTGTAGAATACTCTTAAACGATTCCAAGATTATGTATTATCATTATTAAGAATAAGTGGTGCTTAAAATGCTTCAGTTAAGAAATCAAATAACTTACTACCAATGTTTAAAAAATGTGTTTGCGTCTTAAGAAATAAGATCCTCCCAAATCAAGGGAGTTTTTTTTCTTGATGTTTCAAAGCCTTTTTTCTAAGTTATGGCTAGGATATGTCTTCGACGGATTTCCCTAATAAAAATTGCAGGCTTCTGCCCAGACATCTAATCATACCTGGTCATAAACTGCTTTCTTCGTCAACAAATTGGTTCCTCATCTCCAGCTTCATAGAACTTATGGCGGGAAGCCATATGCCAGTGCCAAATATAAATTTTATTTTATGAGTCTCTCGATAGCAGCGTTGGTTGTCTGCTAAAATTTCGGTTAATGATGCTAGTCTCGGAAGCAAATCCCCCAAAGACAGACCAATAAAGAACAGAGCAACATCCAAGATTTCGGTCCTTTCACGTTACCTACCCCGCAAAAAAACAAAAACAAAACAAAACAAAACAAAACAACAAAAACAACAAAAAACAAGCAAACGAGAACAACATGAAGAAAGTAATGGATATCTATTGTATATTCCATCATTCGCCAATAAAAATGAAAAAAAAAAGTTTTTAATACATTAATACGAGATGAAGTTATTTTAGTTTGTAGGGTCAATAACAAAAAAGAAAATAAAATAAAAAAAATGTTGTTTTCATTAGGTTTTTTTTTATGATTCAGGACCTTGGGCAGTTTGGGCGATGCGTGACTTTTAACTCGGTATGTAAAAAAATAAATGTATCAAAAGACCAAGGACTGTGCAATGATCTCGTACTCGCCCCCCCCCCGCCACCGAATCTATGATGCAGACCTCTCAGTCTACTGCATCTCAATTTTCTTATGGTAGTATTCATATAAAATACACATTTTATTGTAACTAATCAATTATGTACAATAATGGATCATATGCAATATAGGTGAACAATTCAACTGGAAAAATGGAAAATAAATACAATGTATCTAGATACAAATTACAAACATGTCCTAATAGAGCATTCCATCTAAAATAAATCAACAATATTTTGCGGCAATTTTTAAAATCAACTTGACATTTTTCTTGTTAAAATGTTGTATAATTTTAACAAATAGTGAATTTTTTATAGTGTTTTTTTTTTTTTTTTTTTTTTTTTTTACAAGATTTAGCATGAGCAAAACAAATTTACAGCCTTGGACGAAAAAGAAAAAGACCCGAGAATGACGTTAAAATTCGCGAAAATTTTTCATCCTTTAATAGTCAGCTGTGCTTAGTTTAATTTGTAACGTATATAAATGTAGGTAGAAAAAAAAGTAAATGTTCATAAGATACTGAGGATAAAAAAAAAAATATATATATATATTGCCCAATACATTTGAACCTTCCAGTCGGTGGTTCGCAGGGAGTAAGCACCGGCCACTTTGATCTCGATTAAAACCCATGTCAATAGTAACAAAACACGTGATAATAACAACTGTTCTTTTTTTGTTTTTTTTCACATCTGCAACGCTTTTTACTTCATGGAGGTTATGAAAGATAAATCTGATATTATCTTAGTGTACGTTGAAATTAAGGTGCAAATCTAACCCTGCCGTTGCAAGCAGGTTGGTTTCCAAATGTGTCACATATAAACATTGTCTCCATGCAATATTCTCATGTGCAATATAAGACCACAGCTTAATCATATTAGGTGATGCTGCTGTAGTTACCGTAGCAAGTAGGATTTTATGGGGTGAGTTTGCTAGTTCCACACCCAATCGATTTTAAATTCATAATTGTTTTTCTAGACTGCCAACAAAATCTATAGAGCACAGTCTACTCTGTGGTAATGATAAAAGTACGCAGTACTTTAAGAAAGCTTTATTCAACAGACAATATAAAGTTCGCGTATAGTGTCCTTTTATAGCCCCAGTAAACAAAAATAAAAAATAGCTCTCCCAAAGAGGAGAGTAACAACACAAAAGAAGACCACTCTTGATTATTCATAACATCTGGTATTGGCCCCTAGTTCCAAGGAGGTGGGGGAGAAGAGATGGGTTCATTTTTTTTTCGAAGGGTTTTTGTGCAAACGCAATACCCTTGACTGAAATTTAAACTCGATAAGTCAATTTTTCATTTCGTGTCGATATGAGACTTTTATGTTTATAAATAGATTTCTTTTGGATTAATAACAAATAAAATAAAGTGATCATGGCAAACAGCGAACTTCACATCAAGTGTTTGCTAGCCTTGGCCACTAGTATTCCGACATTTTAAGCATTTTAGAATCATAAATCATTCAAACTATCGCTATCATTCCAGGTATTATTTATGGAATGACCTTAGAGTATGTATTATTATCTTTTAATGAAAATATAATTCCGTCTATCATTATCAGGTTGCGAATATTACTTATAAGAAGATCTGGTTTCATGTTTTGATATCATTTAGGTATTTTAAAAATGTTATTAATCCTTCGCTATCAGATATTGGACATTAGGCAGAGGATGACTGGATATATAATTAATACATTTACATAGTTATATTTCCTTCTTTATACTATCTCGCTTTCGCACACACTGCGAAGGTATACGTATGTATGTATAAATATGTGTTTTATTAAAAAGAGTAGACCTTTATGCCTATTGACATTTTTAATAATAATGCGAATAGGTTTTTGTAAATGTGTCTTGAGTAGATGCAAAAATATCCAAAATTATTAATCTGTATTAACCTTTCGCACACAGACTCGGATTGAGGAATTGGATAGCCGAGTTCGAATTCCAGTTGAATCCATTACATTCTTACGTACGGAAATCCTCTTCTCACAACACCTACCCCCGCCCAACTAGCAGTACAGACCGGGTTAGATGGCAACTGGTCTATCGCAGAAAGAAATGGCAATCTACTGCGGGATAACAATCTGCCTCGTCAGTCATGTATCGAAAGATACATGATCGCCTAAGTGTGTATAACGCACGACGCATAATTGACTCTGCATTAATAATATTACTTCCCTTTCCACAACATTCTTTTTCAATAACTTTCTAATGCATTATCCTTATTGTTAATTTCACTCAAAGTTGTTTTATGTTGAGATAGCAGGATATGACAACACAAATATGAAATCCAAACACACTATTGTTCAGCCACCTTCAGTGGCAGGATAAAAATGTTGTACATCTAATGAAGTCACATGCAGGGCGATAAAGGTTAAGGCTAAATGAACGACTCACAGTGTCGAAAGGGTAAGTAAAGAGAAAAAAATCAATTAAATTTTAAAAAGATCTTCATTATTGGAGAAAAGAATTTCTTTTTCAAAACGATTTTGTTGAAATTTTGTAGTTGTAATATCATTAAGTGCTGCCTCATGTAATTTAAATTCAGCATTTTTAAAAAATCAATTCACTCCAAGCAAGGCAATAATGACTCTAAGGCGCAAAGGGGCTACTGGGAGTGAAAGAGAATGAAAAGACATTAAAAACAAACCGGAAGCCCAATCTTAAACAGGAAGCAACTCTCCTGTTCAAAAAACTAGGGAGGAGTGTGAACCAAGTGATTGGCGAATCTAAGTCATTGAACATCTTCCCGTTAAAATACAACTGATTTGCTTCTCTTTACTTAGTAACGATGACACATTTTGGCTATTTTTACATCTACAACACCCAGTTTTGCAAAATGTTGATCGCCTAATATTAAAAATGATCAATAAACTTAATAGACATAAAATATCTATTCATTTAATAAGACACGTTTACAAGAAAAATTGCTACCAAAATATATATGAGATAACGATATATATTTTTATATATCAGGAACAATATTGGGAGAAAATGTATGACCAAGTGGAAAAAAGTTTTCATTGTGACTCGTTTCGTCCTTAAGGACGTCATCGTACTAAATTTCTTATATTAGTCGCAGCAGCATAGCAAATTTAGCCCGATGTAATCCTAAAGGACGAAATATGTCACAATAAAATCTTTTTTCCACTTTGTCACGCACACACACATTATTATTTAAAGGTTACTTTCAATGGATACTCGTATTTAAGTAGCCGCGCCGTTTATTTATTAAACGATATATTTATTTATTTTCGTCTACCGACCTGAAAATTCAAGAAATCTTATGAGAGAAAAATATGCGCTCTACTAAGATTTCTCGAATATTCCGGACGGTAAATGAATATAAAATATACTGTTTAATAAATAAACAGAGCATTTACTCTAATAAGAGTATCGAAAATAAAATTAAAAAAAAAAACCTTTATGTAATAAAATAAAAATATGTCGGATTAATAAATAAAAAATCCACCCCTTTCATTAGAAATATATGTGAATATATATAATATTTATTATATATAGCTGTGATCACAAAAATACATACATTAGGTATAGATATTAAGTTTCACCACACGAATTCTTTTTTTTTTTTTTCCCGACCTTATTTTTTAGCATTTGAAGGAAGACCAGCTTACGAAATGCCTGTTGTGCAGGATTGTGAATCTCTACTTACTGGGAATTTGGCTGCCTTCTTTATCTTCACACAAACAGAGGAGAATAGATGGTCCCTAATCAAGTCTAAAACCGACAAGATTCTGTCCGCCACTAAACGTCAGATATAACATTTAGAGGCGAGGTATAAATACTTCATTAACATATTTGGGAGAGCAGGGCGTGGAGAACGCTGATTCCAAAATCACGCCTATTAATATTACAGGAAAATAAAATGGGACGGCTTATCCGAAAAAAAAAAAAAGCGTAGGCCATTTATGCAAAATGTCTAAAGTTTCGTGACTAATAGCTATTAGAGGACCTTTTTTTACATATCCGCAACGCCTTGTTCCATTTCATATGGCGATTCTGAATGATGTTTAGGGTGCAAATATTACAAGCCGTTGTCAACGAGATCTTTCTAAATTACATTCTCCAAAAATTAGTTCATCAAAGATCTATCTAAAGGTGTTTGGTATACACCTGAATTAAGATGCAAGTGTCAGAATCCATTGCAAGTGTTTTCTTTTATAACCAAACCGTCGTGTGCATAAATTTGCATTTATTTTTTTATATTTAATAATAAATACAGGGTGTCCCTAAAATCTAGACATATTGGAAATCTCATTAACTATATTTTTTGACCTCATATTAAACATGGTTTTGTCGAAAAAAGAAAGAATTGACTTATTTTTTTTGTGTGTGGGGGGTATGCTAAAGGAGAAGGTGTACTTAATGAAAATCACAGCTGCAACACATTTGACTGAACGCATAAAGAGTGAGTGTGCTAAAATTGATGGCAATGTGGGGTTATTTCATTGAGTTCCCGTGAATCATGCAAAACGCATCAACCATTGCATCACAAATGATGGAAATCATATTGAAGATGTTATTTGTTAATATTCCAGTTCAATAAAAAGGTTGTTGAAAATTTAATTTTTTGAAAATATCCATTTTTGCCTATGTGTCGTGACTTTAGTGGGACAACATGGAGATGAAAAAAATGGAACAAGCTGAGCATTGTGGGAAATTAATTTATCATCAAGTGTTGACGAGCGTTGGCCACGAACTACAGCACCTCGCAACCATAAGATTATATATATATATATATATATATATATATATATATATATATATATATATATATATATATATATATATATATATATATATATATATATATATAAATTTACTTACATTAGAGCATTATTTAGTTAACAAGATTTGGAAAAGGGTTCAATCCATACATATTAAATCCGTCTACCAGATATAAAAGAGTTGCCCGCTTTGAAAAGGAAGATTATAGCTTTTGATATTTAATAAGAGTCAGTTTAATCCGATTCCAGAATGAATGTGGGTAAGAGCAGAAAGATAGTATGGCTGCAATCTCCCAGGTACAGGAGGTGTTTACGTACTTTGCAAATAAGTTGTGAAAAATTTGGCTTTTAATATTTATTAAGATTATTCCGGCGTATAAACGAATTTTAAGAATTAAAGTTGCACTGGTCTGCTAAGAGTGGGTGAACTACCTTCCTTGAAAATAGGTGGTTGAAATCTTTGCTGTTGTTCTCATCCACCAAACATATATAAATAAGTATATATATATATATATATATATATATATATATATATATATATATATATATATATATATATATATATATATATATCCTTACTCTGTCCTGTACATTGAGTTCTACCTGGATTCTATCCTCTTGGAATCATTTTTTTTTATACAAATATATATGTATGTGTATGTATGTATGTATATATATATATTTATATATTTTGCATATGTATGCGTATATATACCACTAATATCTATCTATCTATTAGGTTGGTGCAAAAATAATGACGTAATAATGTCGTTTTTTGACGTAACGTCAAAAAACGACATTATTACGTCATTATTTTTGCATTATATCTATCTATCTATCTATATATATATATATATATATATATATATATATATATATATATATATATATAGGGTGGACATTCAGGTGGCCGGGCGATTGTATTTCAGCATAAAAAAATAGTCACCGTTGAGCGTACAAGTTGGTACCATTTTGATATCCAAAGCAATTGTGATAGAGGGTGGTTTTCAAAATCAGAATTTTGTATGCTGATTTTCTACGCAGGTATAGGATATTCGCACAATGCAATCTTCTCTTCCCTATTTCCTCTTTATTTGGCATTTCATTCCTATCAGGTGTCATTATTGGCGGCCAAAGTCTTAACAACATATCTTATACAGATGGCAAAGTGTTGATGACAGACACAGATAGGAAACTGCAATAACTCCTACCGAAGTTATTGAAAGAAATGATCAAACATCAATTGGAAGTTGACAGAGTGCATGATTGCTAGCAAAAGGAACAGCCCAACATGCAAATTACTATTTGGGGATATCAAAATCAAACAAGTACAACAATTTAAATATCAAAGTGCAACAATGAAATCCGTTGGTGCATTGGAATAGCGGGTTCTAGGAACATTCGCCGTAAACAAAAGTTGGCCGTAGGAAAACTCGACTTAGGAATTTTCGCCATAGAAAACTTTGTTGTATAGGATTTTTACCGTAAGACGCTTTCGCCGAAGTACCTTGTTATCAAGTATATCTGGTTCACACTATTGTGACTTCGATTTAAACATTTTAATAAGCGAAGTCATAGGATCAAAATCCTACAACATCATTCATCCTCGTCAGTGAGGAGCGCAAAAATTTCAACTTGACACCAGAACATGCGTCACGCAATTTCAGATTTCAGATTTAACGTTAAACTTTCTGTTAACATAATATCAGTCTGCCAATAATTCTCACTCAAGCAATATATATTATTTCAAACAAACAACTTGAATACGCAACCAACTTCAATATAAGATATCTGATCAAAGAATGATGTTTGACCTTGTATAAAAGACATCCATATATACTTTATAACAAGGTACTTCGCATATTAAATTGGAAATTACTCCAAAAGGGACGTTCAAGATTATCGAAAAAATGCGGCGAAATTGTCTTACGGAAAAATCCTATACGGCGATGTTTCCTACCACGAAAAAAAATCTGAGGCGACTTTTCCTACGGTAAAAATGTTTACGGCGGATGTTCCGGATACGGGAATAGCGAAAGATGCCTTCCAATAGCTAAGCAAAGTATTAAGAAACAGAAAAAAATCGTTAGAAACAAAGAAAAGAGAGCCAAACTGCTATTTAATATGAGTATTCTTGTATGGCAGTGAATGCTGGAAAATCTCCCCACAGATGAAAAAACGAGGTAACAGAAATGTGGTTCTACAGAAGGATGCTGAGACTGCCAAGGACCGAACACGTGAGCAACGACGAAATTGGGAACCAAAAAGAATAGAGAGTTGAAATTTCCAGGGCATATAATGAGGAAAGAGGGTTAGCACATTTGATACTCACAGGACAGATTCAAGGCAAGAGGGACAGAGGAAAACAATACATATCCTACCTGGATGGTGGAACAAAGTTTCGGGGGGATAACAAAAACAGAAAATCTATTAAGAGCTAAAAAAGTACAGGAAACTGTGGAGAGCTATGATCGCCAACATCCCTAAGGGACATTGAACAAAGAAGAAGAAGAAGAAGAAGAAGAAGTTAATTTTAGTTAATATCTATTAGTTTAGCATGGTATAGGGCTGAAGTAGGAAAATTTGTATTGGGTCCAAAATTTATATTTGAAAGGATTGTTTGCTTTGAAAAATCAGCATGTGAAATTTTACTTCTATTTCCCAAGATTTGACTTTACGGTAGGCGAAGCTTAATAAATACCCATTATCAAACTCAAAGAATTTAGAAGATTTAAACCAGCACTGTTATTTTAGATTTTCCACCCTTCGTTAGTAAAACAAGATTCTATCACTTGAGAAATAAAATAAATAAAAGCTTGTAGAAAGAAGTGAAAGATGCGAGAAGAGGAGTGGGTAAATATATAGACAAGTAAATAATACATTTACTGAAAAAATAGTTGTGAACAAAAAGAATCCTCGGGTCAATCCACCGGTGATGGTAACAGATGAATGGAGTCTGAAAGAGAAAATGTTAAGGATAAAAAATCCCAGCGTGTTTTTGTATTGTGCATGTGTTAAGGTATCTTTCTTTGATTGTAAAGTTAAATCTTGCATAGGTTCTAATCTTTTCTTTATCTTATTTTGATAATTCGGTTATTTTTTTTTTTCGTTTATTCATTCATTCGTTCATTCAGTGATTAGGCATTTTCTAAACGATAAAAGGAAAATGACGAAGAGAAATGAGAAAGAAACAGAAAGAACTGGGAGATGAACAAATGAAAAGAAAGAAAGAAAAGAAAGAACGAAAGAAAGAAAGAAAAGAAAAGAAATGAAAAGAAAGAAAGAAAAAAGAAAAGAAAAGAAATGAAAAGAAAGAAAGAAAAGAAATGGAAAGAAAAGAAAAGAAATGAAAAGAAAGAAAGAAAAAAGAAAGAAAATGAAAAAAAATGAAATGAATGAAAGAAAGAAAGAAAAGAAATGAAAAGAAAGAAAGAAATGAAATGAAAGAAAGAAAGAAAAGAAATGAAAAGAAAGAAAGAATGAAAGAAAGAAAAGAAATGAAAAGAAAGAAAGAAAAAAGAAAGAAAATGAAAAGAAATGAAATGAATGAAAGAAAGAAAGAAAGAAAAGAAAGAAAAAAAGAAAAGAAATGAAATGAAAGAAAGAAAGAAGGAAAAGAAAGGAAAGAAAAGAAATGAAAAGAAAGAAAGAAAAGAAATGAAAAGTAAGAAAGAAAGACAGAAAGAAAGAAAAGAAATGAAAAGAAAGAAAGAATGAAAGAAAGAAAAGGAATGAAAAGAAAGAAAGAAAAAAGAAAGAAAAAAGAAAAGAAATGAAAGAAAGAAAGAAAGAAAAGAAATGAAAAGAAAGAAAGAAGAAAGAAAAGAAATGAAAAGAAAGAAAGAAAGAAAGAAAAGAAATGAAAAGAAAGAAAGAAAGAAAGAAAGACAGAAATAAAGAAAGAAAGAAAGAAAGAAAGAAAGAAAAGAAATGAAAAGAAAGAAAGAAAAAATCAAGGGAGGAAGAATAAAGAAAGAAAACAAGAATGACAAAAATAACGCCAAATAAAGAACTGCTCAGTCGAAAAAAAAGACATAAATAAAAGAATGGCAAAGAAGAAAAATAAAAAGAATGGTTTGGAAAGAAAGAAAATTAAAAATAAAAAAAACAAGCTTGGAAAAGAGAAAGGAACAAAAACAGTGAAATAAATGAATGAAAGTAAAAATTAAAGTGAATCCGTGAATGAATAACTAAAAAATAAATGAGATGATCAAGAACTACAGAAAATTACAGAAAAAAGGACAAAATAGGAAAGAGAGAAAGAAGAAAAAATCGAAAAGCAGAAATGAAGAAAAATTGAAAAAATAAGAAAGAAAAAATGTTTGTGCAACTGAACGGAAGGAAAGTGAAGGAAAGTGAAAAAAAGAAAAAAGAAAAGAAAAAAGGAATCAGATAAAGGTTCATTTTAATCCAGATTATTTTTTTCGGAAACTTTAAATAGAAAATATACATTAGACACTCCCAGGTCGACACATTAACATAGACTTTTTAATTGTTTTTTTTTTGTTTTATTACAGAAATGCATTATTCTTGAAAAAGCCCGATGATTTTTCTTTTGCGAAAAAATGAAAGAGTGGAAAAAGAGAAAGAAAATAGAGATTAGAGAACGGAAAAAAATGACTTCGAAGAAAGAAAAAAATTGGAATTTGAAAGAAAGAAAAAGACTTCACAAATAAAAGAAGAAATGAATAAAAATGGGAAAAATAAAAATTCTAAAAGAAAGAAAAATATAAAAAAAATTGATCTCTTGGGAATGAATAAAAGCGTGGAAAAAAGAAAGAAAAAATATATGATAGTGAACAGAGAACGAAGGAAAATTTATTTCAAAGATAGAAAAAAGAAAGATATTTGGCATTTGAAAGAAAGAAAGAAAGAAAGAAGAGTAGACAAATAAATGAAGAAATGGATAAAAAAAGAAAAAAAGAAAAAAATTCCAAAAGAAAAAAAATATCTATAGAAAGTTGAATGTGTGAATGTGAGAAGAGTCTAAGCATCGCTCTACAATTAAACTCAATTCAGCCGAGTAAATAAATATAAAGAAGGATTAAAAAGAAAAAAAGGTGTTGCTGAATAAATGAAGGATAAAGAATGAGTAGAAGAAAAAATATAATTGAAATTATTACAAAGAAAAAAGAAAAGCACAAGAAAATAAAGACAGAACACAACGAAATCTACAGAAAATATCCACGAAAGAATTTAGTCTACGCTAAGAGATTACTTCAATGAAAAAGTCAGTAAAAAATGAGATGACATCGGCTCAAATTAGTTTTGTGAGACACAATCATCACCGCCCTGTTCGTTATCTTCTCTTACCATTAGTCACCAGCCCGTGGCCAATAGTCCCTCTCCTTAATCTGAAACTGCTACAAGTTTCCCGCCTTTTGCAAGCATCGGTGAATAGGTGACCCATTAGTTACAGGTGTGAAGAATAAGAGAAACAAACACAATTCACCTCCTTTTTAGCATCATCATCAAAAATAGATATTTACCAAGCTGCAAGTAATGAACGTATTTACTGAAGTTATCTGTTTGGCACCCAGTGAGGTTCGACCGCACTGCACAAATACTATGTCCGACGAGGTTGCTAACCATTAGAGATGTAAATTTGTAAATGAATATATATATATATATATATATATATAGTCAAACCTAGAGAGCCAGACAAACCTACCAAGGTTTCACCTAAGCGGATTGTCAGGGAACCCTGACATCCGCTTAGGTGAAACCGTGGCAGGTTTGTCTGGCTCTCTAGGTTTGACGATGTCTGCTCTACTTTTGTATTGAGTACTTTTTTAGTTAGTTGATTACTCGTATCGGTTTTTTTTCTTTGGGCTTTGGAACTGTATGTTGTACGATTATTTTCGACAGACGTTCATGTTCCTAGCTCTTTCTTTTTTTAAAAAACTTTTTTTTCCTTCGAAATTGATTTGACCATTAGCAAATCAAGAAACCAAAGGTTTTCCGAGACGAGTGTAGTTACCTATATATATATATATATATATATATATATATATATATATATATATATATATAGTGTGTGTGTGTGTGTGTAAAATAGATAGGACAAAAGAAAAGGTACCAATATAATCAGTATGAAAAACTTTTATTGAATATTAATTATAAACCATATGACAGAAATAAAAGACGAAAAAATGGTTTTAAGTACGGAAATTTCGGATATGCATGTAGATCTTAGTTACAGTTTTAGGGAGAAAGCGCGTTATCTGAACAATGCCAACACACTGAAACCCTCGGGTCCGATGACTTGTGAATTCGTGCTAGCACTAACATCGACGGTTCCCCAAAGAGTCCCGTCTACCCAGTTTCATTCCCAACCTGTGATATGGCTTTCAGGCACTTTCCATATGTGTCACTCGCTGGGATTGACTCCTTTGATAAAATCCTAACAAATAGTGGGATTCGGACCGGGGTCTCGGTTTTTTATTCTGTGAAATTAGTGTCTTCCCTAGGTATAGAAATCTTAATAAACAAAATTGTGTATCCTGTGGTATAAATTTAATTCAACCAACAACGTTTGTCTGTTGAAATTTTATATTTTTCCAATTTTCGATAAAGATTATCCATTTTTTCGAATAAGATACTGATATATATATATATATATATATATATATATATATATATATATATATATATATATATATATATATATTATTATTATTATTATTATTATTATTATTAAATATAACATCTAATTTTCGAATGTTTGCGTTAATTTCTGGTGAAAATAAAGACAAAAATTGTCTAACATTTGAATATTTTTTATTAAGATGTTCCTAAGATTTTGGCTCACATATCTTTGTTTCATATCTGTATAATGACTCTGAGGACGACTCAGAAATTAAAGCAACTATTCGAACATTAGGAAGGCTCATGATCAGACATAATAGAAATAACTTATCCTCATAATAATGTTTGACTTAAATCCTGGTATTTACAATCTCTTTCTATCTAATTGTCAAAATATTCCAATTGTAAGATCATTAGAACTGCATTTTACTTTTATATATACGCTTCTTTTGACAATAACACTTGCATTAATTCTTAACCACTATTCAAATAATTTTCTAATTTTAAACTAATGTAGAAAATTGCAAAAACAAATTTTAGCTTAAATTTGAAAAAAATTGTTCTAAATCATGAAATCTTTCTTCCTGGGCGCCCGAAATCGTTAGTAAGACAAATGGGAAAATCAAAATGGTGGTGTATAGGTAATGTCATTAAACCTTGCTTATATGCATATAGATATAAAATAGATAAACATGTATGGACAAGATGAGTCACATAGATAAGAGATCAACTATACTTTTGGAAGAACTAATAACAGAGAAATAGTGCACAGTGTACCAGGAAGTTTTCAACAAACCTGAGAAAGACTGTTTGAAAACCTCTTGACATATTGTGCACTATTAAACTAGCGTTTTCCTTCTGCTAGACTGGTCACTAAGAGAATCCAGCCTGACCTGCTAGTTAACAAATTTGTGCGAGAAGGAATGGAACAAAGTCCAAACGTATGAAAGTGGATTTATATATTATATATTATGGCAGATATTAAACACTATGTCTATTTTTTTAGACGGAATAAAAAACCTTGTTTTTATGGTTATTTTTAAAGTGGAAAATAATAGATGGAGTCACGGTGGAGTAATGGATTCAGGAATCGGAGAGCCGAGTTCGAATTCCACTCGAATCCATTACATTCACTTACGTGCTAATATCCTTGGGAAAGATATGAATCCTCTTCTCCCCCCCCCCAATAAGTAAATAGCAAAACATGCCGGATGGCAACTGGTCTACTGCAAAAAGAAATGGCAAACTAATGCGGGAAAAAAATCTGCCATGTCAGTCATGTATCGAAAGATACCTGATCGCCTAAGCGTGTATCACGCATGGCACATAAGTGATTGAAATAATAAATATTGTATTGTAGTTAGTTTACAGTTTTTGTAATTTCTAATAAGTTTTTGAATAAAAAAATCACTTTTCAAATTTATTTCTTTATAAAATGGTAAAAAAATGAATATTTATAAAAGTTAAGTAATAAATATCGTGCCCATATCTTGAAAATAAATATTGGCGAAGGAGTCGAAAGTATTTACAGTAATAGCGGTGTCAAGAGAATAACCGTCCTTTTGAAACATTGTTTTTTTTTACAGGCACAAAGGCTAAACATTGTCAAAATTTTGACTTTTCCTAAATTGTACACGTGATATCATAGTTTACATAAAGAGCTACCATTTGCGTATCCCATATATATATATATATATATATATATATATATATATGTATATATATATATATAATTTTTTGTTAAGTGTTTTTGCTCCTCTTATTCAACGATAGTGGCAATTATTGAGTTACTTCTGGTATGTCTAGAGCACAGCTTAATGGTCATAGCTTAAATTTGCGACGTGACAGTTTCACAGGGAATGCATCTCCTGTTGAAATTTTTGGGCCGAGTGTGCATACGTATATGTTATAACATGAAGAGTTATAGAATAGTGCAGGTTCAATCATGGGAGTAGGTCACGAGGAGTGGGGAAAACAAATGTTTTGCTGGGAAGGGAAATGTAATTATATAGACGCTGAGAGAAATCTTTTAAAAGTATTTTCTTTCTTTCTACTCATATCTATCTATCTATCTATCTATCTATCTATCTATCTATCTATCTATGCCTACAGCCTACATTCGTAGAGGAATAATTAATAATAGTTTTTTGTCGCCTATCACCACTGTTCGGACCCAGATTTCAAATGCTGATTTGAAATATCAGTCTTCAAGGTGGCGCTTGAGGATTGATACAATTTACCTGCTCTTATTGCACCAGTACCCTAGCATCATGATAAATTCACTAATGTGTGTGTGTATATATATATATATATATATATATATATATATATATATATATATATATATATATATATGTGTGTGTGTGTGTGTGTATGTGTGTGTGTGTGTATGTGTGTGTGTGTTTATATAAATATTTGTTACAAATAAAATCCTTCCATTTACCTTGATAACGTCCCTTAGAGGACGAAACGCGTCGTCTAAGAAAGTTTTCCTTTTGTATTTATTCATACACACCAACAGCCCCAACCCCCATATATATATATATATATATATATATATATATATATATATATATATATATATATATATATATATATATATGTATGTATATATATATATATATAATATGTCGATTAAACCAAGTAATCTGTAAAGAGAAGCACCAAAAACCAGACCTACTAAGATTAATCGTGCCAAAGAAGAATAAAGAAAAAAGAAGAAAAGAAAAAAGAAAAAGAAGTAAGAACAGGTACCAACCAAAGTAAAAAGCTTTCATGCTAAATGCCTCTATAAATCAAGCTAAGTTACAGAGCTGTAAAAACATCAAACACCAATAAGCGCTCACTGACACAGAACTGAAATCTTGACTTCGAGGTTCACGTTAAGGCAATCTTCAGATATTAAAGATTATATATATATATATTTATTTATATTTTTATATTTAGCTGTTTTACATATAACCTGCCCGGTCCTTATCTTCCAGCTCAAAAGCGTCTCCGAGTCTTTGTGGGTGACGAATTATTTTCCAACCTCTCTCTCACAGGCAGGATTTGGTGAGTCTCTCACTGCTCTATTGCTACTTCCATAGAAAGTACTTGGACGAACTACATTTCTTGGTTCCGCCAGTTCTAATCTTCACAGCTAGGACCTGCCATGTCACTTACTTTCTTCGAAATCACCCACATTCCCTCCGTATTCCATTTCCTCTGAAACAGCTTTTTTCCCGCGAACCACTGCTCGGTGGAATAGACTCCCAAGTGGATGTTTCCCCGATCACTGCAATCTTAACCTGTTCAAGGCCAGGGTTAACCGTTACTTCCCCTCCTATTTGTATAAGCTACCCCTTAACGTAAGCATCTATCTCGAGTGGCTATTGGGCCTTGTACAGAGTAAACCTCACTAATATATATATATATATATATATATATATATATATATATATATATATATATATATAAATGAGAGAAAGAACAGATGGAGTAAAAATCCACTGTTCGTAGCATTTACTTTTAAAAAAGTGCTCAATACAAAGTAGAGCAATATATTAATTTTTTAAGGAATTTTAAAAACAAAGTGTTACCTCTTTTCCGAAAGTTAAAGTGAGGAGAGGGACATAAGGTTGAAATTACAAATAGACTTGTGGGTATGTCTTGATTAACCAATTAAATGTCAGATCCACGTTAATTGGTTAATCAAGACATAGCCACAAGTCTATTTTTAATTCTGACCTTGTGTCCCGACATAAAAGAGGTAACACTTTGTTTTACAATTTTCTTATAAATCATTTAATGACCAATTATTTACCATCGCCTGAAGAAATAAAATCATAGTAGTAAAACATGAACGCTTTTGTGTAGCGATTTCTAAATGTTTATATTATAATTTCTTATAATAAAAATATTATAATATATATATATATATATATATAACAGTCCGAGTTGTTACTCTTTCGAATAGAAGAACGTGAGAGCATGAAACTCGGGCTGTCGTTTGTTCATGGGTAGGTGCGTGGTCTTTCATTCGTTTTACTTTCCTTGCTACGTATTTTACTCGTCTAAGCCGTTATGTCCACTGTTAAGTCGTCTGTTGGTCACATAGTTGCGTTTTCTTTTAATAGAAGTAGTATTATATATATATATATATATATATATATATATATATATATATATATATATATATATATATATATACATAGTAACCTAAAGTACTGTCGGCGTGGGATATTATGTATATTTATTAATATTAATAAATATACATAATAGCGCTCTTATTTTGCATTGACCACTGTTTTATTTAACCCAAAGGATATATATATATATATATATATATATATATATATATATATATATATATATATATATATATATATATATATGTATGTGTGTGTGTGTGTGTGAACATTTGCGCGTACATATATTTATATTTATTTGCTTCATTACAGTGGGGAAAAATCTGCCTCGTCAGTCATGTATCGAATGGTACATGATCGCCTAAGCGAGTGTTATGCATAGCACATAACTCACACACACACACACACACACACACACACACACATTTTCATGTTGAATTGAATATGGTCGAATGTTAATTATGTTTTATGAATATGTCTTGAAGATGGTCTACTAGACCGAAACGTCCGACGTTGACATTATATTAACATTAAAACAGCATAATTACATATTAGGATTTTTGTTTGTTTTTTCCGTATATTTTTCTTCATACTGTCGGATCTATATCCATATATTTGCTTACATATATATATATATATTCTGCTTATACGTAATTATTATGTAATTATTAATTTATTGTCAAACTTAATCCATTTCATTTTTCCTTTTTTTTTATTTCTTCATTTATTGTGTACTCTTTTCTTAAGGCACGTGTAGAAATGTATTTAGTAATCAATATTTATACACAGAAGTACAGAAAAATAACGTTAAAAATATTTAAATTTTGAATTAGAGAACGCTTTAAGATGTTCTATAATAGAATAAACGAGTTAAAGTACAAAAATCAAACCATATAAAGAGAAATGATTAAATCAATAACAATAATAATAACATTAATCAACTGATGTCACTTGGTCTTCTCTATAGATTATCTTTACTTTTACGCTACAAAATTTTAAAATGTTTCGGCATAATTGATTTTCCTCGTTTCATTTCTTTTATTTATATTGTCTTTACGTTTTATTTACATCTGAATTTATACACACGCACACACAGAGATAGACACACAAACAGAGTTAGGCACAAACACAGATAGACACGAACACACGGACACACCAACATACACATCTATCTATCTGTCTATTTTAATTTGCTATTGTTATAGGGCAAATAATGTTCAGTATCGGGATATAGCGTTTATGGATATAATTGTGAACATAGGGAATCAAGACCCGCATGATGTCTGTCAGTTTAACACCTCAATGCGATCTTCAGGCCGATCTTCTGCATGGTCTGAAGGCAGCACTGAGGCGTAAAACAGTGTTGTTCCTATAGTCACATACACACGTACGCACACACACACACACACACACACACAACAGACACACACATGTACGCAAGCATACACACGTACGCACGCACACACACGTACGCATGCACACGTTTTTCTCTCTCTCTTTGCGAACACATCTATTTTACTACTTCTACTTATATATATATATATATTATAATATATATTATAATATATATGTATATAACATTTATAAATAATATATTATTATAATAAATAACAATAATAAATAAATAATAATAAATAATATATATATATATATATATATATATATATAAAATAAAATGCTGTGTGTAGTGCTACAGACTTATTGCGTGTTTCTCTATAGTAATGAGTGACATGGATAACGACTCGGATTGAGGAATCCGAGAGCCGAGTTCGAATTCCAGTCGAGTTCATTACATTCGCTTACGTGCTAATAATCCAAATGTTTGCCCCCACCCCCGCCGGCTACGGGTAAATATCAGGATAGATTGGGCTGAGAAACAGTCTAGGAGACGGACAACTCTTTATTCAAAACCTGTGGAGGTTCGTTTGGAGATCTTGTGACATACTGTTCCCGGCCCTTCCAAAAAGTGTGGTTGGCTCTCCACAAACTTTCACCATTATAATCAAGTGATATGTGCGGTTAGCCTCGGTGTTGGTTTTAGGAACTGAGTTATATATATATATATATATATATATATATATATATATATATATATATATATCGGGTGCGATGGGTAATTTGTCACCATTTTATAGTTTTAATTTTGCGCATGCGTGTTGTTTATTTTTGATTTTGTTGACTGCACAGTAGAGTAGATTCAGTTGGGCACCGTCTGTGATAAAAAGAGCATCATGACGCAATTCAATCCGCCAGTATTTTGGAAACGGCTTGCTCTACTGCTTGGCATTTGCACCGGAAGCTCCAATACAAACATTTCGGAGTGTTTGGGTGTCAATCTAAAGAGAGTGAAGAGGATTCGGAAAGAGTTGAATGAGTTTCATGGTGATAACGAAGGTATGGCAGCTCATATATCTCACTTTGATTGTTCTGATAAGAAAAGAAATCCCGAATTTGTTGGCGAGGGCCCCAGACTCTACACGCAGGTCTATATTAAGTGCCTTGAGATAGTCCTGCCCTGGGTCAAGAGGGTGACTACTTGAATACCCTATGTCTGGCAACAGGAGTTTGCACCATGCCACTCAAGCAGGAGAACCCAGTCAAGGCTGTCAGACAATTTCTGCAATCACATCACCCCTTACATATCGCCACCTAGCTTCCCAGATTGCAGCCTCATTGATTATTATGTGTGGGGCGCAGTTGAGTGAGAGACCAGCAAAACACCTTGTAACACCAAGTCGTTTGGAGACCGCGGTTGAAGCCAATGGCGACTTTATTGAATAAATTTACTCTTTAGTATGTTCTGTCTACTTATTCTTGATAGGATCATTTCATATTTGCGAATAAGCATTTTTGTGCGCTTGTTAAAAGACAGGAGTAAAAAAGCGTGTTGGCTCATATTGTGTTTATTCCGAGTACTTTCGACATAGCATAATGTCATCATCAAGGTATTGTTAATTCTAGAATAAGAATTTAGTGAAGGACAAAAATTGTAGTGGCCCTCCTGAAAGTTACAATTTTTATATGTAGAGTCGGAACGCTGTGTCATGGCATGGGTGACACGGTCACCGTTTAAGGGGAGGTAACTATGTATGCCGTGGAAAAATGTGTGGTTGGTTCTGCACAAGCTTTCACCATTAAAATCAACAGATCTCTCTCTCTCTCTCTCTCTCTCTCTGTATATATATATATATATATATATATATATATATATATATATATATGTTATGGGTGCGTAGTTGAGTGCTGTGGAGGTGATTAAGGCTGTGAGTAAATTTAGCTCGACGAAGCAGTTTGGAAGCCTTCGATTGTTTTGCTAGAGCGTTTTGGTCTTGTTTAACTCAGTCACTTATGTGCACTGCATGATACACACTTAGGCGATCATGTATCTTTCGATACATGACTGACGAGGCAGATTTTTCCCGCAGTAGGTTGCCATTACTTTCCCCGGTAGACCAGTTGCCATCCAAAGCTACAAAACCCGGCATGTTCTGCTATTTACTTAATGGATGGGGAGAAGAAGAGGATTCATATCTTTCCCAAGGGTATTAGCACGTAAGTGAATGTAATTGATTCGACTGGAATTCGAACTCGGCTCTCCAATTTCTCAATACGAACCACTATCTATTACTCCACCGTTCCTATCAGAAACTGTAACTGTAACCCACTCAGCATTTTTGCAGTATGAATCAGAGCTTGACTCTGTGTGTGTTGAAGAAACCCAAATGTACCTGAGCAGGCGACAGCAAGAGGGATTGGATGCCATCTTAGTTTTCAGTGACATTTTGTTGCCTTTTTTAAGTTATTGTTATTTTTCGTTTTTCTTTTTACTTCGCCATCCCTTTTCAATTTTTGTCTTTCTTTCCCCTTACACCTTCATCCTTATCACTTTCTTTCTCTTCTTTTTTCTTCATCCCAGTCGCCCTATTCACATCTTCATTGTTTCTTGTTTTTCTTCGCGTTTTTCTTCGCGTTTTCTCCTTCCCCTCCTATTCTGTTTTCTACTGTTTTTTCTTCTTTTTCTCTTTCTATTCCTTCTTCTTTTATTTTACATCCGCCTTCTTCTTCTTCTTCTTCTTCTTCTTGTTTTTTTGTTGTTGTTCTTGTTTACTTTTGGCCTTTCTTTAATTTTCCCATATCTTTTAAAAGTGATGAAGGAGGAGGAGATGGAGGAGGAGAATGTGATGTATCAGGTCACGTCGGACCCTGAAGAATTCATAAAAATCTAAAGCTCGAGAAGAGGTCCACCCTATCCCCCTCTGCCGCGACCGAAACCACGTCTCCAACCACCCCCGTACCGAAGCTGTATACCGTCTCACCCCATTGCCAAACTCCTGTTTGCTAAAGCCCATACACAACGCACGCAAGAACCTGCCCCCGCTTCCCACCCTGCAAATCTAAGGTGGAAAAAAAAAGACCCCGGAGAAACTATTTAATAGATTGCAATTTAGGGTCGAGCTAATCCTCGTCTTAAAACCACGATTGCTGTCACGAATCCCTTTCTTTATGTAAAGAAAAGGGCAAAAGAAAGACAATAAAATAGCTCACATCTATCTGTCTGTCTGGCTGGCTGTCTGCACCTATGTCTGTTCATTATCTATCTATCTATCTATCTATCTATCTATCTATCTATCTATCTATCTATTATACATACATATATATATATATATATATATATATATATATATATATATATATATATATATATATATTGCCATTACTTATCAAGCAATCTCAACACGCTCATGTCATTTTCACTACTCACACACACACAGAAACACAGAGAGTGTCAATGATAGAGAGAGAGAGAGAAAGAGAGGTGAGACACACACATACACACACACACACACACACATATATATATATATATATATATATATATATATATATATATATATATAAATCTAACCGTGGTTTACTATATATATATATATATATATATGTGTGTGTGTGTGTGTGTGTGTGTGTATATATATATATAGTAAATCACGGTTAGATTTATACCAGACTTTTATAACTTCTTTTCTGTCTGTGTTAGTAATCTTATCTTCCTTCTCGCTCTTTTTCCCATTCTCTCTCCAAATGTACGTTTGGGTGGAAGCGTAAAGTCGACTACGACAGAGCAATATTTACACACAAACTGATGCAAGCATACGTATTTATAGACATACACGCACAGGGATTAAAAAATCTATTTGGTCATTTGGCCAGATTTAGGTTGATTTAAGAACATTTTAGCACACCCACGGGTATGAAGCAGATAAGAACATAGATAGATAGATAGATAGATAGATAGATAGATAGATAGATAGATAAGGACAGAGTGCGATATACAGATATGAACAGTGAGATAGATCTGAACAGATTGATATATAGATCGATCGATGAATATGAACAGTGACATAGATATGAACAGAGTAAGATAGAGAGATAGATAGCCAGCCAGACAGCCATGGAAAAAGTTAAATAGGTAAGGAAAAGCATAGAGGAAGAGGAAATGATAATAACCTTGACATTCCCTGGTTATCTATTTTCGTGTCTCTTTCTCTCCCCAATCTTTGACGTTTTCTTTTTCTCATTTCGACTCCTTATCTTTTAATTTGCCCCGCTGGCTCTGGTCTTCGCCAGAGGAGAGCAAGGCGATATTTCAAAAAACAGAAAAGAAGTTGAGAAAATTCTTTCAAACAGTCAATCGCTTATCGTATTATTTACTATACAAATTTTTAGCTACACCGTGTGAAATCGACTACAGAAAGCACTGCTGATATTTACAATAGAAATGGATTGAAAATCAAAAAGAAAGCCTTGTTTATGGTCAGGAATTATAGCAAGCATTACTGAGAAGATAGAGATAAGCGATGTAAAATGTAAATACATTTCTAATTACGATGGAATTGAACCGTAAATCATTTTGCTAGAGAAATGGTATAATTTTACAATAGAAATGCATTGAAAAACTGGATGGAAGTGGTCGTTTAGAAGACATGAAATACTAACAAAATGCTTAATATATATGAAAGAACAAAAATCATATATGAAGCATTTTCTTACCCTCTCGCAAAGTTTAAATATCTAAAACTTTTCATAATAAAGAATATTAGTCACATATGTAACAGCCATAAAGCCATTTGTATTATATATATATATATATATATATATATATATATACTCGACTCTCCCGTCGACTTCGACGTATGAGGGTCGAGCAGATCAGTTTCCAGGAAACCGACAGCAGCACATGATATTTGATTATAGTGGTGAAGGTTTCGTGCAGGACCATCCAGACTTTTTGAAGTGCCGAATACAGAGACATGGTGCACTACGTGCCACAGGGTCCCCAAACGACCCTCGGCAGGTTTTGAATTCAGAGTTGTCCTCCTAGACCAGTTGCCATCAAAGGCTATAGAACCCAGTCGGTCCTATATTTACCCATAGCTGGAGGGAGAAGAAGAGGATTTATACATTTCCCAAGCACGTAAGTGAATGTTAAGGATTCGACTGGAATTCGAACTCGACTCTCCGATTTCTCAATCCAAGCCGCTATCCATTACTCCATCGTGCTTCATATTCCAAGCCGCTATACATTATTATTCCACCGTGCTTCATATATCCGGGTTTGGTGTATTTTGTTTAGGTAAGTATGGCTCTAATTTGGGACTAGAGAAAATCTCTCTTATATCCGGGTTACACTATATATATATATATATATATATATATATATATATATATATATATATATATATATATATATATATATATATATATATATATATATATATATATATATATATATATATGCATTTACAAAAGATACGACGGATAAATTCAATATTTTTAAATAATTATAACAGAACGTGTTACTACGTGATTTTTTTTAAAAATCACCATCCTAACGAAATGTAGATTTTGTCACAGTTACAATAAATTTGTTTTTGTAATTCACCCCTCAGGATGATCCTGGTGGAGATTCGCTATATCATTCATTGCTGCAATATGCTGATATTAGAAATATTGTATTAGGTTGGCGCAAAAATAATATCGTTTTCTCATATATGTTACTATGTGAGAAAACGAGATTATTTTTGCACCAACCTAATATTAAATTGATTCTGGCTCCGTAGATAAATAAAGTTTTAAATATATGTATAGTTGATTAAAGCGTTAGTTCGTGAGTTTGGTGACATAATGATTGCGAGTTCAATCCCTGAGTCGGCCAGTCTGTACTTGGATTTAGTAGAAACGGGTTGGCAATGATTGAGAAGCATTAAAAAAAGAACCTGACGAGATACCCATAGATTTGGACAGTGGGGCGAGAACAAGCTATCTCCATAGATTTAATAAAAGGTTCAGTTTAGAATTCCCTGTATATTATCCAGATCGATGAAGTCGATGGGGGGAATTGCAACAGTCAAAATGTTGTGTTAGCAAATTGAGGACAATAGTCCGAATATAAGTAATGTAAATAATATTAAAATGTTCTTAATTATTATGGACCTCATTTATAACAAAAGGACAAGGACGAGGATCAGTTTTTATCTGAAATTAATTTTAGTTTAGTTCAATATTCAGAAAATATTGAACATAAGCAAGAACATGCAGGGCAATATGTAGAGACACATGAAGTTTTTATGCATAAATAAAATACATCTGTTTATATTTCTATGGTGAGGTATTGTAATTATTTACACTATCTACATTGCTGTCCTTATATTCGTTGCCATATTCACGACGCGTTGGCCGTTGTACACCCCGGCCTTCTTTAGGTGATAGGAATTTCGAACCGAACCCTTTATTTCATTCACTAAGGTAGATTGCTCTACTTCCACGCGTCATGCCTCTTCCAGATGTCTCACTATCAGTTATCTCCCTTTTAACTCAACTCTCCAAGTTTTTGTTTACCAAGGTAGTAGACAGGTATTGAACTCACAACTCTTTTGGCCAAGTCACTGGATTCAACCAACACTGGGTCGAATATCCTTGAGAACATCAGCTTTTGAGATTTATAAACCAAATATCTCAGCTGTTATTTTTTTTTTAACAGAGCTCATATTACAATTTTGTCGTTACTATTGTTTTTCTCTAGCACTCCGAAGAAAGACGGAGCGTACAACGATCAAAACGAGTGAATATGGCAACAAAAATGAGAACAGTCCAAACAATGTAAATAATGTAAATAAATAAAATACAGTTGCTAAATTATTTAAATTTTCCGTCAGTTTTTGAAGAATTATCCAAGTATTAGGTTGGTGCAAAAATAATGACGGTTTTTGACGTTAAAAAATAAGTCAAAAACCGTCATTATTTTTGCACCAACATAATAGGTTAGGTTTTATACATATATCTTAAGTGGTTACATTTGGACTCTGATTATCGACAATACTTGAAAATAAAATTGATACAAGATGGTGATCTAAAAACAATTAGTGTAAACTTTTAGACTTTATTTATTTTTTACAGCTTATCAACCTTTTGCCGGTTATTTAAAACCGAGGCATATTTTTGATAGTAAGAATAATTCCTTTTTAACGAATGAATATTGCATTCAGTTCAGTCAGTTATGTGCCAGGCGTGATACACACTTATGCGATCATTTATCTTTCGATACATGACTGACGAGGCAGATTTGTTTCCTGTAGTATGTTGCTAATATTTCTTTCTGAGGTAGACCAGTTTCCATCCAAGACTATAGAACCCGGTCTGTCCTGCTATTAACCCATAGCTAGAAGATTCATACCTTTCCCAAGGGTATTAGCACGTAAGTGAATGTAATGGATTCGACTGGAATTTGAACTCGGCTCTCCGATTCCTCAATCTGCTATCCATTACTCCACCGTGCCTCCTGAATATTGCATTAACAATTATTTTAGAATGGCAATTATTTTTTCCAGGCAAATCCTATCATGTAACCCATAGCACAGAAGGAATGTGGGTTCATACCTTCCCCAAAGGTATTTACGCGTAAGTGAGTGTAACGAATTCGACTGGAATTCGAACGGCTTTCTGATTTCTCATTCCGATCCGTTATTCATTGCACCACCCGCACATCCGTAAGTTCTTAGAAAAATACATCGACTAAAGAGTGTTTTTTTATATACAAGACAGTGTTCCTTGATATTCTTTAAAGGCAACCTGTCTAGGAGAAGGATAACTCTGAATTCAAAACCTTCAACTATTTAGCCTTACCAACATGCATTTGGCCAAGCATCCCTGGAGACATGGTCAGTCATGGAGAGGTTACTCCAAGGAGTGAGCTTTCATTCCTGGTACCTTATCATCAGATTTTATCGGATTGAGGAATCTGAGAGCTATATTCGAATTCGAGTAGAGTTTTTTTTTTACATTGACTTACGTGCAAATACCCTTCTCTCACCAAGCTATAGGTAAAGAGCACAAAAGACTGGATCCTATAGTCTTGGATGACAACAAGCATAGGAGGACAAATCTAAATTCAAAACCCCCAGCTATGTGTTAAATAGCCTCACATTTGTCCAAGAGTACGGCTACACCTCTGAAGACATGGTTAATTGGAGTGAAGAAGCCCTGGATTTTTATTTGGTCCCTTCAGAAAATGGACGATTGATCATGGCTGGCCTTAATTTCCTATAATTTGTACCTCTAAACAATACTTGTCCCCATACTATCACTCCCACGATCTGTTCTGCCGTCCAGTCACACAGGTTTGTTAGATATGCTATTCGATGTTTTCCTATACCCCTCTTGCCTTCAGTACGCCCCCTGTGTGTCAAATTCTCCAAACTCCCTTACCTCATTATGCGTCCTAGAAACGTCAACTGTCTCTTTCTGCAAATTCTTTTTTTGTTCATATTTTCCTTAGAACCTCCTCGTTGCTTACATACTCTTTCCATGATACTCTCAACATCCTTCTGTATTACATCTTTGCTGTCTCATCTTCTCTTCATAGGAAATTGTCCAGCATTTACTGCTATATTGCACTCTTTTCTTTGTTTATATAATGGACTATTTTCGTTACTTAGTACTTTTAGTTTTCAGAATACATCTTTTGTTATTCCAATACAATAAATAGGTAATGATTTTAATGCACTTAATAGACGAAAGGATAATCAGTTCTAGACAAAATTCCACCTGCAGAATTCCAAGAATGTTTCTGTTTCTTAATACATTTTAGCGTTTAGAATGTATCAACTGCGATAGAAAAGTTGAAGATATGTAGAAATTGCTTTCGCATAAATTAAATAGAACATCTGAAAAGGTGTCGCTTTGAGGTGACCTCGGTTTTGCTTGCTGTCAAGAATAGCAACCCATTTCTGAAACGGAGACCAATAGATTATAATCGCGGAGATCCTCACGTGAATTCACCTTAACACTCAGTTCTGGAACTCTGTTGGAGATGAGACGATGGCAAGGAGACAAAGAAGAAAAACAAATCTAGTAAAATCTAAAAGAGTCGAACAACACATAACTGGAAAAGGCCGAATAATGTATCGGTCGAATAATTGTGCTTAGAACAACAATGATAAAGGGAATAGATGAAATCTGTCTTTTTTTTTCTTTTTTTTTTGGTGGTGTAACGATTTGTCTTTTTTTCTTTTATCACGTGATGCTTTTTCTCTCGTTTTCTCTCCCTTTTTTCTTCTGTTCTCTTCTTCTCCAGTCATTATTTTCTCGCTTTCATTTCCTCTTCTCTCTTTTCATTTGCGTCATTTATTATCTTTACTCCCTCTTCTCCATTTTCGTCTTTACTCCTTTTATCCTTTCCCTATCTCTCTCTTCTTTTGACATATACTTTCTCCTTCAAATAGCACACCTTTTACTTTTTCATGATCTCTCTTTTCCAACATTTTAATGGTTTATTTGATCGCAAATATTTTCCTTTTTTGTTGATTTCTTTCTTTCTTTCTTTCTTTCTTTCTTCCTTTCTTTCTTTACAAATGTCTGTTCGCCTGTTTCTTTCTTTCGTTCTTTCTTTCTTTCGTTCTTCCTTTCTTTCTTTGCAAATGTCTGTTCGCCTGTTTCTTTCTTTCTTTCTTTGCAAATGTCTGTTCGTCTGTTTCTTTCTTTCTTTCTTTCTTTCTTTCTTTCTTTCTTTCTTTCGTTCTTTCTTTCGTTCTTCCTTTCTTTCTTTGCAAATGTCTGTTCGCCTGTTTCTTTCTTTCTTTCTTTCTTTCTTTCTTCCTTTCTTTCTTTGCAAATGTCTGTTCGCCTGCTTCTTTCTTTCTTTCTTTCTTTCTTTCTTTCTTTCTTTTTCAAGCATTTGTCCCTTTCCGAATTTGGTTTACCTCTGTGGAATTTTGTTCTTCCGTTCTCTCTTTCTCTCACCCCATTTATTTTATTCGTTCTATATACTCATTATTCTCTCTTTCAAACATCTTTCTATCAACCTTTTTCTTTTCTCATATACACTAATTCTCTTAGACATTCCACAGTTTCTCTTTCTTTCTTTCTTTCTTTCTTATTATCTCACCCTCTCTTTGTCTTTTTCTTCCAAACTCTAGTCTTTTCACTCTATCCCTCACATGGACACACTTTATTCTCTTTATTACCTCTCTTTCCATTCATAAATACCAATTTTCTCCCTCTATCCCCATCTCTCTCTCTCTCTATCTCTCTCTATCTTATACTTCATTTTCCTCTCTATCTCTTTCACATGAACCTATTCTCTATTCATTCATCTTTCGCCCTTTATGCCCTCTTATAAAAAGGGGCGCCTTTTCGACACATATCTCGTCTATTGTCACTCTAAAAAAGTTGGTCACATACTCTTAAATCTTTCGTGGAATTCTCCTCCCCGTCTGCACTCCACACACCTCCCTCCTTGCTTCTTCTCCTCTTTCTCCCGAAATCTTTCTTCTTCCTCTCCCCCTCTTTTTTTCTTTCTCTTCCTCTCTGCATGCCATTCAGCCCATCTCAGTAATTTTCATTAGTTCAGAAACCCCTATTCGACGTGTTTCTGGACCCTAGCCTCATTTTGGGGTTTTTTTTTCTTAAGCGACCTTCTTTCTC
This sequence comes from Acanthosepion lycidas, assembly GCA_963932145.1. NCBI lineage: Eukaryota > Metazoa > Mollusca > Cephalopoda > Sepiida > Sepiidae > Acanthosepion > Acanthosepion lycidas. Next base: position 35,970,528 of record OZ010587.1, read on the forward strand.
CTTTCTTTCGGAAGAAAACACTTTGAATTTTATGTTATTTTATTGTCATATTCTTTTGTTGTTTTATACATGTTGCAAATTCTACCACCATTGGATTTAAATAAAAGGTAATTTACTCCACAAAAAAGCCTCTTAACACTGACATAAATTTAATTTTTATGTTTCAAATTTAGCTTAGTTTTGACAAATTGCATATATAGCATTGAGAAGAACCCCTGCTTACGTTTAATTTTTAATGTTATATTTGCTTGAATACTGAAAATATCAGCACCATAAGAAAAGTGAATACACTTTTTTTTTGTAAATATTATCGTTTTACTGTAATAAAATCTATAGGATTTCTTAAAACGGTTATTAATTCTGAGAGCATTTCAAGGTGGCTTAACTTTCTTGAAAGATTTACTTAGCTATTAGAAAATCGACTGAGAAAAAAGCGGGAAAATAGTTATAAGGGGGTAATTAAATCCTAGGAGTTTAATTACTTCGTTGTACATAAATACATCTAAAGATTACAATCCTGTCAAATATTCTGGTGGTACCGGGAGACTCCTGGTTTTGAGCTCTTTATCCAGCTCTCCCGGTTCGTAACTATTGTTCTCCTGGTAAACTAGTGTTAAGCATTGCTCTTTCGCTTATTCTATCAGTTTTTACTAGATTCTCTCTATAAATAAATCGTTTAGCTTTTCTCACTAAAAGAGCTGCCCAGTTAAAAAAAAAAAAGTTCCAATACAGTCCCCACGTGTTTTGACAACCATTTCAGGCTAAGATTTTGTTAAATTATTACAGAGGTAATATTTTTCGATAACAAATTTATCGGATAGGTGTTTGCTTACAAGTGAAAAGTTGGCCCGAAAGTAATATTAGTTTAATATCATGCCTCCTTTGGAAATAGCTGCTGTGAATTCGAATAATGATGATTTTTGGCGTTAACATTTTGGGGATGTTTTTGAAGTCCTTCTGTTACTTGCTGCTTTTAGTAAAATCTTCCTGTTTTTCTGAAGTTATACAGTGTAACCCGGATATAAGAGACCCTGATATAAGAGAAACCCGTATATAAGAGATATTTTCTCTGGTCCCAAATTAGAGCCTGTGTTAATGTATATATAATAGACCAAACCCGGATATAAGATAAACCCAGATATAAGAAACTTCTCCGGTCCCGAAAACTCTCTTATATCCGGGATACACTGTAGATCTAAATTTACAAGTTTAAAGATTTTTAGGTTGATGTGGTATGGATTATCTCCCCTTATACGTATTATGTATTTAAATAAGTCCAGCTCAGACACACTTCATTCGAAGTCGAATAAAGCTTCAGATAAGTTATATCGGCATTCGTCTTCTCACTACAATTTATTGGATTTAAAATCAACATGGAACATTTCAGGGGACCACAAACATTCTACGTTGACCCCTGACCCTAACAGAGCTGCTGATCAATGCACCCATTGGATTTTAACGTTCAAAAACTTCGTAGAAACCACAAAAGCGCAGCACCTTCACCAACAAATAGACAAAACAGGGTTGATAAAGAATTATCTGCCCACCTCTGTCTACACGATAATTTCAAACTCAATTTCAAGCTATAAACTTGCACGCAATTTACGTCAAGCCAAAAAACGAAGTTTTCGCTCGACACTCGAAAACAGGAAGATGGTGAATCACTCAAGCGTTACCTAACTGAATTGAGAACACTAGGCAAAGATTGCAATTTTAAAGCAATGAATGCAGAAGAAGCCCGGGACAATCATATTATGGACGCCTTTATAAATGGCCTTCGAAATGCTCAAGTGAGGCAGAGAGTCTTCCAAAACCAAACCATGACGTCCTTAAAGGACCCACAGGTGACCGGGTCGGTCGAATGACTTTGTTCCCTACAAATAACCAGCGTGAGAGAGTGTGGTATGGATTATACGTATCCTGTATTTAAATAATTCCAGCTTGGACTCATTCCATTCTAAGCCGAATAAAGCTTCAGACAAGTTATATCTGCATTCATCTTACTACAGTTGAGAGGCTTGACTATATCGACTAAAAAGGTATGTTAAAAAACAACATAGGCGAAAGACGATAATCTGACAATGCGTAAAATAGTGAAAATATTCATATAAAAAACCGAACAAGCTTAGAAAATTTGAAGAATATTTCGATAGAAATATTTCATCAGAACAAAAAAGAAAATGCTTGTATTAATGAGAAAAAAATGAGAGAATTTAAGTGATCGGGGAAGCATCCTCCCGGGAGTAGGTTTCACAAAGCAGCGGTTCGTGGGAAAAAAAGCTACTCGATTGGAACTTGCATCTCATCAATGGAATATGAAGGAATGATTCACTACAATGTGCGTGGCGTGTCTTGGCTACGAAGGTAAGAACTGGTGGAACCGAGAAATGCAGTTCGTCTGAATATTTTCCATAGAAATGGCGATAGGGAAGCTAGAGACTTGCTACGTTTCGTCTGTAAGAAAAGGACTGCATGGTTGAAAAGCACTCAACCCGTGAAAGAACGGGAGTTATGCCCCTTATTTTGAGCGTGTGAAACGCATTAAATAAAAGAAACTGTCATTGGCAAAAATTATGCCCCTGCTGACATCGTGCCGGTTTATATAAGGTGCGAACCACAAATGAACAGCCCGTTTTTGTTTATATCCGCCATTGGTAAACACAGCCTAACTCGTTATTACACCATCGGACGTTTAAAAAAGGCTCTTATAAGATAATTTCGCAGAGCATTAATGTCTCTTCTTATTCCTTTGTTTTATATACTTACCTGGTACATGTCGGAGGATATCCCCCAGACGAGGCTATGCCCAAGGGCAGCGTCTCATCTCGGGAAATTGACTCCGTTTTTACGTGGTCTATAGGGAATTTTTGCCCGAGCCTACGGACTCGGATACCCCACTTTAAAACTCGGCCTTGTGCCACATTTTGCTGCGTGGGGCAGCGGGTAAATAATTATTCCTTTGTTTTATAAGATGCTTATAAAATATATACGGTTTTTGTGTTTTATTTTTCTTTCATAAACACTTGGTTAACCCTTTGAGCCCTGCGTTCCTGAACAATTTCAACCCTGAGCTCCCGAGTTAAAATTCGCAAAAAATTGGTATGTAATGTTTCAAGGTAGATATAAAAATAGTTACAAGTGTTTACCCACCGTTCAACCGGTGGCTGGGCGTTACGTCATTTTTCTCTGCCGCCGGTAAAGCGGTGGTCAGGGCTTAAAGGGTTAAAGCCAACTAATGTCGTTGTCCGAATACCGCTTAATTTCTCATAATACAAAGGAAGCTAAGTTGGAATGAAACTAAAGCGTGAATGAAATAAGAAGACACAAAAAAGGAAAGGATGACTGGTAGAGATGGTGCCCAAATTTCGAAATTGCTGAGAAAGGGGAAAAAAATGGAGATAAATAGAGTAAAGAGAGGGAAGGAGAGAGAGATATCAGAATGCCAAAACAAAGGATACAAAACGAGAAAGAAAACAACGTATACAGAAAAATAGTCAGTAAGAGAGAAAAATGAATACGGGAAAGGAAACGCAAGAAGAGAGGGGAACAAAAAGAGAAAGACAAGAAAGTTGGAGGCAAAAGCAAAAAACAGAAATACATGGAAAGCGAACAAAGAAATAGAAATGAAACGAGAAAGATGAAAGAAAAATAAACCAAGAAGAATAAAAAATAACTTGAAGAAAACATGAGAGAATGAGAAAGGAAAGAATCAAAACATTATAAAAAAAAAAAAAAAAAAATAGCGAGAGATATGCAAAAAGAGAGGAATGGAGAATAATAGAAAAAAAAATTGGAAGGGAAGACGAAAAGAGAGGAAGAGGAAAAAAAAGGAAGAAAATGGAAAACATTAAAACAAGAGTACGAAATAGAAAAGGATAGAGAGAAAAAAAGAAAGAGGAGAGAAGAAAGTAACGAAAAATAAAAAAGTGTCGGCAATGAAAGAGAAAATAAAAAAAAGAGAGGAAGAAAGAAAGGAAAGAAAACAGAATGTAAAAAAAAAAAAAAAGAACAAGGGACTTTTCGAACAATTAACGAAGACGCCGCCATCCAAATATTTCCGGTTGGGTAACAGGTCTCTCTGTGTTATGTGTGGAAAAAAGATAAATTGAAGGATTGAACCATAAGAGCTTCAGTGCAATGCTAAAGGAAACGGGACCCTAGAAGCAACACGCAGCGTTATCAAAAGAGATTCTAGCCATTAAAAAAATATGAGAATCCGTTTTGGGAACGAATTTCAACATCAGACAATTAATGGAGTTCGGGAAGAGATTTAAACTCAATAAATTCAAACACGGACAATAAATGAAATCTTTTATGACTAGTTCGGTATCTTTTGCTTTACTGATGGCAAGATGATCAAATTTCAAATTTATATTTGTCTCTATAAATAACAACATTTATCAAAAGTATATTCAGTTTAAATACAGAAGTCATTTATTTGAACCGGCGTTTATGATACTAGTTTGGTGCATGTCACTTCGCTGATGGTCAAATTCCAAATCTAAATTGTTTGTCCATACTACTTTTATTAGCAAATATTTTCATTTTAAATAGAAAAGTCATTCATTTGAACCGGCACTTATTTAGTTACTTACATAAATTTAAAATCTGAATTGTTTGTGCATTTCAGCTACTACATTTTTTTAGAAAATTTATTTAGCTTAAGTACAGAAGGCACCATAAAATTAACTTCAAATGGTCGCATATTTCGACTCTTCCTGTTATCCAAGGGTTGTTGCTAGACAAAAACGGAAATTAACCCTCGCGACACAAATGAACTCTTATGTTTCCTTCCAATTAGGTGTGTATGTAATGCTTGTGTGCTAAATATAGATTTTAATTCAATGAGAGTCACAAAATCCTATTTCAACAAAATTTTAAAGAATGTTAAAGAATAAATCGATTTATTGCAGAATAATTTCCGAAAAGTTCAATAAAATCTTATGAATATCTGTTTTTTACGGTTTAAAAATGTAAAAAAAAAATTGTCACAAAATTTATGATTTTATTGTTCAGCTCAGGGTAGGGCCTGTTCTGAGTGAATGAGAGAGAAATGTGTTATTTCACCATCTTATTTCCAACTCGGTCAAAGTCTATATATGTGTGCTTGTTTGTATATTAAATTGCATAAGCACATGCGCGTCACTCAAGTACGACACAAACAAATGCATATACAATTACATACGCGCCTACAATGTCACACACGCAATGTTTAATGGGCAGATAATCAACCTTTTTTTTTTATAATAGGAGATTTAAATATAAATATCTCAGGGCGTAAACGATCAGTTTCCTTTACTTTATTATTTGTGAGGATCTGTGGTTGATGTAATGAAAAGTAAAATCAGGTAGTGGAGTTCAAATTCAGGGCTAGTTTTTTCTTTTCTTTCTTTTTTTTTTTTTTTTTGCAAAATACCCTTAGGAAAGGCATAAATCTTCTAATTCCAGCTAAATGGTATATACAATGCGAGGATATGATGAGGAGGCACGGTCGGGTAATCGGAGAGTCGAGTCCGAATTCCAGTCGAATCCACTAATACCCTTGGGAAAGGTATGAATACTCTTCTTTTGCCGCCAGCTATGGGTAAATAGCAAGACAGACCGGGTTCTATGGCAAATGGTCTACCGCAGAAAGAAATGGCAACCTACTGCGGGAAAAATCTTCCTTGTCAGTCATGTATCGAAAGATACATGATCGCCTAAGCACATAACTGACAGACTTTCCAGTCGAATCCATTACGTGCTAATACCCTTGGGAAAGATATGAATCCTCTTCTCCCCCCCAGCTATGGGTAAATAGCAGGACATACCGGGTTCTATAGCTTTGGATGGCAACTGGTCTAACGCAGAAAGAAATGGCAACCTACTGCGGGAAAAATCTGCCTCGTCAGTCATGTATCGAATGATACATGACTGACGTGTATCACGCATGGCACATAACTGACTGACTGATACACAATGCTCACTGGACTTGGGTGGCGACCAGTCTACGAGAGTGAAAACTATGAATTATAAACTGTTAAGTAAGCAACAGGGAACGACTCCACTATATTTTCCAATAAGTCATGGCAATTCACAGACAATAATAATAAAAAAAAAGGAACCGGTAGAGAGTCATTAAAATTATTTGTGAGTTTGCCATTAATTATTGGGAAATATAATAGAGTGGTTTTGAATTCAAAATAATCCCTGATAAGATATATTAGGTTCTCTAGGCTTGGCTGAAGAGACCATGATATGAATAATCAAGAGTGGTCTCCCCTTGTTTGGTTACTCGCCTCTTTGAGAAAGCTATTTCTGTTTACTGAGACTATAAAAGGACACTATATGCGAACCTTGTATTCCCAGTTGAATAAAGCTTTCTTAAAGCCTACACCTGCGTACTTTTTTCATTACACCAAATCTACTCTGTTATTTAACCTATAGTAGTAAAAGCAAAAAACAAAACAAAAAAAACAACAAAAAACATGACATAACAATTTGGAGTAGGAACCTGGTAATATGAGTGTTGATTTTTATCCATTTAAGCTTGTCTAGACGAATTGGTTGAGACATTGTCTATGAAAAGCGAGCAACTGGAATTGTGTGAAAATTTAGCAAGTGCATAAAGAATGTTCAAGAAAAGCTCGGATTATTGAGCAGACTTGCTGTCACTTGACTTTTATTGAAAGACCTCCACACGATCAGCTGGTATGAAAGCTCAACTAGTACAAAATACAGAATAAACAAGAGTGTCTTGAAGTATAGAGTAGATATGATACCAGTAGATCTCCAGTTGAAATACCTCCCCATTATACGATTAGCATTAAATTTTAGCGAAAAATGATGCAAATGGCAGATGTTAAGAAAAGATGGAGGAGTCTTCTTTTTCTTTTCCAAATGAATTGTTCTTCCCCTTCCAAATCTGATAAATAGAAAAATATTGTCGTCTGATGTTTCAAGAGGATTTCTCTTGGACGAATGATTTTTTTCTGTAACAAGAGAGCAGCTATTTATTTGAAAATCTTTTATTTGCTTTCTATTTTATTCTCTCTGATTTACCGTCAATTCTCTTTGATTTCTCCCTCTCTCCCCACTCTCTCTCTCTTTCTTTCTTTCCATTGTCGCGCATTTTTTTTTCTTTCTTTAAATTTACATTCTTACTCCTTCTCCTTTATCCCCACATCTCTCACTCCCATTGAATTTGCTCTAATCTCTCATCGCCTCTCCTTTCAAATCTCTTCAGTTGCTTCTCACACATTCTCTTTCTCTGTTTTCTCGACCGTCTTTCATTCCCGCTCTTTCTCTTCTCTCAGTTCTCAACTAGTGTCACTCTCTTCAATTTGCTCTCATTCACACACTCTCTCATCGACACATTTTCCATTCAATTTTCTCTTTTTCTTTCGCCCTCTCGATTCTCTTCAGTTCTCTCTCACACACACACTCTCTCTATATATATATACATTCTTAATCTTCTTCCATTCTCACTCTTACCTCAATTCTCTTCCGTTTTTATTTCCCCAATTATATCTCGTTCTCACACCCTCTCTTTTCCTTTAAGTCTTTCCCATTCTTTTTTTCTTATCAGTTCTCTATTATTCTCACATTTCTTCTCCCCGTTAACCATCTCTCTTTTCTCATTAAATTTTATCCTTATTCTCACTTTCTCTTTTCCCTTCAATTTCCTCTCGGGCTCATTCTTTCACTCTTTCTGCAATGCCCACTTATCCTCGATCATTTTTCCTTCAATTTTATCTCATTTATTTCCCTTGTCTTTCTTATTTATGAAATAAATAAATAAAAACGAGAATGCTGAGAGTGTTTAGATAACTCTGCTTCTTAATTGTCCATTTTCTATTCGACTTACCTCCCCTAACATCGACGCCATTTTCAAGTGGTCTACAAATTAGCATTCTGATCTGATTAATGAAGAGGATAGAATATATGTGTAAAAAAAGGGGAAGAAATTGTTGAATAAAAGAAGAAATAAAAGCGAGAGTTCAAAAGCTGAAGCTGAATAAAAACGGAAATAGAATAAAAGTAATTATGAAAACAAACAAACAAAATTGAACAAGAAAGAAAAAGAATGGAGGAAAAGAAGAAATTAAAGGATGATTAAATTAAACAGTTAACAAAAAATGGCCAAATCTGAGTTTTGACATGATTTGTGAGTTTTCAGGAGATGAGAGAGGGCGAAATGAGTGAGTGAGAGAGAAAGGCGAAGTGAGAGAGAGGGGCAAAGTGAGAACGAGAGTGAGAGAGAGGCGAAGTGTTTGTGAGAGAGAGAGAGAGAGAGAGAGTGAGTGAGGCGATGTGAGAAAAAGATGCGAAGTTAGAGAGAGAGAGGCGAAGCGCGATAGGGTGTGAGAGAGGCAAAATGAGAGAGATAGAGGTGAAGTGAGAGGGGGAAGTTTTCAGGAGATGAGAGACAACGAGAGAGGCGAAATGAGAGAGAGAGAGGCGGAGTGAGAGCGAAAGGCGAAGTGAGAGAAAGAGAGAGAGGCGAAGTGAGAGAGAGGCAAAGATAGATAGAGAGAGGAAGAGAGAGAGGGAGGGAGAAAGATGAGTATGATTTATGGGCCGTGTTTTTTTTTTCCCTCTTTTATTGTCCCACTAATAAAAATGAGACATACAAGTTAACAAGTTTTAGGAGGGGGCGAATGGAAGTGGTCAAAAGAATAAATGTTGAGTTGGGCCTTTCCTGGTTTAATACTTGGAACTTGTCGGGCGTGGAAGAATTAAATATCGAAAGCGAATTTCTCTCCTTCCCATTCTGCTGAATTCTTGTGTCTGGAGTTAAGCTTCTCTCAGTCGCGCTTACATAACATTTCCTTATCGTCATCATTCCTTGTTTGGGAGAGTGATTCTGAGATAGTTTTTGTCTCCTTGCTGCCAACAACTTTATAGCCTAGCCTTGTTTATGTAGTAAATTTAGGCTATGATTATCATTACTTGATCTGCAAACAGTAAATTTTACTGTAGATGCAACCATGATCCAAACTATTCACCGTCCTGTGTTTGACGATAAACTACATCCGGGAGGTTTTGAGAAGCATGGGACCACCTCTTAATTGCTACTATTCCCAGGTTTACCCTGACCCGGACTGGTAGCACCTGTTAGGGTCTCAGCTATAGGCAAATAGTTAACCCCCAATTTGGGGTCAAAGCAGGATGAAAGTATAAAAATAGAATTTTATAGTAAAAATACAAGCTTTATATTTAAAAATAAATACTACTAGCAATTCATTTTAGAAGAAAAAATTATTAATAGGAAACTATCCTAAAAATCTTGTTGGAATTAAATAACCCATTGATATACCGTAAAACAAAATAAACCAAACCAGCTTTTCGTAACAAGTGACAGATTTCCATGATGATTTGACAACTTCTTTTGGAGTATACGATCAATCCTAGTGAGTCTCCTGTAAGTGTTCAGTCTAGACATTGACTACAAATTCTCTAGCTATTTCACTAGTTATGTACGTTTGATGTCCAGAGCACATATAATAAGTAGGATGACTACCACTCTCTTCATTGACCACAATTTATACAACTTTTAGTCCTTTTTAGCCCAATTTTGTTTAAGTAGTAATGTTACGCAGTTATTATTTTCGTCTTCTCGATTTTTCATTTTCAACCGGAAAACTTGCATTGTAGATGTCCCCCAACAAGTAGTACGGCCTCAAACAAATAACACCTTTCACAGAATATTTACAATACCAAGCAGAACATACTTCTGAAGCGATGGGATATTAAGCTTTATCCAGATTGTCTCAACGTAGGACTTTCAGTTCGGAGGTAAAAACCTCAACGCCCCAATGTTAATTGACCCAATAGTGATCTGAACGTCCAACATTCTGGCAACTTCATTTCGGGTATCAGTGTATTAAAACTTTTCAATTTCTTTCACCTTCATATAATGGTCACTAGGACCAGCCATATCGATGTGGGGCATTTTTCTCTCTATTATTATTATTATTATTATTATTTAGAAATTAGAGAAAAAGAAATACAAAATGGAAATTGTGCACTGTCTCACCATGGGCTTCCATGACTAAATTGGTTAGGGCGTCGGCCATGAAAAACGATCCCCTGAGATATGAGATGCGAATTCAAGTTTCATACATCACGTCATTTAATTTAACGATCGGGTTTGGGGGCATTTAACCAAGAAAAATGGGATAAAATATATCAATAGAAAGAAGAAAATATTAGCCCAAACTTTAATAGTGAAAATGCATCTAGGAATTTAAAAAATAAAAATAGATCGCAATGATTTATTTACAGCAGGGAAATTACAAATGTGCACTAAGTGAAGATGTAGTCTTCTGTCGCAGAAATGATTAGAGTGGTGTTCATGAAAGATGCAATCCCTGGGATTTAGGATACGAATTCGAGTCTCGTCACATGACACTTCTTTATTCTAATTTCACGCTACTTATTTTAACATTTTTTTACAGTGTGTGTTTGACCTCGGAATTTGTAATAAAATCAACATTAAGACGAAGAAAGTCGATCCCAAAGATTACCAGTGGAAATACTTGATCTTGGTGTTGAAATAATTTCACATTATTACTAAGGTGTAAACAAACAGTATGGTGTGAAAATATAGAGAGGAGAAATAACCATATAAGTTAGAGGTTAGTGCTCCATCAAACCGTAGAGTTGTGCGATCAAATTGTTTTTTTAATAATGAAAAGACGAAGAGAAAAATATATATAATGAAGAGAGAGAGAGAGAGAGAGAGAGAGAGAGAGAGAGAGAGAGAGAGCGAGAGAGATAGAGATAGAGAGAGAGAGAGAGAAACTTGGCGGAATATATATATATACGCTTTTGTGCTAAAAGTGTATATATATATATATATATATACACGCTTTTTCGATAAAAACGTGAAACTCACATTCATACAACTAAGTATGTTAGCTCTATCACTGATATTGAGCGCTTTTTAATAAATAACGCACATATATAATATATGAATAATATATATATATAAATCACACGCACACACATATATTCCTATTCTTGCCATATATATATATATATATATATATATATATATATATATATATATATATATATATATATATATATATATATATATATATATATATATATATATATATATATATATATATATATATATATATATATATATATATATATATATATATATATATATATATATATATATACACACACACCTACCTACCTACCTCCCTCCCTCCCTCCCTCTAGGTGGTGTAATGGTTAGCAAGCTTGTCTCGCTCAGAACTATTGCGAGTGAGTAGTGAGTTCGATTCTTACTGGGTAGCCCAAACTTTCGGCCTTGTGACACATCTGAGCTATACTTGGAAAATCACTATATATATATATATATATATATATATATATATATATATATATATATATATATATATATAAATAAAGCAAGAATAAGAAAATGAAATTTCCTAATAGGGTAAAAAAAAGAAAATAAAACAAGATAGATGGCTGACAGGAGATTTAAAACCCAGTCAGTAAACGAGGAAGAGAAATTGAAAGAAAAACGTTTTACAGAAAGAGGAGATAATTGCAGCCGATGAAAGAGCAAGAAAGGCAACTAGAAAATAAACCAAAAAAAAAAAAGAGAAAAAGAGAAAGCAAACAAATTGTAGAAAGACGTCCCCACCGAAAAAAGAAAATGGAAGGAGAAATAAGGCACATGAAACGAAAGTAAAAATACTCATTCAAAAGAAGAAACCACAAAAAAAAATAAGAAAAAAAAAAAAAATGGAGGATCTGTAACGATATATGAAAGAGCGGGAATAGGAATCAAGACGAAATGGAAAGAACAGACGACAGAAAAGAAAGAAAGAATGGAAAGCAAAAAGGAGCAAAATACTGAGGCTTGAAGGATGTAAAACGTGTATGATAATGGAGTTTGGCGAAAAATGGAAAAAGGAATGATGTGACGGGGGTTGAAGTTAGTCTACAGAGGAGAAAGCCGGGAAATTTTTCCTTCAGATGTTATCGGCCATTGTATTGCGAGACGGTGAAGCACGCAAAGTTTGGTATTAAGCAGTTCTTGGGGCAAGGGGATTTTTCCGTCCTAATGATTTTTGAAACCCCCGATGCTTTCTTCTGATCTTTTGTTTTTAGCAAAGGTATAGTGGGTGGGTCGGACGGGCGAAGGAGTGAAAATAAGAGAGGGGCAGAGGTTGCCAACGAACCACTGGAGACGGGATGGGGTTGACTAGTAACACAAAATATAAGAAAGGGAAGAGAGGGTGAATGATGTCTTCTTTTTTTTCAAGAAGCCAAAAACGGATATCAAAAAGAGGAAGAAAAGAAAGTAGAAATATTTAGGGCACTTGTAGAAGTGAGAAGAATATTAATAAGAAAAATAAATAATAAAAACGTACTATCTTTTCACAATAATAATTATGACTAGCTCCTGTCAAGGTTTACAATAGGTGCAACAGTCTGTCGATAATGTAGTTATAGGAGAGTGGCTCTTCAAGTGCACATTCAAGCAAGTGCGGCTTACGGCCACATAATGTTGAAACATTGGTTCCTGTACGATCACCGAAGTTAAGAAACCTGGTCAGTACCTAGATGGGTGACCACTTGGGAAAATCAGGGGTTGTAAGCTTGGATGTGCGGGTGGTGCAATGGATAATGACTCAGAATTGTTAATTGGAGAACCGAGTTCCAATTCTAGTCGGATCCGTTATATTCACTGACGTGCAAATACCCTTGGGAAAGGTATGAATCGACTTCTTCCACTAGCTATGGGTTAATTAATAAAACTTAGGCCACTAAGCCATTATTATCTAAAAAAAAATCTTACAATTGTGAATATTTTCTGGCTTTAAATAACCTACAATAGGTTGATAAGTCGTAAAAACAAATCAATCGAACAAGTTCTACGTTAATCATCTTTTCATGTCACGCATGAAACATTTTTCAGTGTAATCTATATAGAACAGAGGGGTAAATGAATTTATGGCTTTTGCAAGAGCATCTGTGAACTTTGTCTTAGCCGATGATTAAACTCTTCCTACCGATTTTTGTTTTTTACTACATTACCTATTACGCTACTTGACAAGGGCTCTAAAGATTATATAAATTGCAATAATAGCTGATAGCTAATCGCTATTAGTTGAATAATTAAGAAAAAACCCCAGAAAACAACGTGTGTCGCAACATCAACAGGCATATATCACAGCTCGAATGACTAATGTAATAAATTTGGTTCTCTTTACCAGGACCTTACCCGGGATATGAGAACATTGTGAAACAGGAAAGTTTAAGCCTAGAATTTTTTAAACAATAATTTCATCCTATGCAAGGGGATAAAGCCACTAAGACGTAAGGTGTTACCGAGAGAGAAAGAAAATGAGAAGATGTTTTTGAAGAGTGTAGTTATGGTATTAGGTTAGTGCAAAAAATAATGACGTAATAATGTCGTTTTTTGACGTATTTTTAACTTAAAAAAACGACATTATTACGTCATTATTTTTGCACCAACCTAATATTAGAAATCCTGTCAAAAATCGAGATTAAATGAATTAATACTGAAGAGTTAGAAATTAATTATAAATGCACAAAGCAGGTACTAACCTTAATTGAATGGAGGTATTAAAATGTACATATTTTGTCTTGATGGATATCTTGTTCAGTACTTCAAAACTGCTTGTCCATTGCCTGGCCTTAAACAGTTAGTCGTGTATTCTGGGCACTAACGAAAGGAGCATATCTGTTCATGAGTGAAAGAGCAGGATAGCATGGTTTTGTGTGTTTTTATTTAATTTTGAAGTATGAAGCAGCCAAGGAAACTTGGGAATACTTTAAATCGGAGACTGTGTCAGTAAACTGAAGGCATTTCTAATTGAGCCCCACCTGTCAAGTTATCAAAAAGACTGGGTGACATGATGGGTATAATGGGTTTAGTATAATTAATTAGTATAACGCAGAGTCATTGTTGGTGTTATACTTTCTCATTCAATAATAATATAATTTTAAATTGCCAGATTCCAGATCAGTAAAAGAAAAAATTCAGATATTATTATGCCTTTTTCTCACATCAGTTAATATTAACATGAAAATTGGAAAGATGCCAGGGCATCACATGGAACCAGAGAAAATTAAGAAAACATGAAAGTCAGGGTCTTGCTTAAGCTGGTGTGCTTGAAACTGTGCCGAAAACATTAGAAGTAAGGTGGGTGAATGAGGAATCTGAGACTGTGCTGGGGTTAGCAAGAATACTGAGAAAGGTGCTGGTGAGGAGACTTGATTCTACTCAGTCTTTAATGATAACTGACATCTGCTGTGAACATGCTAATACGTGGAAAAAGAAGAAGGATGAGGGGAAGGGAGAGGAGAGAAGAAGCAGAAGGGGGAGGAGGAGGTGGGGAGAGAGAGAAGAAGAAGAAGGTGAACGAAGAGAAGAGGAAGAAGAACGATGACGACGACGACGACGATAGCGAGGAGGCGGAGATGGTAAGAGAAGAAGAAGAGAAAGAATAAAAATAATAATAATAATAATAATAATAATAATAATAAGAAGAAGAAGAAGAAGACTGAAGAGACAACGGAGGTGGAGAGAGAAGAAGAAGATGAGGAGGAGGAGGAGGAGAAGGAGGAGGAGAGAAGAAAAAGTTGTAGTTATTGGAAGAAAACAAAAACTATATTTGTCAGTAGATTTCCTCGGGCAACAGAGTAAAATTGAAAGCGTGCAAGATGGAAGAATATATAAACCTTACCAGAGTAAATAAAATAGGAAGTTATCAGTTGTACCCATAATTACTGGAAAACGCGAAAAAATCCCGAAAAAATCCCGAAATGTCTTGCAAGAACCTTAGAACTGAAAATCAGAAGCAAAATCAAAACCATCTCGACTAAATATTAGTAAAATCTCACAGAATAGTGAAGAGAGTGCTGGAAAATTCAGAAGCTTGCTATCATTTTACCCCAAACCACATCTGTCAGAACTATGCTGTTAAGAAATAAATACACGATATTTAATGATAAATGAAAATGGACATTTTGTAGGATACTGAAAGTTTAATTTACAGGTTTATTGTGCTAGCGATCGGTGTTCGAAGCCAGGTAAAAGCCCGTATTTCTAAGGAAGTTCCAATTGAAAGCTTGGCATTAGACAATCTTTCTACTCTTTTCTCAAGTAGCTATGTGCTAGAATAAGCTATGATTATAACAACAACTAATTTTTTAAAATGCTATAAGCAAAAAGGACACTCATACATAACATTGGAAAGACACATTTGAGCACATAATGAGGAAAGAGGGCTTAGAAAATATAACACTCGAAGGACATATTAAAGGCAAGAAGGACAGAGGAAAGCAGTGCATAACCTACTTAACGACCTTGTGTAAATGATTAGCAGAATGGGGATTGGGAGAGATAGCGAAAAGACAAAATTTGCTAAGATTACAAAGAACAGGAAATTGTGGAGAGCTATGATCGTACACGCCCTGAAGGGACACAGCACTGAGAAGATGATCTTTCTTTGGCGTGCAGGTGATCATGGCTCTCCAGATAAACCGTTTATTTATTATATGTGAATTTCCATGACTTCTTGAGAAAGATAATGAAGTGGCTTCAAGCAGCCATCTTTACGGTTTGGAATTCAGTGAAATCTTTCTCCTAGAATGGATGCCACCCAAGGCTAAAAGAGACCAGTGTCCTAGATGGGCAAAGATCAGCGTAACAGACGAGGCGTGAATTTGAACCCCGATCGCTGACCTCACATTTCGCACTGATAACATTTAAGATATTCACACATTTAAAAGATTATTAAGACTTTATTAATAATAATAATAATTTTGATAGAAGATTGAAAATTATGTCTTTCATGAAATAAAGTGAAAATAGACATTTGCAGCAGCAGCAGTACAAGCTCGTGTAGTTTTTTCAACACACACACACACACACACAAGGGCACGTGCCTACCCACAGCACACACACACAGACGCTCAAACACAACAACGAAAATCCCTTTAATACACACGTATTAGAACACACATACATACCTGCGCAAATACACACAGAAACATAAATAGACACGCAGCTTCGCATAAATATACACACGCACATAAAGACACATGGGAACACTCAACAAATCACACACTCACTTGCTTATAATACGCACCCAAATATTAAATCACACACGCACACACATTCAAGAACCCACGCGAGCGCGCACGCGCACACACATACGCTCATTGTCATAGGCACACTCGCATTCGTATACACATAAATGGTCAAGATACACAAGCACGCACACTACCACATACAAACTGAAACACATATGTAAACATTCACGCAGACGCCCCTCATACACACCTGCGCCCAAACATACACTAGCACACACAACGAAATGCACACGCATACAAACTAATGAAATATGTAACATATTTTTACTACGTGTTATTTCTTTCTACGCAAATACATATGAAAGTACTTAAAACATATGCACACATGCATACGCACGAAAGCACAGGCACATACATACGCAAACATCTATACACATACACACATGCACGCACACACATCTCTCTCCTCAGACATGAGAAAACACTTAAAATATATCACTGTGTTGACACATACTTGCTTTTTATGTTTACATTGTATTTAAGGGGGTTCGGAGTTGGCTTAACGGTTAACAGAACATAAAATGAAATCACCGAACAGGTTTCAAGTTCAGATTTAGGTAGTATAAGATCATTTTTGCCTTAATATGATTGGGAAAGCATGTATCTACCCTTCTTATTAGGGCAGAGTAAAACAAGAAATGCCTGTAACCGTGTACAATCTGCCAAATACTGGTTTGGTTTCTGTCGCTTCGCTTTCAAATCTAAAATGTTTGTCCATTTAAAATACTTTATTTATTAGAAAATATATTCAGTTTAACTAGAGAGTCACAAAAATCTCTTCAAAGGGTCACGTATTTAGGTTTATACTTTTTTGTCCTGTTGTTGGTGTTTGAAAGGAAAATTCGGCCTGAGGTAAAAATGTTCATTTTAAATTTCATTGAAATTATACATGAATGTGCGTGTGGTTGGTTGAGTTTGTTTAGCGGCATATCAACATCCCTATGAGTTATTTAATGCCAAAATCTAAGTATTTTGAACACAATGTTTTGGCTTCAACTAAATATATACCATAAAATTGTATTATTATTAGTAATTTTATTGTAAATGGGTATTGTTAGTAATTTTGCTATAAGTAGGTAAAGTGTTGTTACTAATTTTACTATAAATATGTATTGTTGAGTAGGTTTTTTTATATAAAAATGTATTTTTATACTTTCGTAATGTTTTGTATTTGTTTGGGGGTTCACTATTTGCCCATAGCTGGGACCCTAACAGGTGCTAACATCCTGGGTCAGGGTTGACCTGGGAACAATAGCAATTAAAAGGTGGTTCGTCGCTACTTAAAAATATCCAATCTCTCGATCAGAGGCCTTGTTGCTGGATGTAGTAATGTGCGTGTATATTTTCAATAACATACCAAAAATATTTCTATAATTTTTTTAAAAGCTTTCAAAGCTTTTAATTAATTCTATTTATTACAAAATAATTCATTAAAAGTTCAATAAAATTTCATAATTATCTGACTTTTTAGGGTTAAATTTTATCTCTTGTCTCTGTCTTGATAGCAATGCTCAGTCAAGAGTGAGGATTGTTCAGACTGACATGGAGGACAATGTATTATATTAATGTGTTATTTCCAACTCAGTCAAAATGTATGTATATGTGTGTACGTGTGCTTGGGTTGACTGTCATAAGCGTATGTAAATCACACAAAAACAGACATGTGCATATATATTGCAAACGTGTACGCAAAGTCAAACTCAGATTGTGTGAGACTGTCAGGGAAACAGCTTTTATCTAATAATATAGAATTCTTGGAAATAAAGATGGTTATCACAAAGTAACATCAGTTGCCTTGAGAGTCACGGCTCGGTAAGTATTTCGTCTTTGCTAGCTTACTGCTATATAGTGTTGAAAAGACGGTTCACGTACGATCACCGTTTTAAGCAACGCTGAATTTGGTCAGTACCTAGATGGGTGGCCGCTTGGGAATACCATGTGCTGTAAGATGGATGTGCGGTTGGTGTTAACCGGTTTGCCGAGATCCAGTTCCAGTCGGGTTCCTTATCTTCACTTACGGGCAAATATCCTTGAGAATGGTATGATTCTATTTTTCTCCCTCCCAGCTATGGGTTTAGTAAGACATTTATGCCTAAATCATTATTATCTCCGACAGAATTCTTACAATCTAAAAATATTTTCTTTAAATAACCTGCAAAGGGTTGATAAACCGTAAAAAAACGAATCAATCAATCAACCAAAACCACTTCGTCTTTGCCAACCGGATCTTGCAGACACTGAGAATACAATGGACGGATCATGTGAACAACGAACAAATTTTAAGGAAAATAGACACAAAGAAAGAATCTTAGAATTAGAATCAGAAAATGATAATTGAAAAGTTTTGGAAA
Organism: Acanthosepion lycidas; assembly: GCA_963932145.1. NCBI lineage: Eukaryota > Metazoa > Mollusca > Cephalopoda > Sepiida > Sepiidae > Acanthosepion > Acanthosepion lycidas. Next base: position 35,989,016 of record OZ010587.1, read on the forward strand.
CAGTGAAAAAAGCGGGCATGGAGAATTTGGCACTCACAGAAAATATAGAAGGCAAGAGGGGTAGAGGGATAGCAAACAGACAATCGAAGCTAATAGCAATAAAATATATAGGAAGTTGGTTGGTTGGTTGGTTGGTTGGGTTTTATGGCATATCAATCACTGTGGGTCATTTAATGCCAAATTAAGGTATATATATATATATATATATATATATATATATATACACACATATACACATATATACATATACACACATACATACATACACATATACCTATACATATATTAAATATACAGTACCATTAAACATATAGCTGGCAACATTATTGCTTCAAAAACATATAGCTGGCAACATTATTTTTTCCAAAAAACGTATAGCTGGCAACATTATTGTTTCAAAAACGCATACCTGGCAACTTTATTGTTTAAAAAACGTATAGCTGGCAACATTATTTTTCCGAAAATATTATCTGAAGCCTTGTTGTTGGACGTAGTTTATCGTCATACCCAGGACGCGGATGTAGTTTATCGTCATACCCAGGACGCTATATAGGAAGTTGTGGAGAGATTTGATCATTAACGTCATGAAGGAACATGGAACATAGAAGAAGAAAAGTAAGGTAAATGCGTCAAAGGTATGCGGAAATTAACCATTAAATTTTATTTATATTTATATTAACGATTTAGAGGACTTCAAATTTCACCAAGATCTCTCATGCATAAACCAATAATCGGTCTTTACCTGCTATTCTGGTTCATGACATTGACGGTTTGAATTGAAAGTTACCCTTCTCAGACTGGTTGCTCTCGCATCGTTAAATGGCTCCGTCAGCCCTCCCTATTTACCCATAGCCAGAGAATGGATTCATGCCTTTCTTAAGTGAATTGCAAAGTGAACGCAATAACCTCGGTCGGAATTTAAATCCGGTTGCATATTCCATTTTTCGTGCCGATACCAGTTACGTCACCCGTACATCCTGCATTTTAAATTAAAACGGAACCTTGGGGCCAGTTTCACAAGAGGTCATGCATGATGCATCAGTGAGATTGCGTGAAACTCAGAATAAGTGGGAAAATCGTTTGCGGGCCGGAGAAGTATAGTATCTCAATAATTAATGGCTGGCCGAGTATGCTTGTCTGCTAGGACGGCTAGCCAATCCCTCTTGCAGACGCCGGCTCTGGCAGATTTGTGTTTGTTCAGCACTCACAGAGCGCACCTGTGGTTTATACTGCAACTATGCTGAGCAGACCTTAGTTACCATTTCTGAGAGAGCGCGCATTATCTGACGTGATCAGCGGTCAGAACAAGGCCAGTACGCTTAATGACCTCGGTCAGGATGACTTGCGATTTTGTGCTAGCTCAACCATCGACGGCTTCCAAATAGTTCCGTCTGTCCAGTTTCAATCACTAGGCTTGGATCAACCCGGTATGGTTTGTAGGCACTTTCCAACGGTGTCGTGCGCCGGGATCGCCTCAACGGATCGCTAACATCAAGAAATCACCTTCCTGATAAATCAACCATGGTGACATTTGAACCCGGTCGGAAAGCGAATGTTCCAATTATTCGGCCACATGTCCATTAGTATCCCAATATTTGCTCGTATGCTGCACAAAATCTCTACACAGGCTTGATCTAAAATCTAGAAAAGTAGCTTGTCTATTTCTTCCATAAATGATGCACCATAGTACCCAACGATATAGTTCAAAGAATATTTTATTTGAAAATGATTTTATATATATATATATATATATATATATATATATATATTGTGTATATTTAGGCAGCAATATTTCATTGATGCATGTTTCATTAAATAATATTATTTGAAGTAAGTTCCTTTCATATTGCCTAATAAGCTTAATAACATTATCACTGAAAGACGAAAAGAAATCACTATACTGATATATATTTAAATCCAATCTAAGCTTTCGGCCATTATCAAAGATAACAATTACTTTCTAATATATCAACCAATACACGGATCAAACAATAGTGATAGTCTGTTTTTGTTGCATGAAAAATTTCAAAGAAAATCGCGTTGCAGCTCGTGACGTCACACATGACCACGCGAGAGTGAAAACGAGAAATATTAAGTATGGGATGCCGTTGGTATAAACCAATGGCTTCTGTTATCAATTATAGGCATTTAAGAATATTTGTGGAGTTTTCGTAGTTTATTTTGTTCAGGTTAGGTTTCAACTGTTTTATTTATATAGTTTCAAGAATTTTTAGATTTTGTTTATTGTTTTCATGTTTAAGTATATTTGTGTTTTCAACAAGGATTTTCTGGAATTGTGTTCGCAGCCAGGCATGTTGTTTTATATATATATATATATATATATATATATATATATATATATATATATAATAAACTACGAAATCTCCATAAATATTCATACGATCTGAACAATTTCCTGGCTTTAAATAACCTGTAAAAGGTTGATAATCTGTAGAAAACGAATCAATCAGTCAGACAATCAACGTTTCTTAGGGTACATATCTCTGTGTGTGTGTAGTATGTGTGTGTGCCCGCACGCATGTGATTAGAAAGCAAAAAAAAAAAAAAAACTATTAGCTGGAATGTAATGAAATTAGACACATGCTTTTTGATGCCCGAAGTAATACTGATATATAATTACAGATATATAATGCCGATATATAATTACTCCGAACAACGACTCGAACAGAAATTAGCACAAGACCAAGTATAAAGCGGGACTCCCACGCGTATATTGGACCAGAGACCAAAAATAGACCCCTCACCACTTTTCCTTTTCCAATGGGCCAAGTAATGACCATCGCCCTTTCCTTAGGGAGAGATATTGTCGGGGGAGACGGGACCCCAGGGACTGGAATTAAATAGTTAATTTTGTGCCTTAAAGCCAAAAGGCGTATCTTATGTTCGCAATGAAAAATATTTATCGAATGATATTCTTGGCATATTTTCATACACTCGGAAAATTCTACAGAGAATTATTGGTTTAATCTTCATTTTCAAAACAACAGTAATAAAAACAAAAACAGAATCAATAGGATTTTTTTTATAAAGCATTTAACAAATCAGGACAATGTTAGGAGTATATCTTTACTCTTTGTTTGTTCTTGACATTCAAAGTCTATTATGTATTCATTACCATGAATCAAGAAAAAAAAAAAACATTGTTTATATATTATCATAAACATTAACTCGATTTGGACTCTTACGGAATTATTTACCTTTTGCTGTACCACACACACACACACACACACACACACACACACACACACACATATATATATATATACATATATATATATATATATATATATATATATATATATATATATCTTATAATTATTTTAAAAAAATATGATTTCATCGCGACATAAGAGTTCTCATTTCTTCGGATCATTAACCTAACTTGTTTTTTCCTATTTTTCTATATATTTTCACACACACACACACACACACACACACACACACACACACACACACACACACACACACACACACACACACACACACATACACACACATACGCATACACACACACATACACATACACACACACACATACACATACATACGTAAACATATATTATTAAATATAACCGACAATGAATGTCTGATTCGTTCTAATGTTCGAATGTTTGCCTTAATTTAAGACAAAAATTTGGATATTTTTTTTAATTAAATTGGCCTTAAACATTCGGCTTACATGAGCCATCCTCAGATTGGTTATATTGACATGAAACAAAGATATGTGAGCCGAAAGCTTAGGACCGACCTTATAAAAAATATCCAAATGTTGAACAATTTTTGTTTTTATTTTAACAGAAATTAAAGCAAACATTCGAACATTAGAACGACGCATGATCAGACATTCATTGTCTGTTATATTTAATAATATATGTTTAAATAATGATTTGCTGCCCCAAAACACTATATATATATATATATATATATATATATATATATATATATATATATATATATATATATATATATATATATATATTAGGTTGGTGCAAAAATAATTTCGTTTTCTCACATAGTAACATATGATAGAAAACGAAATTATTTTTGCACCAACCTAATATATATATAGTGTTTTGGGGGCAGCAAATCATTATATATTGCGCTTAGCCTCGTCGTGGGCCACTCTGTTTATTAAAACCTTCGTCAAGTTACTTCTTTAGTTCTGTTCCTTATTGCATATGTTATCATGATGATGAAATTTTTTATTTCAAATGCAGATAGAGACTTTTCGTTCATAATGCAAGATTCTGTCATTCAGTTAACTGAACGTTATTAAGAATCATTTATGTCTTATGCTAATAAACAGAAAGTTTAAACTGCGTGGCAGTTTGAATTCAGTAAAAAAAAATTAATATCATGGCTTGAGTTTACGGATTGTCGGCTTGCATTAGCATTCTGAACAAAGAGAAATCCCGTTGACTATATCAGAATATTCATTAACTACATTTTTACTCTCCACACGATCTTAGCAAAAAGAAAAAAATTCTTGCGTGATTGTCTTCTAAGAAATAGTAATAGACGAAAATTGTTATATTCCATTAACTGCTCACCAGTAACTTACGAGGGTAAAATTGATTTAGATGTTGATATTAGTCGAGATTAAAAATAATAATAAAAGAATTAGTTTCACTGTGCTCTTTTATCCTTTCTAATAATCCTGGCAAATAATTTTTACTTTTTCTACATTCTATCTATCTATCTATCTATCTATCTATCTATCTATCTATCTATCTATCTATCGCAGTCTGTTCATTATCTATCTATCTATCTATCTATCTATCTATCTATCTATCTATATATCTATCTATCTATCTATCTATCGCAGTCTGTTCATTATCTATCTATCTATCTATCTATCTATCTATCTATCTATCGCAGTCTGTTCATTATCTATCTATCTATCTATCTATCTATCTATCTATCTATCTATCGCAGTCTGTTCATTATCTATCTATCTATCTATCTATCTATCTATCTATCTATCTATCTATCGCAGTCTGTTCATTATCTATCTATCTATCTATCTATCTATCTATCTATCTATCTAAGATTAAGATTCTGTGAATGCGGTAATGAATTCTATGTTGTGCTTGACAGTAGTTGCGCCTTTTTGTTCAGTTTTTCTTTCTTCTGACAGTAATCTGAAATCTCCCCTTTACATCGGCAAATAAATAAATTCTTTGAAAAAGATGAGATAAAGCTGTGACAATAATTGCAAAATATAAAATCTGAATAGAAAAAAAATCAATATTTCTTTTTATTTTTTAAACAAATTGCAATTAATTAAAATCTAAGAATCAGATTACGATTAAACTCACTACCTTTGATCTTTACTCGACACCGGATGTAATGACACGCCGGAAGTGACGCAATACTGGATGAGATACAATTTTTCAAAACATCCAGATACTGATCAGACATAAAAGACTTCGTTTGCGGTGTGTATGTGAGTCTGTTTATTCATCTATGCGTTTGTTTCATTTAGAAGCCATCTACGAGTAAGCCTCAACTTTCACACCCTTTGACATAACGATGCGCTAGCGTAACGGGACAGAAAATGGTATTAACGTTCCGAGTTCAAGTTCAGGTCTAGTCTGTAGGGTTCACTATAGACTAATGCTCTTGGAAAAAGATATAAATTAATATCTTCTCCATTCTCTCAGTTATGAGCGATATAAAATTTCTCGGACTGAACTATTACATAAAAATTGGGAAAATATCAGATATTTTGTGAGGTCTTCTTGGTTGAACTTTTCAGCATCCATTTTTATAACACAGGAAACAGTTAACAAATTTAAAATACCCAACAACAAACTGAAAATCGTTTTTTTTAAGTTGGTTATGTTATGTGATTTGATAAGTGACATAAGAAAAAAAAAAGAAGCTCTCCATATTTTCTTCTGCGATATGGTTACTTAAACGTCACTAAACTTTTCCGTTTTTTTTTTTTAAATAGTGACCAACGATGAAAAGTAGATACTTTACTTTTGATGTCAGTCAGTTATGTGCCATGCGTTATACACGTTTAGGCGATCATGTATCTTTCAATACATGACTGACGAGGTAGATTTTTCCCGGCAGTAGGTTGCCATTTCTTTCTGCGATAGACCAGTTGTCATCCAAGGCTCTAGAACCCGGTCTCTCTTACTATTTAACCAGCTATGAGTTAATAGCAGGACAGACCGGGAGAAGAAGAGGATTCATACCTTTCCCAAGGATATTAGCACATAAGTGAATGTAATGGATTTGACTGGAATGCGAACTCGGTTCTCCGATTCCTCAGTCCAAGCCGCTATCCATTACTCCACCGCCTTTCCTTAAAAAGGGTAAAAAGAGCCTGGCTTACTGTGAAACAACTCGTGGTCGAATGAAGCGGGGGGGGGGTTCCCTTTCAAAGAGGGACGCATGTTCTTTACTAAGATTTATCGAATGCTAGTCTATAGACAGAATACACACTGTTTAATAGATAAAAAGGGGACTGTATTTCAAATAAGTACAGTTCACTATTATGGAGTTTGAAGTGCTACTACTACTAATAATAACATCTATTTATATTTCTGATATGAGGTATTTTAACTAGTTACACTATTTATATTGATCGTACTTTTGTCCTCATCTTTATTGCTATATTCACGACGTTTTTGTTTTTGTATGCCCCGGCCTTCTTTGGGTGGGATATAAGTTGGAATTTCAAACGTATATAACCTGGAGAAGGCCGGAGCGAACAACGGTCGAAATGTCCTGAATATGACAATAAAGAGTGCATTAATATGAATCTGTTTTTATGGTGTATGATGAAATTTTTTTGGCTTTGAAAAATATTGCTTCATCCATGATTGCGTCATATTTTTATCACGTCCATACACTATTGTCTCGACTGTCGATTAGTTGTCTTAGGGCCATTGTCTGCGATAGACGTTACTCCAAGGAAGCGTACGAATATTGTAACACTGCATGAACACACTGGCAAGCCTTACCAGTGAGCAAATCAAAGTACTATATATAGACTGGCCCGGTATATCTCCTGATTTAAAACCACTCAAGAATCTGTGGTCAATCTGCAAGGAAGGACTTCATGGAATGGACATAGAAAGTACTAACATGTGCACTGGGTCATGTTTCATTGGAAAAATAGGAAAAAAGTAAATAATAACGGAATTATTCGTTTTGTTTCAATTCAATTCAAGGGTTGTACTTAACAAAGAATTGTAGACTTCTCTTCAACGAGATACGGAAAATGATTCATCAAAACTATAAATTGGTAAAAAGAATATAACAAACCCAGAAGAATATTTTCTTTATAAAGATTTTTCGAGTGCAATAGATGCAATACACACTATTTAAAATCAGAAATACTGGTATCCACTAAAACAACGTTTGAAGTAACCTTTACAGTAACACACACACACACAGACACACAGACACACACACACACACACATATATATATATATATATGTATGTATATATAAGTCGCATGGCGATGCGTTCAGCATAAAGCCGACTATTGCCTCTTTGTGTTGACGTCAATGTCCACTTTTACATGTACACACGCTCTATCCCTGATATTGAGCACATTATCCGACAAATATAGCATACCGTAAAACTATATTTTATCATATATATATATATATATATATATATATATATGTATGTATGTATGTATTAGGATATTACACCGAAAACATGTCAAAATCGCTACACAGTTTCAGTCGTGTTTCGATGCGTATCAATGCATCTCATCGAGTGATTGTAAATTACTGGCGAGAGAACGATTTATTTAGATTTTAAAGCAAAATACACACTTTTGTTTTAAAGAAAAATGAGAAAAAGGAGAGTTATAAGGTTTGTGAGCTTTACTCTGATCAACGAATCAAATATGACCTACGTGAAATTTAAACTAAGAAAAGAAGCAAAAATGAAAAATTATTTTTATGAAAGGGTCATGACTCATAGATTGGCAGCTAACGGCAGTCAGACACAAACTAAAACGGATGCAAATGATTGCATAAATTAAACAAACTAGACAATGCCTTTTCCTAAGAAATAAAAATTAACTGGAAAGGTAATTTAACAAAATGCTAACAAAGTTATATGCTTTGTGAATTTCTTACATATCTTTTTTTATAGTTGATAAATAAATATCTTTAAGAAACTAATAAATAATTTAAAAGAATTATTTGGTAAATTAATATGCACCTGTTGTATAAAGATTCTTCATATAAAATATTAATAACACTAACCAATCAATGTAAAATGTCAAAAATACCTACCAAATACCAACACATACGTACAAGATGTTACTAATACTACTAGGAGATTAATACAAAATTATATTAAATCCAAATTAATCATACAAATAGAAAGATAAGCCACATATGGTGCAACGCAGTATAACTAAAATCTAAGAAAAAGCATTATCAAATCCCAAAGTTTAACTAAATTGTAAGGTAAAAGATAAACTATGTTTAAGATTTACGGTTAATTCATTTCTTTGATTTAATAAGGATTTTTTAATGAATCTGATAATTTCCAATTTTTCATGTAAGCACAGAAAACAGGGTTCATATAAAGATCTACGTGTCCTTACCGTTTTTAAAATTTTCCATATACATAGACATACATACTATATACATACATACATACATACACACACACACACACACACACACACACACACACATATATATATATATATATATATATATGGTGTATTTAGGCAGCAATCCTACTTTCATGCACATTTCATTGAATACGACAGCCATGGTTCTTTAATTTACTTTTTTCATACAATTTCTCATGTGATCTAATAATATTTCTTTTCAGATGATAATTTTATATAATTTATCATCTGAAAAAAAATCATTAGATCACTTGAGAAAATTGTATAAAAGACTAAATGAAAACACCTTCTGTGTCGTATTCAATGAAATGTGCACACACACACACACACACACACACACACACACATATATATATATATATATATATATATATGTAAAATAATATATATATATATATATATTCTCGGATAGCCTTTAGTTTGCGCTAATACTATTTGTTTACATTGTCGAAACCAAATCTTTTGCACAATTCCCGTTGTATGACTCTTCCTAATCTCTCGCGTGTTGTTATATTTCTTCTCAATATCTAAATGCTGCAGTTCTTGTTGGAAGTGTTCAAATAAAATATGTCTGTTCTCATGATTATTCAATTTGCAGAAGACGTAAAGCAAAGAAAAAAAAACGCCTAGGAAATGTTGGCTTAATCTTTGAAGAAGCGAATCTTGCTTTGCCACGTCATCCCCCCCGACCACCACCACTACCGACCTTTGTTCATCATTTTTTCTTTCTTCCTTTCCCCCCCCCCCCCCATTTTTCTACTTTGTATAGATTTGAGTTTATTCTTTGAGGCAAAACTTTGACTCTCTCAAAAATTAAACTAAAAAAAATATCGTTTGCTTTGATGTCTTCATTTTGATAAGGAATTAAAAAAAAAATGTCATACACTTTCTTTCGATTGAAGTTTGAATCCCTCTTCAGGTCATTATTCACCCCCCCAACCACACCCACCTTCCTTTTTTTATTCATTCTTTCGTTTGGAATTAAGATATTAATAATAAATCTTCATCGTCGTCGTAGCAGTGATCGTAATAATGATGATAATGATGAATTCGTCGTCATAGCAGTAATGGCATTACTCAGGTAGAATTAACAGTAACTCGATTACGCCTTCTGTCAAAAAATGACAGCCATGTTTAAGTAAGGTTGCAATTGCGTTATCCATATATAATATCTGTATTACGTAACTTTGTAGTTTCTTATCTGTTTTAATATTCACCTTATTCAAAGCACAAGAGACACTCGAGGTAGAGAATTATAGGGTAAGCGGCACCATTCCAAGCAAATGCCACCAAAACGCAAGTGAAAGATAAGAAAAAGAATCTAGAGGGATCCAGAAACCCAACTCTAAACAAGGGAAAAACCTCTACTCCTGCTAAAAATACCGGGGGAGGAGGGTGAACTGAACGATAGGCAAACCTGATTTTAAAATGATGGATTTTATTCAATGCTGTACATTTTCTTCTTGAAACCGAGCTGTAGACAAGGTATATTAAGTTTGTAATTCACTTTACTAACCGTAGAAATAGTTCGAGTGGAAAAAATAAGCTTCCAGTACAAGTAAATAGCACACTGTTCTTTAACATTAGCAAAAAAGAGATCTTGTGAAAAGTCTTAAAGAAAGATTTCAAAACTTGAATCCTTTCCATACTGAAGACAAGAATACTTCAAACAAAATTTCAAAGTATTGAAAATGATAGTTACTCTATTAGGTATTGTAAATAAATATGAAATGGTAATATAATCTTTTAAAAAAATTCTTATTTAATCGATGAAGAATTTCCTTTTATCAAAAGGCAACAAGATTGATATAATTCTATGGAGTGACTGTTTTTCAAGTTTCCAATCTTATACGAAAAATATTATGATTTATTAAAGTGTATTTTACAGAAAGGAATAATTTATGTAAATGTAAATTAAATTTCTAGTTTAACCTTTAACATTCTAGAGGCAATTTTGTCTGCAAGGCAAAATTTTTATCCTGCCACTGCATGTGACGCAGATGAATGAATGATAACTTGTTCCAATTTTGCAGTTGTGTTGTCATATCCTACTATGGCAACTGAAAATGACGATGATTGAAATAAAAACAATGCAGTTTAAAGGAAACTAGTGAATAATGCAGTTTATTAATGGTTAAACTGTTATAGATTCTCAACAATCAAAGCTTCTTTAAATAAACAATTTCTTTTTTTCTTTGCCATTTCTTAAAACTTTAGTAATTTTTTAATGGATTTAATGCAGAACAAGTAATGAAAAACGAGAATTATAATAATTTAAAGATAATTACCTGCTTGAAATTATCTTGAAGCAATTTTTATATAAATATATGCTAACTATTAGCTATTTCGTGAATGATGAAGTTGACAGCCATATCTTGTAGGTCAGAAAAATTAAACTTCATATGGGTTTTGACTACTCAGTGCAACAGGAAGAAAAGTTATATTTTTTAGAGGAAACACAACAAAATGGAGGAAAGAAATAAAAATCTCAAATGATATCAAAGGTAGAGCGAAGAGATCAACGTACACTGCAAATCTAAAACGCACATATCCAAATTCACGTTGTTCAGGTTTGCATTCTGGAAATAAGCGAAAATGGGACGTAATTTTGAAAGGACTTTTCTTTATTTAACATTTTTTTAATTCAGATATCAGCTTTACTAGTGAGAGAAAATTTGGCAAAATTGAGTATTAAACTAGCCTAAAAAAAACAAACCCGGTGGAGTAATAGATGAGGAATCGGAGAGCCATGTTCGAATTCCAGTCGAATCCATTAAATTCACTTACGTGCTAATACTCTTTGGGGAAGGTATGAATCCTCCCCCCACAGCAATGGGTAAATAGCAGGACAGACCGGGTTCTATAGCCTTGGATGGCAACTGGTCTACCGCAGAAAGAAATGGCAACCTACTGCGTAAAGAGTATGTCTCGTCAGTCATGTATCTTACCAATGGAATACGAAAGGAATGATACTTGTTCGCCGTACCATGCATATTATAATATGCAAGGTACGGCGGGTTTTAGCTGTGAAGTTTAGACCTGATAGAACGAATTAATGTAGTTCGTCGGAACATTTTCTATGGAAATAGCGTCAGTAATAGAGAGAAGCCTACAACACTTCGTCTGTAGGAAAGGTGCTGTAGTCTGGAAAATAATTCATCGCGCACAAGGCCACGGAGACACTTTTGGACTCTGGCGAGATTCGAAATTCCCAAATTAAAATAATTTTTAATATATACATACTATACATAGTATATATACATAGGCTTAAACAAGTCCTACTTGAAAATTTGAATCATCTTCAGAACTAATTGCTTTTTAGGGATGTGCAGGAGGTGTAATGGATAGCGTTTCGGAATGAGAAATCGGAGTGCCGAGTTCGAATTGCAGTCGGATTCGTTACATTCACTTACGCGCAAACTTGAGAGAGAAATGATTCCACTCCACCAGTTATGGGTTAAATATTAGGACTTGGATCTGGTAAAAAAATCATTGTTATTCTAAAAATATCCACTCGTAAAAATGAATCATATCTACAACTCAGAATGTGTTTCAGCTTTAAATAACCCATAAAGGGTTGATAAGCCATAAAAACAAATGAATCTATTGTGATTAAAGAATTCCTTTAGCACAATATATCGGGGATAATAACATCTTGGCATTTAGCATCTTCAAGTAAAATATGTTTTAAAATGTTTTAAATAAAATAAAATTCAATTTCTACCATGTCTACAAATAGGCAATACGTAGAAAAGTTATATATATATATATATATATATATATATATATATATATATATATATATATATATATATATATATATATATATATATATATATATATATATCAGGTCATCCCATAAGTTCTGTCCGAATTTTAACTTTTTGTTAAAATGAACGTAATTTAAAGAGTATTTTATAATGTCTAATGGAGCTGAACATTATTTGTAGATGCATTTAAACTGATCAAATTTTATTTTAGAGAACAATAAAATTATTTTTTTTTATTAAAACCCTGCTAACATGGAAGTACCCAAGAATCATTTGAGGCACATAATGCTTTATAAGTTCAAGAAAGGAAACTTAGCAGCCGAAGCGGCTAGAAACATTCACTTAGTTTATGGAGAGGAATGTGTGAATGAAAGAACTTGCAGAAGATGGTATGCAAAATTCAGAGGTAGAGATTTCACCCTTGAAGATAAAGATAGAACCGGACGTCCAGTTGAGTTTGATGAAAAGCTTCTTGAAGCAGCCCTTGAAGAAAATACCGCTTTATCAGTTGAGGAATTGGCAGTGCTTCTCAGTTCAAACCATACAACTGTTCATCGTCATCTTCAACAACTTGGAAAAGTTCCTAAACTTGAAAAATGAATTGTCTGAAAACAACCTCAAATCCAGAGTTGACATCTGCTCTTCTCTCTATTCTCGCGAACTTGTTTCACCTTTTTTGGATAGACTTGTGACTGCCGACGAAAAATGGATCTTTTATCGAAATGTTAAACGTCGTAGACAGTGGCTTGGTAAAGTGGAAGGACCCCAGCCACAGCCGAGAAGGGAACTTCATGGGCAAAGGGTTCTTTTTTCAATCTGGTGGGATCGCCAAGGAATAATCCACTTTGAATTCTTACCACCTAATACAACAATTAATGCTCAAATATACTGTCAGCAATTAGAGCGTTTGAACCAAGCTTTGAGGAAAAAAAGACCGGCTCTAGTGAATTGAAAAGAGGTGATGTTACATCAGGACAATGCGCGACTCCACACAGCAAGAATCACGTCACAAAAGATCGAAGAACTTGGTTGGGAGAAAATTCCTCATCCACCTTATTCTCCCGATCTTGCTCCTTCAGACTACCATTTGTTTCGTAGCTTACAGAATAATTTGGAAGAAACAGCTTTTGTAACACAGGAAGAGGTTAAAACTGACATTTGTGAGTTCTTCGAATCAAAGCCAAAAGAATTTTACAGTAATGGAATTAGTAAGGTTGTTAATAGATGGAAGGAAGTCATAGATAATCAGGGAAAATACATTGTTTATTGAATCTGTAATTAAATGTAATATTTGGTCACTTGTTTTCTTTATTCAAAATTCGGACAGAACTTATGGGATGGCCTGATATATATATATATATATATATATATATATATATATATATATATATATATATATATATATATATATTACTTGCGAGGGTAAGTAAAGTAAAAATTATTCGCACTTTCGCCATAACGTGTTTTTAGGTTTGTCACTGTCTTCTGCACATGCGTGCTTATAGTTTGTACTATCGTGGCCACGTGATCGACGTTAGAGCTTGATCACACCAGTTTTCTTGCTGTTGTTACAGTGTAGACATAGCCGATCCGCTAGCAGTGTGCACAAAGGAGGAAAAAGAGCAGTGATCCGATTTCTTTGATCGGAAGTTGTGTCAGAGTATGAAATTTATCGGAGGTTTTTAACGCAATAAGAATGAAATCAAATGCCGCATCTTGTTATTGAACTCAGTGTCCACTTTATATATATATGTATGTATATATATATATATATATATATATATATATGTAGAGAGAGAGAGAGAGAGAGAGAGGGAGGGAGAGATTTGTACGCGCTTAACATGTTATAAATAGGAATATATATAGATGTATATATGTGTGAGTGTAGATATTAATGAGCTGTTAAATTTAGTTTATTACAATTTTAGTTTTAGAACGAGAAATATACTATTTCAATTTAACTTTTATTGCAATGCCCAGGCAATTTTTGACTTCTACGATCCTTAAAACTTAAAATAAATAGAAAATAACGATCTATTAATGTTGAAAGTGAAATATATATTCAGCAATGTGAAGTGATTAAAAAACGTAATTCCTGGTGTGATCAAAGACATCTCCCTCGATAACATGACGACATTAAAGAAATATGAAGTGACTGCTTAAGGGCATGTCACTAAAGCTGATGTAGATTCTGGTAGAGAAGGTATATTTAACAAAACTCGTACAAATTTGTGCCCACTTGCTTCTTTCCCTAACTTTTTATACGGACGATAGACGAAACGAAATAAGAAATCTTGTCTTTCATTCGACCTAAGTAATTTGGAATAAGGCAACGTTGTCTCTTGTTCGACGCAGACATTTTGGAATAAGGCAACATTGTCCCTTGTTCAACACAGACAATTTAGAATAAGAAAAACTCGTTTCTTATTCGATCCAGACAATTTGAAATAAAAGAACCTTGTTTCTTTTTCGACTGGGAAAAGGTAACCCAATCTCTTGCCGGACCTAGTCAATTTCGAATAAGCGACCTTGTTCTTTGTCCGACCCAGACATTTTGGTATGAGAAATCTTTGTTGCTTGTCCAACTTCTCTCCATTTTACGTCCGAATAAATTTATGATTTACTTTCCTTACAATAGAAGATTTCTTGTCCGTTGCACAATCGAAGGACATATTTTGGAAGATCATCCCTTAATGTTTCTGAGATTAATTTTTTTTTACTATGAGCTCTGAGCTTATCCTAAATTACTGAAGGCCGGAGAATGAAACAGTCAAAAATATTGTGATGCAAAGGAATGAATACGACAAAAAGAAAAATGTATGGATTTCCGATATTGTCAAAAGTGTTGCGGAAATTTGGCGTCACTTGTTCTGCTGCAAGATGAACTGGTTTTGAGGAGTGGAAACAGCAGAAGGCTTCAACCACCATAACTAGCATGATTAAAGGAAGATCACCAGACCGCTTAATTATTGACGCTGTTGCAGTTAATATTGTAAGGAGGAGGAGAGAAAAGAAAAAGAAGCCAGGGAGAAGGAGAAAATCTAAAAATGAAGAAAGGAAAGGAGAAATAAATCAACGACAGAAGGAGATAAAAAAAAATAATAGAAAAAGAAGTAAAGGAAAAAAAAAAGAAAAAAAAAGCTGAGAAAGGACAAATAAGAAGAGGGAGATAGAAACATGGAAATAAAATAAATAAAAAAAAAAACAGAAAAGAAAGAAAGAAATGAAAAAGAAAGAAAGAAAATAAACAGAAAATAAGATGAAAATAGAGGAGAAAGGAAAAATGGAAAAAAAAGAGAAAAGAAAGAACGAAAAAGGAAAAGGAAAGAAAAGGAAAGAAAAATTTAAAAGGATACGTCGAGAAAGATGAACATGTAGGAGAAACGTTGTTGATTGGTTCTTTTTGTTTAGCAGCATATCAACCTTTATGCTAAGAATCTAAATATTTTGTGCGCAATTTTATTTTGTTTTTGGAGATAATAATGGTTTAGTGATACAAGTCTTACTAATTAACCCATAGTTGAGGAAGAAGAGGTGAATTCACATCTTTCCTCGGGGTATTTGTGCGTAAATAAATATAAAGAGACCTAGTTGGAACTCGGCTCTCATATTAACAATACCAAGCCATTATCCATTACAGCACCTTCAGATCCACGCTTAGAGCACCTGGTATTCCCAAGCAGTCACTCATCGAAGTACTGACCAGGCTTGACGTTGCTTAACTTTACTGATCGTACCAGGGTTTCAACGTGACGTGGTGGTTAGCGGGAGGAGAAAGGATAATAAAGAAAGAAAAGAAAGAAAGAAAGAATAAAAAAGGAAATCAAGAGAAAGAAGATGAAATTGTAAGAGAAAGAAGAGAAAAGGAAGAAAGAATAAAGAAAATAAAAATAAATAATAAAGGAAGGAGAAAGAAAAAGGAAAGAAGAACAAATAAAACGAAATGAGGAGAAAGAAGATAAAACTGGAGGAGAAAAGGAAAAAGGAAAAGTTAGAAAAAGAAAAAAAAGTGCGGTAATAAGAAAAGGAAAAGATCACTTAAAGAAAGAAGAAAAGAAAGAAATACGGATATGAAAGAGGAGAAAAGAAAGAAGAAAGTACAAAGAATGAAAATAAAGAGAAGACAACAAAGCAAAGAAACGAAAAGAATTATTAAAGTGTGTAAAAAGTGGAAAATCGACTGTGAGGTCAGCTAGAAGCGTAAAAGAGAGCATAGAGGTTGAATGATATGTCGGCATAGAGATAGATAAGGAGCTCTTACTTTGAAGATTGTTAAAAAAAGAAAAAAAAATAATTGGAGCGTAGGGCAAAGAAGTATGTATTGTATTTCACTGCTTGTCCGGCCAGTGAATACAGTTGAATGACTGGTAAATTCTAGATGACGCACGCTTGACTGACCTAGTGATTTGTATCGTAAACATATATATTTTTACTGTCTCAATGCTTCGAGTTTCTCTATCAGAAAAAATTCCAAAGGCTATCAGATGCTTGATTTTCCGATCTTCCAATATCTAGTTCGTTTTTAATTCTTTCTCCATTTTCAAAATACTTTACATTTAAGGATGTTTAAGGGGTAAAAAGAGGAAAAGGTGGGTCAAGTTATAACTTTGAAAAAAAATTTTTATACGTTTTGTAAGTAATAAACTTCTGTTGGAAATTCTCCAATTTCGAGAAATCGGTAAGAACGTGATCAAATTAATGCTACTGAAAAGCATTTCTGAAGTTGTCTTATTTCACCCCAAGCAAAGCAATAAAACCACTAAGATGCAAGTGGTTGCTGAGTGTGAGGGAAAACAAAAATATTATTAAGGAGAGAAAACAATACAAGAAAAGGAATCAAGACGAGAGAAGATAATGGCTGACATTGCATTTAAATTTTTGAAGATCAAACTCGACTGGAAATTAAGAAGCTGGGTTCCACAGGCGAGAAGTGCAAGAGAAGAAACTTTTAGCACAGAATCTACGGTTCCATCTAGCAATTTCAAGTGTAAAATGATGAGACCTAGTTGCAAATCTAGTAATGCGCTTAAATGTCTGTGTACCATAGGGGAATGGTTATTTGAACAACTACCATAAACATTGTTATGGGATCTTACCCATAGTAATAATAATGGACTATTCCATACTTAATAAATACTGCGCCTCAGGAGTAGGCAAGGAGGCAGTCAGTCGATGTGAGACAGAAAGACAGAGAAGTTCTTTCTCTCGGCGACTGTCGAACTCTCTGCATTAGCAGAGAGGGACCCGGACGAAGCTTTGCCGAAGGGCAAGGTTTCGTCCGGGGTGGTAGACAGGCCTTGAACCCGTCCAGGCGGGTTCAGAAAGGCCATATTTTTGGAGCCTACGGGCTCGGAGATACCAACTTTAAACCGGCCTTGTGCCACATTTTATCCTCGTAGGTGGATAGATAAATATCGGCAGTCAGTCGATGTTGGTAGACCAGCTGATCGGTTGAACTCGCTGCCTTCGGGCAGGGAGGAACCCGAAGGAGGCTACGCCGAAGGGCGGATTCTCTTTCGGGGAAGTAAACCGGCCCTGAACCCGTTTATACGGGTTCAATGGGCATATTTTGGGGGCGAGCCCACGGGCTCGGAAATCCCACGTTAAAAACGGCCTTGTGCAACATGACGCCTCAGTGGTGGGGAGGATGACTGAATATCGTCAGTCAGTCAGTAGTTCGTCAATCGATGTCGGACGACCGGCTGATCGGTTGAACTCTCTGCCTTCGGGAGAGGAGAAACCCGAAAGAGGCTACGCCGAAGGACAGATTCTCTTTCGGGGAGGTTAACCGGCCCTGAACCCGTTTATAGAGGTTCAATGGGCATATTTTGGGGCCGAGCCCACGGGCTCGGAAATCCCACGTTAAAAACGGCCTTGTGCAACATGACGCCTCAGTGGTGGGGAGGATGACTGAATATCGTCAGTCAGTCAGTAGTTCGTCAATCGATGTCGGACGACCGGCTGATCGGTTGAACTCTCTGCCTTCGGGAGAGGAGAAACCCGAAAGAGGCTACGCCGAAGGACAGATTCTCTTTCGGGGAGGTTAACCGGCCCTGAACCCGTTTATAGAGGTTCAATGGGCATATTTTGGGGCCGAGCCCACGGGCTCGGAAATCCCGCGTTAAAAACGGCCTTGTGCCACATGACGCCCCAGTGTGTGTGTGGGGGGGGGCGACTGAATATCGTCAGTAGTTCAAGTCGAGTCAAGAGTCGAGTCAGAGACAGTCCGAAACAGAGTCGCGTACAGACAATTACTACAAGACATTGGAATAGTGATACTGGTCGAGACTACATTGTTCTCTCTACTAAACCTGATGGTTCATACCAACACTTCTACTTCTCTGTATATATTCCTGTTTGTAATATATCTGTGTTATTCCATACCTGTGTTCGAGTTCTTCTTTATTGGTTCTACCTTGGACTATCACCGTGGTACAAGGAACCGGACCATAACAAAAATATTTATAGAAATAAATATGTAAAAAGAAAGTACAATTGCGGCTTCAAAGTCTAAGGAAAACCTATTTTATGAAATGTCGAAAAGCTTAATAAAATAAAATTGTGTGGTCAAATATATAAGGTTGAATCATAAATCATTTCCGTTTTTGCTTATCACCTTTATTCTTTGAAAAAAAAAGTACAATTACATTTTATAGATTCACCATTATTTGTAATGATGTGTTGCCAGTTATCCAGCAGCTGCTCGATAACTTTTGAGAAAGATTCCGCAGGTTTTCATGTGTAAAAGTTTTTGACGAAGTCTTGTAGCTGATTTTCATTAGAGGAAATTTTCTCCGTCATTTTTTTTTTTCAGCGTTCGAAAAAGATAATTGATTGATGTGAGATCAGGTGAATATAGCAGGTTGGGCGGAACATACCAAGTTTTTTTTTATATAGCAGGAATAACACTGGAATTCGGCCTTACGCTTTCATAAAAAAAAAAAGTTTCTTATTGACGAGCGTAGGGCACTTTTCAGGACACGTTTGGACGCATTTCCAGTTTCATTGGTTTTTCATACCCCGGCGATCGCGCCACACGCATATCATTATCTTTCTTCCATGGAGCTTAGATTTTGGAGTCGTTTGTAGAGGTTTATCCATGTCAATCTACTACCTTCTGCGTGGAACATTGTTGAAAGTAACTCATTTTCTATCACCTGGGAAGAGTTAGGACAATATATATGTCATTACAATTGGTTCTTCAAGAGGGAATCAACTGATGATTCGACTTAATTATTTACCGGGGTTTCCACCCGTTGAGATATTAAAAATAAGTGAATAAATATAAAGTTGTCCTCTTTATTTTTCTTAAGACTTTCGCTATTTTTCTTCTGTTTATTCTTGCTTTTTCACCCAGTATAATCATGCTGGAAATAGCACTTTGAAGTGTTTCTTCACAAAATCGACATTAACAGAGTTCTGATTGAACGAGATTATCAACTAGGTCTCACCGTTTTATTGCTGAACTAGATAGAAGCAAACGCCACGTCTATTCTAACAGTTTCTTTTCTCGCATTTCTCCCTTGTGGAACTCGCTTCCGATTTCTTGCTTCCCTACAATCTTCAAAAATTTAGATGCAACGTCAACTGCCATCTTCTGTCTTCCTGAGCCCTAAGACCTTATTGTTATGTACTCCCTTTTCACTAAAGTTTCCTTATTCTCTTTCACTTCCTGTAACCCCCACGCATCCTAGTGGCATTATCGCTTTGTTTGGGATGAAATTATTTTTTCCAAATATCCAAATAATGTCTAGAAATGGGAAACAGAAAATTCGTCTAAGGAACACTGGTCTTGGGAATATTGGTCTCAGGAATATTGCTCTCTGGAATATTGATCTACGAATATTGGTCTAAGGAATATTGGTCTCAGGAATATTGGTCTAAGGATTATTGGTCTCAGGAATATTGGTCTAAGGAATTTTGGTCTCAGGAATATTGCTCTATGAATATTGGTCTAAGGAATATTGGTCTCAGGAATATTGGTCTAAGAATATGTCTAAGGAATATTGTTCTAAGGAATATTGGTCTCAAGAATATTGATCTAAGGAATTTGGGTCTCAGGAATATTGGTCTAAGGAATATTGGTCTCAAGAATATTGATCTACGAATTTTGGTCTAAGGAATATTGGTTTCAGGAATATTGTTCTAAGGAATATTGGTCTCAAGAATATTGATCTAAGGAATTTTGGTCTCAGGAATATTGGTCTAAGGAATATTGGTCTCAAGAATATTGATCTACGAATTTTGGTCTAAGGAATATTGGTTTCAGGAATATTGGTCTAAGGAATTTTGGTCTCAGGAATATTGATCTAAGAATATTTGTCTAAGGAATATTGTTCTAAGGAATATTGGTCTCAGGAATATTGATCTAAGGAATTTTGGTCTCAGGAATATTGGTTTCAGGAATATTGGTCTAAGGAATTTTGGTCTCAGGAATATTGATCTAAGAATATTTGTCTAAGGAATATTGTTCTAAGGAATATAGGTCTCAGGAATATTGGTCTCAGGAATATTGATCTACGAATATTGGTCTAAGGAATAATGGTCTCAGGAATATTGGTCTAAGGAATATTGGTTATCAGGAATTTTGATCTAAGATAATTTGTCTAAGGAATATTGTTCTAAGGAATATTGGTCTCAGGAATATTGATCTAAGGAATTTTGGTCTCAGGAATATTGATCTACGAATATTGGTCTAAGGAATATTGGTTTCAGGAATATTGGTCTAAGGAATTTTAATCTCAGGAATATTGATCTAACAATATTTGTCTAAGGAATATTGTTCTAAGGAATATTGGTCTCAGGAATATTGATCTAAGGAATTTTGGTCTCAGGAATATTGATCTATGAATATTGGTCTAAGGAATATAGGTCTCAGGAATATTGATCTAAGGAATATTGGTCTAAGGAATATTGGTCTCAGGAATATTGATCTACGAATATTGGTTTCAGGAATATTGGTTTCAGGAATATTGGTCTAACGAATATTGGTCTATGGAATATTGAGCTAAGAATATTGGTCTAAGGAATATTGGTCTAAGGAATATTAATCTAAGAATATTGGTCTAAGGAATATTGGTGTAAGGTATATTGTTCTAAAGTATATTGGTCTAAGGAATATTTTTCTAAGGAATATTGGTCTCAGGAATATTGCTCTAAGTAATATTGGTCTCAGGAATATTGCTCTAAGGAATATTGGTCTAAAGAATATTGGTCTCAGGAATATTGAACTAAGAATATTGGTCTATGGAATATTGTTCTAAGGAATATTGGTCTCAGGAATATTAGTCTAAGAATGTTGGTCTAAGTATATTGGTTTAAGGAACACTAGTCTAAAGAAAATACATCTAAGAAATGTTCGTCTAGACAATTATGGTCTAATGTTTTAGTATGAATAGACAAACAATGCATACCAATAAATACTTAAAAACCACAGACATAATCAGTTATTAATATTGGTATAAATGTCTTAAATATTATTCTATATTATAGTTAATATCAATAAAATTGAGTATTTTGTACATAAATAGATCTTAATTTACTATAAATATTATTATAGATCAATGGTCCTTAGACGTGTATTCCATAGGCCAATGACCTTGGATGAGTATTCCTTAGACAAATGCCTTTAGACAGGTTTTCTTTACTCAAAATTTCTTCAGACGAGTGTTCCTAAATCCCCCAGAAATACGTTAAAATATAATCCATTTCCTGGTCCCTTTAATAAATTCCTACTTCCGTGAGCATGTCTCCTTTCGACTGTTCAATTGCGACATTCAACCTCTTTTCACTAGAACCAAAGACCGATAAACTTGTAACAGACTGTGTCAATAGAAATATGTTTTCAGTTCTAAGATTGAGTTTAATCAGTGAAAATAGCGAAAGCTTCTGTAGTTTCCCAACGAATGAGACACAATGTGTAAAGATTATCAAAGGCGATTCACTGAAGGTAAGTTATTAGTCAGTCGAACACCTTGGATATTTCCGTCAACAGAAACAGACTAAGAAAATCCAGCGAGATAGATAGATGAATAGATAAATAAATGAATAAATAGAGAGAGTACGAAATCGACAATGTCAGTTTCCATTTGTCTCCTTCCTTAAACACGCCAACATCCCTGTGGTAATCAAGACACGGTAGATGATGAACTTCATGTTTTTAACCGACACTGTCCTATTCAAATCTCAGGAGTAAAATAAATAATCGCTACAGTTGAAATCAGATGAGATGTCTCAAAAGACCAGCAATTAAGATGAACAATGAACTTAGTAAGGAAAAGAAATCCAAGAAACTGTCGGATCTTTGACAATCTGCAAACACATCCGGCGTCAGAGATTTAAGTGGTTCAGACACTAACATGAATGGTAACCGACTAGCCAGCATCCAGCAGATTCTAATCATAAGTTCAGGCGTCGAAGGCGTAGTAGAAACTCTCACGTCTCATGACCATTCGTCGCAGAGGCGGTCCACCAGGATATCGACCACAGTAAAATGGAGGAATCAAAAAACGACAATAGATTTTGACTAAAAATAATTCAATCTTAGTAAATATATTGATAAAAATAGGTGGTCAGAAATAAAAGTTTGGGAAACGTTGTTCAAAATTATGTTCTGAAGGTGACTCTTATGTGAGTGCTTCGAGATCTTCTATCAGAAAAAATGCAGATGCCTTGCGAAAACGATTGAAAGGAATACAGAAAGAAAAGGAAAGATCGGTGTTGGAAGAGCGATTAAAAAATGGAGATGGTTTTGAAGATAATCTTCTTTTATGTACTGTCTCCCTTTAGGAGATCATTCCAGCACTCTTTTATTTGCTTCTAACGATTTTTTCTTGTCCCTTAATACTTACTTGAAGATGAAATTCTTATGAAAGAATAATTTCTTTTAGACGATTGATATGTTATATATAAAGACAATTTCTTACTAGCGTTAATGGCTGGTGTTTAAGCATATATTGAATTCAGAATTACTAATTCAGAATTACTAATTCAGAATTACTAATATTGATTCTAAAAGCACGAAATCTCTTCTGATCTGTGAAACCGGCGCAACACAATCATCATATCTTCACATTTCTTTTCATTAAACACTGAACCAGACTAAATTTTGCTTCGCAAATATCACTTTAGAGCTGGCCTTGTTACTGAAATAGTTACCTGTTTTCTACTAATAGTCGTTTTTTTTTTTTAAAACAAGATTGTGAATGCTGATTTTCAAGGAAGGGTTCTTTCCAGTTTTACACCAATCTTTCTAATCTTCTAGTCTTGTGCCAGACTAAGGAAAGATAAGTTTAAAAGCAATAAAGGAACTGACGGTTATTATGTTAATGTTATCCAAATTTGGATGAAGTCTTTTCCCAACATGTGCCCCGTGTTCAAGCCCTGGTTAAAGCCGGAATGTTGAAGGCTGAGTTTCAAGGAAGTAAAATTGAAACAGCGCTATCTTCTTAGCTCCATCTTCTATTTAGCTTTAAAACTCATATAAAAAAAACGGTAGTAATCCCACACGTGATCTGCCTAAAAGTATACTTCGATCATTTGTGAACATCTATGCTAATGATACAATGGTATATGAATGCACCTGCAAAACCCTAGGTGACCAGAACTTGGCAGCTGATCTCTGAGAGTGCGGGAAAATCTGGCTGACCACATTCAATGCCTCGAAAATCAAACTACTTACATTCCATCATCAGACCAAACGAGCAGACCTAAAACTTTTACCGATCGCGATGAACAGGTGTTTCCCGAAAGATGCCTCCGTGCTTTGAACGCCTATTGGGCCATAAACTCAATCCAGACCTTAACTGTAACTCTTACATACTGTACCATCGCTAAAGATTCTGAATAAATGGTCGCTTTCCTGTATCGACTCCTCCCTCTATCCTCTACCTTTACAAGAGCCATATCAGGATGAAAATGTATTACTGCTGCCATATATAGTCGGGAGCTGCCCAGTCTTCACTTTCCAGTCTTGAGTCCGAAAGCCACTCCGCGTTCTTGTGGGTGACGAATTATTTTCCGCTCTACAATCCCTTTCTCACAGACGAAATGTCGCAAGCCTCTCACTGCCCTGCCGCTATATTTCCATGGAAAGTGTTCAGAAGAACTACATCCTTCAGTTCCACCATTCCTAACCTTCACCGCTATGAACAGCCATGCCACTCACATTGTAGCAAACCAAATTCATCATTAACATTCACATACCATTAGTGAGATATAGGTTCCACTCAAGTAGCTTCTTTCAACGAACTGCTACTTTGTAGAACCGACTCCCAAGAGGATGCTTCCCTGATCATTACAATCTTAATCTGCTAAAGTCTAGGGTTAACCGTTATCTTCCCCACATATTTCCATAAACCGTACTTCTTGCTCGGTAACCCTCTACCTCGAGTGGCGTTTTGATCTTTTATTAGGTTTGGTGCAAAAATAATGTCGTTTTCTCACATAGTAACATATGTAAGAAAACGACATTATTTTTGCACCAACCTAATACATGGGTAAATTGCTGCTTTTTTTTATATTTTCGATTTCGAGCATACGCGTTGTTTGCTTATGATTTTGCCGACTGCTCAGTATAATAGGGTCACTTGGGACAGTCTATAAGAAAAAGAGCACCCTGACGCAATTCACTCCGCCAGAAATTTGAAAACGGTATGCTATATTGCTTGGCGTTCGCGCCGGAAACTTCAGTACGAACATTTCCAAGTGTTTGGGTGTCAATCTGGGGACAGTGTAGATGATTCGGTAAGAGTTGGATAAGTCTAATAGTGATTACAAAGGTGTTTAGTGTGATCACTGGTGATGTCGACGTTATGCCTCTATTCATCTTCCCACGAGGCCTCAGAATCAACACGGAGGCCTACATCAAATGTCTTAAAATGGTAGTGCTACTCGGAGTCAAGAGGACGGCTGATGGAAGATCCTGTGTCTGGCAAAAAAATTCTGCATCATGCCACACAAGCAGAAGAACCCAGTCATAGCTGTCAGACAATTTATGCGACTATATTACCCGTTACATCCAACTCCCCAGACTGCAACCCTTTGATTATTATGTGTCGGGCGCAGTTGAGCGAGAGACAAAACAAAACTCTTTGTACCACCAAAGATGAACTGAGAGCAAGGATTATTAGCTGCATCCACCAACTTAAACAAGGAGACCGCCCAGAAGAGTTGCAGGAGATTCCGAAGTCATCTAGAAGCCGTGGTTGAAGCAAATGGCGATTTTATTGAATAAATTTACTCTTTACAATAAGTATTGCGGGTTGGTTGATTTTGTTTAGTGGCTTATCAACCTCTATGTTTTTATTTACTGCTGAAATCTAAATATTTTGTACGTTGCTGAGGGGTCCACCCCTTTATTTTATACAAATGGACTCACCCAGTGTATACTTATACTACGGCCAGTGAATACCCGAGGAGTCGAGTCGAGTCGAGTCGAGTCGCGTCGCGTCGAGTCGAGTCGAGTCGAGTCCAGAGTGACAGAGTAAAAGGTTGTAGGTAACCGGAAGGGTGAGGTAACAGTGTTGTAGGAGTCACAGTGAGCGAGCACGTAGACTCAGTAAGAAGTCATACAGTGATACTTCAATACCAAAGACTGTATATATATTTTGCTACTAACCCGTATTCCTGGAACTACTAACCTGCTTTACCAGTTTGTATTATTATGTTAATACATGATTTTCATATATTCATTCCTGGCGTTTGTTATTTATTGGTACCGGATTTCAATCTGGAATCCACAACATACGTAATTTTATGCTTTCAGAATAAAGGTATGTTTTTAGATATATATATATTTCTGTAGATCATGTATTGTTTGTAATTGTACTGAAAAAAATGTGTTTTTATATTTTTTTTTGTTGCATTGTCATTTTGCTATAAAAATGTATTAGAGCTTATTTTAATATAAGAATGTGCTTTTAGTTTTTGTTTTTTGGGAGTCATTATTTGCCCATAGCTGGGGCCCTAACAGGTGCTACCACCCGGGTTAGAGTAGACTTGGGATCAACAGCAGTTAAGAGGTGGTTCCACGCTCCTCAAAACCTCCCATCTCCTGATTAGATGCCTTGCTGCCGGATATAGTCTATCGTCACACCAAGGACGATACAAAGGCGTTGACCAGAGATCAGGTAACAGTCAATAAAGCAAAAATAGAAAGGTTAATGGCATTAAGTATGGCATAAAAAGAGATTTGATAAAAACAAAAGGGCAATAGACAAGAAAAGTTTGTTGACAAAAAAGAAAATATGTGAAGAAGCTTTTGTTGCTCGAGAAAAGATGTCGGCAATTCAGAATTTTATCTGAATGCATGAAAGCAACAGACCTAACCGCTTTAAATAAATATTACACAGAATAACATCGGACGAAAAGTCGTTTATAATCTCGTCATGGGTATGACGACAAATTACATTCGGCAGCAAAACCCCTGATCGGAATGTTTCGAGGAGCGGAGAACCAATTAATTGCTGTTGTTTTATGGTCCACTCTAACCCTGGGTGGTAGCATCTATTAGGTTCATAGCTATGGGCAAATAGTGAAGCCCCAAACCGGAGCAAAATCACTATGAATGTATAAAAAAGGCATTTTTATAGTAAAAATACCAGCAATATATTTTTATAGTAAAAATATTACCATCAATACATTGTTGTAAAAGAAATTACTAATGCTTCCAAGAAAATCAAATTTCAGCATTAAATGACCCATAAGGAGTTGATATGCCGCTAAGCCAGCAAACATTTATCAACAGTAATTTTTAATGATGAATGTACCGCTACAGTTGATGGATTTAATAGCTGGTCTAGCAGTTAGGTTCTTTAGGGAAATAGTCAACCAATACGACTTTGAAGAAAACGGCCAGGAGGTAGAGTAATCCAAAACCTTACTCCACCTCCCGATTTTATAAGATACTTGAATAATAAAAAATGAAACTTGAGGTAATTTATAAATTCGACCAATGTGGTGCAATAAATTTCATTCAAAACCATGAAATAAAGAGTTTTATCAAAGCATAACTGACATTAATTCACTGTCGAAATCTGAATATTTTGATAAATAATGAAAATCTACTATTTACCTATTTGTAATTTGATATTTACATATGGATTCCTTTATCTCACCTGTTTATGACTCGACCGATCAATCTGAATATGTTTAATTTGGAATTTCTTCGGCAATTCAACGCACGTTTAGTCTCTCTTCCATGCTCTTTACCACGTATTCTGTCCTTCTTTCTCTTCATGCTTATCTCTTTTTGTCAGTCTCTTCACATTACTTTTTAACTTTCTTTATTTTTATTCCCCACTATATATATATATATATATATATATATATATATATATATATATATATATATTTAACGTTCTTTTTTATAGATACAAGTATTTAAGTAAATGCTCTGTTTATAATAAACAGTATTAAATAACATTTACCGGCCTGAATGTCCGAGAAATTTTCATAGAAAATATTCGTCCTTTATAAGTTTATAAGCAGTAAATTCGACCTTGCCAACCGAACGATACTTTGTGGCCGAACGGTTAGGCACGTCAAGGTAAATGACGGGTCCGTATAGGATGCAGGTTCGAATCCTGTCAAAGGACGAATATTTTTTATATATATATATGTGTGTGTGTGTGTATGTGTGTGTCTGCGAAATACAGTCGAGATTGTTACATTCACTTACGTGTAAATAGCCCTGGGAAAGGCAAGAATCCACCTCTGCTCCACCCAGCTATGGGTTAAACAGTTGAAAAGAATGGATTCAATAGCGGAAAGACAATTTGAATTCAAAATTCTGAGGAAGGTTGTGGATCTTGGGCCGAATACAGAGGCCTGGTGCACTACGTGCCACAAGGTTTCCAAGCAACCCTTCGCAGGTTTTGATTACAAAGCTGTCCAAGACCATTTGCCATCAAAGGCTATAGAACACAATCTGTCCTGCTATTTACCCATGGCTAGGGAGAGAAGTAGAGGATTCGTACCTTTCCCAAGGGTATTAGCACGTAAGTCGAACTCGTATCTCCGATTCCTCAAATCGAGCCTCTAAGCTACTCCAGCGGGCCTCGATGAAAGGTGAAGATGAAATATATATATATATATATATATATATAACCTTTCCTTCCTTAGTCACTGTTGCACACTACCCTATATCCCTCTCAAAATGTCTATATATAGCTTATTCGTTTATTATCTATCTATCTATCTATCTATCTATCTATCTATCTATCTATCTATCTATCTATCTATCTATCTATCTATCTCTGTTCGTATCTATTTAAGTAAATGACTAACTACATAAAGTGCGAAGCATCGGTGGTTTGTCGATTGTTTGTTGGCTGTGTTCTGGTCTTCAGCGCTGCCTACCCATCCGACTAGAAATGGTATGGGCTTGGCACACCTGTGCCCCTCGCTATCCCACGTGCGCCCATCATGTTCCGTCTGTACGCTTGCAACGCAACACCATCGCACTCTTTCCCAGTTTGACGAAGAAGGGAACTTTCTCAAGAGAAAAAGAGATTGATATTGGATCTGCGACATGGCTAACTTTGATGATTCATCGTTTTCTGACACTGCTTATATATATATATATATATATATATATATATATATATATATATATATATATATATATCTGTGTGTGTGTTTGGTAGTGGTGGTGTGATGTGGTGTGTTGGCTTCGTTATGTGTTTCCTGTCTCGTTCGTTTACCCTGGCTCCCACTCGTTCCTCTTACTCTCTTTAGATACGGACACGGAAAACAGGTCTATATACTTAGAGAGAGATTTACATGAAGAGGTTAATATGGTCAAAAATCTTCATGAATATCTCTCTCTTCTCTAATGACACACACAAGGAGAGAGAGAAAGAGAGAGAGAGATTCTATTTATTTATTTAGCGGCATATCAACTCCTTATGGGTCATTTAACGACGAAATTTAATTTTATGGGGAGCCTAAAGTAATTTCTTTTACAAAAATGTATTACTGGCAATATATACTTTTTCTTAAAAAATGTATTACTAATAATATTTTGACTATAAAAATCTATTTTTATACTAGGGTATACTATTCATTTTAACCTTCATACTGGGGTAAAAACAATATGATGTTTTGACACCAGTACGAGGGTTAACTATTTTCTCTTTGCTGGGTCCTAACAGGTGCTACCGCCCTGGTCCAGGGTGGACCTGGGAGCGAATTGTTAAGATGGATGAAAATTGGTTGAAAGATCAACGAAAAATAAAGAAGCCAGTAAAAGTCGCCATTTTTCGCTATTTACGCGGGATTTCACTATATGGGTGGAATCAATTATCAATTTAAACGACTGTTAAACAATCACCTTATTTTTGTCTACAACTGAGTAAAGTTTGTATTGCTTGAAAATTGAGGGAGTTTCTAGTTTAAAATTTGTGTTGAAATCAATTTGTGTTGAAATCGATTTTGCGTTTTCCGTGTTTTTTCGCTAAACGCAGTGGCGTAGAAATAAA
Source organism: Acanthosepion lycidas (assembly GCA_963932145.1). Lineage (NCBI taxonomy): Eukaryota > Metazoa > Mollusca > Cephalopoda > Sepiida > Sepiidae > Acanthosepion > Acanthosepion lycidas. Next base: position 36,018,909 of record OZ010587.1, read on the forward strand.
ATTACGTATCGTTGATCTCATCACGATGTAAATAACCTACATTCCGAGTTTGAACGAAATCAGAGGAAAAAAGTTGACTTTATCGATATTTGATCGGCTCTATTGATTATTGATTTTTAAAAATGTATCGAGTTTTTACGTCAAGAACCTATCTCTTACATGGTACAATGTATATGCCAAGTTTGGTCAAAATTGGTTAGATGGATCTCGAATGAAGGGGTATCACGCAGACACACAGACATCCTCTGTTTTTTATATATAGATACTTTAAAAGATGTTGACTCTTAAGTCATAAATGTTTTACTTTATTGATGATTGTTTGTGTTTTAGGAATATTGCTTATGAATCAAAGTCTATTTTCATTGTTTGATTTTACTGGTTTGTTAGTATTGATTGTAAGTAGCTGTCTGATGTTATTATTATCCTCATGCTGCTCAATGGGTTGTTTTATGGCACTATAGTCCGATAGAAGGCAAGTGAATCTCCGTGAAACGGTAATTATGGTAATACATTATTACTTCATTATTTTTGCACCAACCTAATATATCCTATGTAAGACGTTTTGTGTTGACTTTTTTTTTTTACAGTAAGTTTCATCCTATATAAGGCCCACGGGTCATTCGACGTAGAGGGTTACGTTAAGGAGTAGTTTATATGGATAGGAGGGGAAGATAACAGTAGACTCCAGAGTGGAACATGTTAAGATTGTAGTGATCAGGGAGTTGGTTCCATAGAGCAGTGGGTAACGGGAAGATGTTCGAGTGGAACTTACTTCTCACCGATGGAATACGGAGGAAATGTAGGTGGTTTCCTACAATTTATTTTTGGAGAAAGACCGTCCGAGTCTATTCATTTAGAACATTGGTCTTATGCAGTAAACAATAAATCTAACATATTTATTTATCTCGACTGGTTATAGATAGATAGATAGATAGATAGATAGATAGATAGATAGATAGATAGATAGATAGATAAGGGTATATATTAAGCTTGTGTTTGACACTCAGCTACAAAAAGTACCCTGATATATCTGTATATAAATACATACATATTCGGATATAACCATACCTTTCTATGCATGGAGGTATACACACATATACACGTGTCCAGTTTGTTTATGTTTCTAACTCACCATTTGTATGTATGGCTGGACGAGGGGTGGATGTAATGAGGCGTGTGGTGGTGCAATGACGGTGATAATAGTAAAAACAGCGAGCAGGGTTCAAATTACTTGCATTCACTTTGCAATCATACTCTTGGGAAAGGCATGAATCCACCGTTGTTAAATCTTCTATTTGCCGTGTCCCTTCAGGACCTTGACGATCATGGCTCTTCAGAATTTCCTGTCCTTTGTAGTGTTGCCAGATATATTGACAAAACATTACTGATATGTCAATAACTTTGACATAGATGGGAATGAATGAGAACTTCTGAAAACTATTAGGTTGGTGCAAAAATAATTTCGTTTTCTCACATAGTAACATATGTTAGAAAACGAAATTATTTTTGCACCAACCTAATATTTACATATAAGTCTGTTATCTATCCAGGTAGTGACAACAATTAGAGATTTCTGTCCACAAAAACCAGCGGACAAAATTCCAGCTTCTTGATCCCAAAAGTTGGCAAAATCCCAGCTCATAAATAAATTGAAAATTCAAGGAAATTTTCATTCAAATTTTAATGTCAAAATGGAGACATTAATAACAATATCCATTATACACTCTTATATTATTGTGTACAAGATTTATTTCTGTCGGATACTTAGGTATTTAGGCGTGTGGTCTGTTTGCTATAGACATTCATTGTGTAAATGAAGCCAACCGCTAAAAACAAGTTTTCTTACAATGCTTGGGTCACATATTCGATATATTTCATATTTAGGGAATCCTAGTATCCTATAAAAACCCGACTTTATGTGAAGAAAGCTTTTAGAAGGGTGTGTTAAGTTTGCTCCAAAACGTAAATAAACCACGGAGATAGATTATGCCGTGAAAATCATTGTCTAACAATGCTACGGTCACATATTCGATATATTTCATAGTTAGGCAGTCCCAGTATACCATAAGACCCGTCTTTAGATCAAGATAGTCTCAATTTGACGTTTTCATTTTTTTTTTTTTTTGTCTGTCGAGTTTTTGTCCTGAATCCATGTTAATAGGGGCCAGTCTCTCTAAATCAATCACTATATATATGGTTATCATAGATGTACATTTTATTTAGCTTCTGACGAATCTATCTATCTATCTATCTATCTATCTATCTATCTATCTATCTCAACCTGTTCATATCTATCTATCTATCTATCTATCTATCTATCTATCTAAACCTGTTCATATCTATCTATCTAAACCTGTTCATATCTATCTATCTATCTATCTATCTATCTATCTATCTCAACCTGTTCATATCTATCTATCTATCTATCTATCTATCTATCTATCTATCTATCTAAACCTGTTCATATCTATCTATCTAAACCTGTTCATATCTATCTATCTATCTATCTATCTATCTATCTATCTATCTATCTATCTATCTAAACCTGTTCATATCTATCTATCTAAACCTGTTCATATCTATCTATCTATCTATCTATCTATCTATCTATCTATCTATCTATCTATCTGAGTTGATTAATTTCTCTCTCTACATGGTTCAATCAAATCTATCTTTACTTGAACACACATACACAGAAATGCCTTATTTTCCAATTCTTCTTTTTCCAAGGTATTTAGGATTATTTCAAGATTTCCGTCTTCATACACACTGTCTCTCTCTCTTTACATACATACATACATACATATATATATATATATATATATATATATATATATATATATATATATATATATATATGCCTAAATGCGTGAGAACTTGTGGATTCTAGTTTAAGGTCAAAGAGCTACTAGGAACCTAATAACACACACACAAAAAATATTTCCTGAGAAAATTCCCCGCGTTTACTAAAAGCATTTTCATGTAAAATGTTCGAAATATGACACTTTCTCAAAGCCTCTAATCACTTTCCTTCCTTCCTTCCTTCCTTCCTTCCTTCCTTCCTTCCTTCCTTCCTTCCTTCCTTCCTTCCTTTTCAGACAACGAACAAGCTTTGCCTCCTTTAATTCATTCATTTTTTCTTTCTTTTTCACTTTTGAAACAATTTTGCTCGTCTTTTCCCTTTGATGTTTGCCTTCAATTTTATGACTTAGCCATTTTCATCAAGATCTTCTTGCTTTTTGATTTCCACTTAAAAAGTACTTAAAATTGTTGAAAAAGTACTGTTTTACTTTCTACTCGTTTGCGTATTAGTCGCTCTCGTATATAAGTCGACCGTAGATATTTAGGAATGTCCTCCCGCAACATCACTTCTTTCTAGTAAATTTGATCCCAAATAAAAGCACAATTATTATTATTATTATTATTATTATTATTATTATTATTATTGTGCCTCCCTTCGTTAGTTCACACGACCGTTTCTCCTATCAATACCTCATAAATAATAGGCTATTGCGCGCTTTGACCGCATTGGAAGAAGGAAAAAGATATTAGGTTGGTGCAAAAATAATGTCGTTTTTTGACGTTCAACTTTATGTGAGAAAACAACATTATTTTTGCACCACCCTAATATTACTTGGTTTCAGTGAGAAATTGAAAGAAAGAAACAAGGGGAAGATAGAAGTAGGGAAGAGCGCGAAAATCAGACTAAGCTTATAAAAACAGATACTCAACTTTGATCTCAGCCAAAAAGCCGAGAGGCGATGTCGACCGATAAAAGCATCTTTCTTTTTTCAGATGCCCTGTATCTAACGACGGGAGCCGAGTAAAGCAATCGCCAAAAATCCAATTACAATAAATAAAATAAAATAAAATCGTCTGCTGAATTATTTTTAAATTGTTAAGACAAAAGTTAGTAAGACGGGGATTTGGCTAGACAGGAAGAAAGAAATAAGGGAAGATAAAAGTGTTTACCGTCTCCAGCCAATACCTCAGAAATAATGAAATATTCCGTTTTGATTGTGGAAAGAATGGAAAAGACAGGACTCGAGTTCAGAGAGAAAATGAAAGAAATAGGGGAAGACAGAAGTGTTTAACGGCTGTTTCAGTTAAATGGATAAAGTTGTCAATTTAAAATAGTTTTGTTTGTAACCACTTAATCTATCTATCTATCTATCTATCTATCTATCTATCTATCTATCTATCTATCTATCTATCTATCTATCTATCTATCGCAGTCTGTTCATTATCTATCTATCTATCTATCTATCTATCTATCTATCTATCTATCTATCGCAGTCTGTTCATTATCTATCTATCTATCTATCTATCTATCTATCTATCTATCTATCGCAGTCTGTTCATTATCTATCTATCTATCTATCTATCTATCTATCGCAGTCTGTTCATTATCTATCTATCTATCTATCTATCTATCTATCTATCTATCTATCTATCTATCTATCTATCTATCGCAGTCTGTTCATTATCTATCTATCTATCTATCTATCTATCTATCTATCTCAGTCTGTTCATTATCTATCTATCTATCTATCTATCTATCTATCTATCTATCTATCTATCTATCTATCTCAGTGTGTTCCTATCTATCTATCTATCTATCTACCTATCTATCTATCTCAGTGTGTTCCTATCTATCTATCTATCTATCTATCTATCTATCTATCTATCTATCTATATAAGTCTGTTCATGTCTATACGTTCAACTTTACTGCGCAAATAAGACTAGTATTCATATTTATGGTTGTTGTTGCAATATTTTGCTAAAGTTGTTCATCTTAAATATTTAACGATACGATAGGGGAATTTCTACCGATATTCTCTTGTCACAGAACTAGCCATAAGCATACTCAGTCATTAACTTAAGAGTCAACAGAAGCTTTCAATAGGAAAACTGTGAAATTTTCACGAGTCTTTCTAGTTGTTATTATTGAACAGGAGTAGAGGTTTATCTCTTATTTCCTCTTTAAGATTGGATTTTTGGTTCCTGCTAAAGTCATTTCATTCTCTTTCAGTCCTGGTAGCCCCTTGCGTCTGGGTGGCATTATCGTCTTGCTTGGTGTGAATTGATTTAAAAAAAAAAAGAAAGAAAAAAGCAGCTGATATCCTCACTAATTCTTAGATGTTTCGGTCTGGTGACGATGTCTATATGGCAGTTCGTACCCGCAGCTTAAAGACACCACACTTTCCTCAGTGCATAAGCAATGCTGCCACCTTCACGTTCTCATTGATTCCAGGTGTTCCCAAGGCGACTCTCTGGAAATAGTCCAGAGTGTACCAACCACAAAGGGAACTACTTGAGCAGCTGCCTGGTACATTTTCCCAATTTACCCTGCCAAGACTTTGTGGCTCTGATCTTTCGCATGTGCCATCTTCAAGATATTCTTATCCCAAGATACCATAATATCTGTTAGGATACACTGATGGCTGCTCTTGTGTACAAGTGTGATATCAGGGCGATCGTCACAAGAGCAGCCATAAGTGGATCTTTATTATTATTATCAACATTATTACTGATAATAATAACACTTAGGGAAGAACGCAATTTAAGAAAAACAGTGTTTAACAACGTTTCGACAGTATTTTGTTTTCTTCAAGTTATGTTTAAAAATTGCTGCGAAATATAAAAATATAAAAAAATACAATACTGTACAAACGTCATTTGTCCTAAGAGAAACGGATGTACTGGTAATCAAGGCGACAATACGAATGAAACGTAGCCCACGTGAATGGCATGTAACTGAATCTTGAGTAAGATGTTGGCGATCGTACTCATCTTTAAATTTTTCGTTTGCTGATTAGTTACTAAGATGAATTAATTAAAAAGCTTAGTTAAACTCCTATGGAACTCTCCTGTGATTTTATTAATTCTTATACTTCTCCACCCTTCCTTGAAAGTACGTCTCCAGCTTCATCTTTCAACGAAATTCAGAAATTTGTTTTTCCGATCTAAAATAATTCCCCATTATACTTAAAGTGGCATTCTAACCAAACCTAAATCACTTATGTTAAAAAAGAAAGTTTCATTAAAGTCTTATTAAAATCCGACAATTATTTGATTTTTGAACGTATTCACAACTCAGTGTGTTTTTACCGCAAAAAAAGACGCTAAAATTTGCTATACTAATCTTTTACTGACGCAAGGAAAGCAATACTTTTAGCCAAAATTTCGAAAGTGCTAGAAAGGATTAAAAATTTAATAAAATAATAAAAAAATACTTTGGGCTTTCCTTTTAATAATAACATAAACATTTTGACGATAAACTTTGTTTATATTAAATCTCGGGCTTTTTTTTTATACTGCTATGCTCTTTTTCAGTGAATTATTGGAGGTACTAACACACACAGATATATATATATATATATATATAATAAATAAAATGGACAGCTCATTTATCCTGCTTCTATATTTTTTACTACAAATATCGAACACTATATTTACTAAATTACAAATCTCTTTGAGAGCAGATGTAATCTCCACTATAATCAGAGTACAAACAAAATAAGTGAATTTTTACTTTAATTTAATATTACTAATGTACAAATTTTATATTGAACTCTATAATTACAATGACTGCTTGCCTGAAAAATTTTTTTTTCCCAATAATAACCTAGTAGGCCGTATTTTATTTACTTACTGAAGCGAAATATGTATGTATGTATGTGTGTGTGTGTGTGTGTGTGTGTGCTTATATATATATATTGTGTGGTGACAATCAAAGCAAGTTAAATTGCTTCGGAACAGTTTAAATGAGATATGGACACGTATTTGGGTAAAGAATAAATATTTCGTAATGCTATTAAATGACCACATTCGAATAGGATATGGCTCCGAACCCTTTGGGTAGATCCAGCACAAAGGACAGGCAAAATGTATGAGAAATAAGTCTTTCTCACCTCAAACGGACGTAATCATTTCTGGTTGAAGCTCTCTCCACACACGCACGCACGCACACACCCACATTTTGTTGCAGTCGTTTGATCTTTCTTAAAATCTCAGTGAAACGAACAGAAACTAACAAAGGATTATTCTGACACCCTCCTCCTTTCATTTAAACTAATTGAATAAAAACCCCACAACGCAGAAATTTGAGAGAATGCTTTGCTCTGTAGATAAAATTAAAAATCATTTAAAGGCTTATGTCGGATTTGATGCTTAAAGATCACTTATTTATAATTAATGGAGTTTCTGTAGACAATTCTGCCTCTAAATTATCTCTGCTTCTTCTTTTAGACATATAAGAACGTAAAACTTTCTACTTCGTGCGTATGTATATATAAAGGTTTTTGAGGAAAGTTTTGCTTCTGTATTTTAACTCCATTCTCCTTTTAATAGCACATCAATTTACTTCAGATACTCAACTGCTTAATGACTGTACCCATTTTTTATTTAATATATCATATTTAATATAATACAATATATATATATATATATATATATATATATATATATATATATATATATATATATATATATATATATATGTGTGTGTGTGTGTGTGTGTGTGTGTGTGTGTGTGTGTGTGTGTGTGTGTGTGTGAAAAAGATATATCAATTTTAATATACCAGAAAAATGTTAGGAAAATAAATATGGAAAATTTTTTACGTGAAGTGTTTCGTCCTTTCGGACTAAATTGATATTTACGCTGCTGCGACTGCACATGCGCACGAAGTATATATATGTATGTAAGTATGCATGTATATGTGTGTTTTTTGGGGTATATGTTCGAATCAGTTTCATTGGGATCCAGAAAATTCGTCTAAGGAACATTCTTCTATGGAATATCGGTTTAAGGAAAACTGGTTTAAGAAACATTCGTCTAAATAAATATTCCCTTAGAGAATTATAGTCTAATGTGGGTTGTATTAATATACAAACTATGCATGCCAATAAATACTTATGAAACACATGTATCTTCAGTAATTAATGTTGCTATAAGTATCTTAAATATTATTCTGTGATATAGAGAATATCAATAAAATTGAATATTTTGTACATGAATAAAGTGTTAATTTAAAAAAAAATATTATTATAGACCAATGATCCTTAGACGAATGTCCTTAGACAGGTTTCTCTTAGATTAATATTCTTTAGACAAATGTTTCTTAGACAAGTGCTTCTTTTTTATTTTTAGAATATTGGTCTAAGGAACATCCTTTAAACAAATTTTCTTTCACGAATGTTCATAAATTTAATTTCGTTTTTTTTGTTTTTGTTTTTATCACTTCTTTCATTAAGTATCCCAAATAGTTATAATAGAAGATATGCTGAGAGAGATAGAATATTTCTTTAATTAAAGAAACTTTTTTTTTTTATAAAAAAAATTCTGGTCAATCTCATTACAGTGAGGAAGTAATACATTGTGTCTGTTATTTTGTAAAAGATGCTTTTGTGTTCATATAATCTTTTATTTAAATTCCTTGAGATTTCTTCTGTGTATTCCTTGTGTCAATTATTATCAATGCATGCATACATTACTACTTCTCTTTTGATTTGTTTCTTTAACAGACAGCCGACATGATCAGATTGTAGGACCTGTGATGCAAGATGGATTTTGATAACATGAACACAACTCCTACAGCCAAATGGATTGTGCAATTTTCTTGAAGGTGGAAGATTTTGTGTGAAAAATACCGATGCTTAATGATCATTGATGATTGCATAGCGTCATTCTCCGGATAAGGTAGTTTTAATGGTTAAATATTGGCTTCTCCAACACCGATTGCTGGCTAGAGATGAAGATTTTAAACCATAGGTCGGAATTTACTCGAAGATTCATATTAAACTTAGAATTCTGTCTGAATTTCTGGAATGAGGCATTATCATTAGTTACCAGATTTATAGTCGGATCAGTAGCCTCATCTTTTAAGTTGTTATCACAATTTCTTCTTCTTTCTAATTTCTTTCTTTCTTTCTAATTTTCTTTTTTCTTTTTCCTTTCTAATTTGTTCTTCTTTTTCTTTCTTTCTTTCTTTCTCTCTAATTTTCTTTTTCCTTCCTAATGTCTTCTTCTTTCTTTTTAATTTCTACTTTCTTTCTTTTCTTTCTTTTTTCTAACTTTATTTTTTCTTTTTCCTTTCTACTTCTACTTCTTTCTTTCTTCTACTTTTTCCTTTCTAATTTCTTCTTCTTCTTCTTTCTAATTTCTTCTTTCTTTCTTTCTTTCTTTCTTTCTAATTTTCTTTTTCTTTTTCCTTTCTTTCTTTCTGTCTTTCTTTCTCCTTTCTAATGTCTTCTTCTTTTTCTAATTTCTTCTTTCTTTCTTTCTAATTTTCTTTTTCTTTTTCCTTTCTTTCTTTCTTTCTTTCTTTCTTTCTTTCTTTCTTTCTTTCTTTCTGTCTTCTTTTTTCTAAGTTCTTCTTTCTTTCTTTCTCCTTTCTACTTCTTTCTTTCTTTTTCTTTTTCCTTTCTAATTTCTTCTTCTTCTTCTTCTTCCTCTTCTTCTTCTTCTTCTATATGCTGTGTCCCTTCAAAACGTTTATGACAGTTTCCCGTCTTTTGTAGCACTTAATAAATTTTGTCTTTTCCATTTCTATCCTAAATCTTGTCCCGCCATTCATTTACACAAACTCTCTAGGTAGGTTGTGCGTTGTTTTTCTCTGTCTCTCTTGCCTAGATTTCCTGTGAGTATCAAATTTTCCAAGCCCTCTTTCCTCGTTATATTCCCTAGACATTTCAACTGTCTGTTCCTTATGTTAAGTATAAGTGTCTTTTTTGTTTCCATTTTCTCTAAATCTTCGTCGTTGATCACGTTCGATCCATGGTATTCACAGCATCCTTCTGTAGAGCCACATATCTCTTGCTTCAAATCTCTTCTTCATCTGTGATAGATCGTCCAGCATTCACTGCCATACAGGAGGTTTGATATTACGTAACAGTTCAGTACTCTTAGATATCTTAAACTCAACAAGGATATTTTAACGATTTTTCCGTCGATCCAAAGTACGTATCTCAAACAATCCTAAGGAATTTTGCTTTCATGTGAAACTTAAAGTATCAAAGACTCTCTTCAGTCTATTCACAGTTCTTTCCTAATTAGTCTTCACGAAGAATCGTGTCAGTCCACAAACGTAACGTGGACCAGAACTCTGAGATTCTTGGGTTTGGTTCTGGCTGCAAAGCATCCTTTGATCGGGTCTGGTTGGCTGTAAATAGCTTATTGCTTTAAGAGATTCGAGAGAGGAGTAGAGATTTTCTGCGTATCGAGTGGAGGCATCTGGCTGAGATAGGGAGAACATATATAAAAAAAAAAAACGAGATAGCAACTCAAACGTTGCTATCACTTGTTTTCTATTTTCTTAAACATTGAAATAAATAGCAACCTTCCTGTCGGAAACATAATTCTTCTCAATCTAAGCTGCTTGCTATTAATGTCAATGTTAAAAAAAAAGACAAGGATAGCAAATCAAAAACGTGTAGCCACTAAAAATAACGTTTATAGTAATATCAAGTAAATATCTGAAAGAAACGAAAATTTCAGTTAACCTTTTGAGACATGAGCACCGCTTTATCGGTGGTAGAGAAAAATGACGTAATGCCCAGTACCGGTTGAACGATTGTTAAAAACTTGTAACTATTTTTATATCTACCGTGAAACATTACATACCAATTATTTGCGAGTTTTGATTCAGGAGCTCAGAGAGAAAGGTTAAAATTGTTCAGGAACGTAGGGCACAAAAGGTCAAGGACATTAGCTACTTCTTTCTCATATATGAGAATGACTCAAAAGTATTTTCATTTTTACAAACCTTTAATTCATATTTTATTTAACGCATATATATATATATATATATATATATATATATATATATATATATATATATATAACGGGTGTAACAGAAAAATGGTCTAAATCTCGTAACAGCAAAATTGTCCATTTTTTAGATAAAGCTTTGAACTGTCGTGTCTTAGAAATGATTCAGGATATCTTACTGAAATTATTCGAGGTTATATAGCATTATTGGCCTCTACTTTGAGCAATAAGAATGTTTGATTACTCTCCAGGAGAATCGTGAATAAATAGATCATAAATGAAAATGACATGTTCATTATTAAATAATCATAGCTAAGGAACGGAAGCGCATGGAAGTTTGATATAACGTTCAAATATATATATATATATATATATATATATATATATATATATATATATTTCCAGAATTATTTTCCAACTTATTCAAGATGACATTCGCCCTCACTAACCGTCTAACCTTCTGGCCTGGAATAATATGGTGCCTCACAAGTTTCACGTACGATTTCATTTTCAAGTTTTTTTCACTGCTCTTTGGACTGTCATAGCTGAAACTCGTCTCTCACGTGTCGTACGTCTTATCCTTCTTGCTGTTGTGACCTCCTGATCCAGATTTCCTTTCTACTGTGCACACTTTTTCACCGTTCTCTTGAATTGACTTTGAAGATGCAAGCCACAGTATTAATGTTGGTACCATTACTGAATGTCTGAATGATCTTTTTTCCGCTTACCATTGCTCAGTTGGGAAGTCATAATGGGGTTAGCACAAAATGATTTTAACCTGTTCTCTTTCTAGCTGAAGGGTTTTTTCAGTGATTCTTACGACACATAATGTCAAGATGGCTAAACGTCTTATCTGAAAAATTAGTGTAGTGATTTTTTTTTACATATTAAACATTTTGTGGGATTGACAATTATGCTGTTACACCCGGTGTGTATATATATATATATATATATATATATATATATATATATATATATATATATATGATGATCATCAGTCCTATTCTTATATACCATTGGTTTCAGTATTTACACTATTTAAATTAGACTGTTGTTCGCATCTTTATTGTTATATTCGCGTCTTTTCGGTAGTTGTATGTTCTGGCCCTCTTCACGAACCCTTTATTTATTAATCTACCGGGGTAGATTGCCCTAATTCCACGTACCATGACTTTGGATATCTCAGTTTTAGTTAATTCGCCTTGACACATTTTTATTCCCTCCGAATTCAAGTTTTTGTTCTCTCCGCTGAGGCTAGGTATTGAAATCACAACTATTAGGGCCATTCAACTAAAGCTTTTATCTACTGGACCCATTGTCTATTCTGAGGTGAAATGTCGTGAATGTGATAATATAGATGAGGACAACAGTCGAAACAGCTGTAAATAATTACAATACCTCATTTCAGAAATATAGACTGACATTTGTTTTAGGTGTTATAATAATGGATACAAATGCAGAAATTCTAGGCATAATCGCCAAAGATGCTCTCAGAATTCGAGGAGTGGACGACAGTGAAACAATACCTCATTGGTTTAAACGTTTTAAGAGTTGGTGTCTTGAAATAATTCCCACAAGTCAACGGCAATCAGTTGTCGATTATAATGTGTAAACTCGATTACTAGCGATCACAAATTTTCGGAAGAAACACAAACTTTGAAGACAAATTTCGAAAACAAAGTTTTTCAAAAAAAATTTTCGAAAACAAATTTCGGAAGAATCACAAATTTCGAAGAATTTCGGAAGAATCACAAATTTTCGGAAGAATCACAAATTTTCGGAAGAATCACAAATTTTCGGTAGAATTAAAATGGCTGAAAGGTATCGTATGTAGCGCATAACCTCCTAAATCATACAGGGCTGATTTATTGATTAGTTTTTTACGGATTAGCAAAGTTTGGCAGGTTATTTAAAGCTAGAAAATATTTTTAGATTGTAAGAACTGATACAAGTACTACGAATTAAGCTGCGATGAAAAGAAATGGATTCGTATATTTTATAATGTTATTTAGTTATAAGTGAATATGACGAGCCCAATTAAAATTGGAAATCGGCTCCCGAATTCTAAGTCCTAGCTGTTAGCCATTACACTATCCGTGCATCCAAGCTTACAGCACTTGGTATTTCCAAGCGGTCACCAATCTAGGTACTGACCAATCTCGACGTTGCTCAAATACGGTGATAGTACAGGAACCGCTATTTCGGCGTGATATGGCCTAAGCTAAAAAATACAGAAGGAAAATTTTTTTTATACATTTCAATACAACGTTCTTTATTGAAACAGCAGAATAATATGAAAAAATATTAAAAAAATATGAATGGTGTCTGATTTTCGACGGAATCATTTTTCTCACGGCAATATATTTAGATATATAACAAACTTTGTGTAGAATATATATATATATATATATATATATATATATATATATATATATATAAAGAGAGAGACAGAGAGGTGAGAGAGAGAATGAGAGAGGGAAAGGGAGAGAGAGAGAGAGAGAGAGAAAGAAAGAAATCGGTAGAAACAGAATCCGACAAAGAACAGAGCTTTAGCGGCAAAGAGGATGCGGGAGAAATCATCTGTATCAAAGCAAAAAGCATGAATTGGTGGGTCCAGATGCCAATCAGAATGATTGAAACCGGACTTCTAAAGTTTACACTCAAATGTGTAAGTAAACACACACACAGACACGCGAGCACTCACACACACACACACACACACACACACATATATATATATATATATATATATATATATATATATATATATATATATATATATATATATATATATATATGTGACAAGGCAAAAAGGAGCATCTTTTCCACACTTCAGGCACCCTAAACTGAAACTCCTGAAATTTTGACACTCCTCCCATCCTATCCCTAAAAGCCACCCAGTTGGCCCGACCTACTTCGCTTTTGTGGAGTGGTTCCAGATTGGATTTATCCTAAACACTGAATGTCTCTTTAGATCGAAAATAACGATGTTCGTGGCTTTTCTCTGTCTGTCTGTCAGTCAATGACTCAGTCTGTCTGTCTATCTATCTATCTAAAAATTGTTGATTTATCATAAAATATAACCCAAAAGCATAAAATGCAACAAACATACCGACTTTGTGTGTCACTGAGCTTTGTATTGATAGAGTAGATAAATATACATACAATTATTTCGAATTATCTGTAATATATATATATATATATATATATATATATATATATATATATATATATATATATATATATATATATACGCGTTTTCATTTGGTCTTTATTCATATTATCCTATTATACATATATTTTTAGTTATATCGGAAATTTTACCCCTCCATATATATATATATATATATATATATATATAAAGGTGTAAAATTTCAGATATAACTAAAAATATGTTTGTAAAAAGACAATATGCATAAAATCAAATGAAAACTTAGCTGACGCGTTTCGTCCTCTGGTGTACTTTATCAAGGCAAATGTATTGATAACGTCTATCAGAGGGTGAAACGCATCGGCTAAGATAAGTTTTACTTTTTGTCTTATATATATATATATATATATATATATATATATATATATATATATATATATATATATATATATATGTGTGTGTGTGTGTGTGTGAGGTAAATTATTTTCAGATAGAGTGTATTTGTAAAGGAACAAAATGAATAAAAAGACAAGCGGAAAAACTATTCTGTGCCAACGCGTTTCGTCCTCTGAGAGACTTTATCAAGGCAAATGTAGGATTTATTTTGTTACACGTGTTTGTATACAAGAACAAGAATGTCATTGGGTTACCAAGGCTTTTAAATTTGTAAATTATTCGCTTGGTTCTGCCTTACCAGACTTTGAATTATGCCATTTTGTGTCCTTCACATGTTTTGACTGACCTTTCAACCAACTGATAAATATTCATGAACGTTTTCATGAATCAATTTTTAGGAAATAGATTACTGTTTAATAAATAAGTAAAAACAGAGAATTTATTCAAATATGAATATCCATTTAAAATAATGTTTAAACAAATAAATTAAAAATATTTCGGATTCAATCCACTTCCAAAAAGATGACTGTTAGGGAACAAAACAGAGCAGATACGTGTATTTCGAGAATCGGGAAGATATGTGCTCAAAAGCACTATTCGGAAGTTGTGTAATCAGGAGGCGGAAGGCACGTCAGATATTATGATAGTTTCCCCTATGGGCCGTAGGTTCGAATTCTGCCGCGGGGGCGCATCTCTTTCTAACAAGATTTCTCGAATATTAAGGCCGGTAGGTGTAAATAAATATACTGTTAAATAAAAACAGACTATTTACTCAAATATGAGTATCCATTTAAACTAACGTTTAAACAAATAAATTAAAAATATATCGGATTTAATCCATTTCGTAAATATATATATATATATATATATATATATATATATATATATATATATATATATATATATATATATACACATATATATATATATATATTTAAGAAATATATATATATGTACATATATATATTTACATTATATATATATTTACAAAATATATTATATTATATTATATTATATTATATATATATATATATATATATATATATATATATATATATTATGAAATGGACAAAGTCTGACAATTATTTTTAAAGACATTTTTATAAAATTACGTATAAACATAAAAAATGTCTTTATATATATATATATATATATATATATATATATATATATATATATATATATATATATATATATATATATATATATATATCAATGTGTGTGTGTGTGTCCATTTGTCTATATATCAATATACATATTTTCCACAGTTGATAGAGTTAAAAAGAGTCTCCGCGTCCTTGTGGGTGATGAATTATTTTCCACCCTACAACCCCTTTCGCACAGACGAGTCGTGGTAAGCCTCTCGCTGTTCTATCGCTATTTTTATGGTAAGCGTTCAGATGAACTAGATTCCTTAGTTCCACCTGTTCTATCCTTCACGGCTAAGACTCACCATACCACGCACATTGTACTGAACCACACCCATTCCCTTCGTATTCTACTGGTGAGAGGTAAGTTCTACTCGTGCCGCTTCTTCCCACAAGCAGCCGCTTTGTGGGACCGACTCCCAAGAGGATGCTTCACCGATCACTACAGTCTTAATCTATTAACGGTTATCTTAAGTTTCATGTCTTATTCTGTAACCATCTATCTTCAGTGGCTCTTGTAGAGGGTGAACGTAATTGTAAGAAATAACTTCCCTACTAATATACCTTAATATATGCATGTATATCTCATGTGAAGTAGCTACCTAGATATTAAACTATAATAGAAGAACAACGAAAAATTGTGTTGTCAATATATTAAACATTAAAAGAATTTAATAAATTCCGAGTAATAATCTTTCATTGTTTGTGTTTATACGTTATATTAACATTTTTGAAAAATTCATTCAAAACAAACATCATAACGCTTTTGTTTGTCAATATATATGTATACATCGATATATGTGTGTCCATGTATGATCTGATAAATGTTTGGCTATGTCTGCACATCCCTTTTCGGAGAATTCAGGAGTTGATTCAATCACAGAAACTGCGCATCCTCAGAAGACCGGAAGTTCTAATTACACAGCCAATATCCGGCCGTCAGATAAAAGCGGAAACTGTAGGTGAGCATGCGTCACCTACCTATAACTGAGGTTTCCGCACTGCTGTTGCTTCTGGTATTCTCTTAACCTTGTTGGCTTCATACAAAAATCCTTTTATCTCAATCTTGGCGTTCCTGCTTGTCTCCCACGATTGTCTACTAATTCACTGGAAGCAGTTCGAATGTTCAATCCTAAAGTAGAAGGCATGGTGACCAAATAACTCAATGGTGAAATCTTTGAAATAAAATTCAATTTAATAAGAAAATAAAAAAGAAACATTGATTTTAAGTTGGATTAAACACCACCAAGTGAGGCAAAAGGCAATGGGTGTACTATTTAGGCAAACCAGAATTTGTAGCTTCTAGATATATAACTGAAGTGTAACCGTCTTTTACTGTTTAGCATACAAAGAAAACACTTTATTTTTGATTAGAGACGTTGTTTGTTAGAAAAAGAATAATTATATAAATATTTAATTTAACAGATCCAACATACTAGAAATGTAGCTATTTTGTGAAGCCACAAAATAAAACTGAAAATACAATATTAGTGAAAAATCACGTATCGTTCGAAAGTTAATGAAACTGTGCAACATGAAAGCCATATCTATAATGTGGGAGTAGTTGCAATTAATAAAACGGACGAAACCAATTAAAATCTATGAAAATATTTGTGGAATTTGCTGGAGATCAAAATTATTAATAATGTCTATAATACTGCTTGTTTGTGTATATGACAGTCACACATTTCTACCATTTTTTAATCAAGCAAAGCAATAAAAACGCAAAGTGTTACTGAGTGTGAAAGAATAAGAGAAAAAGGAAAACAAAACAACATTATTAAGGAGAGAAAAATAAAATAACAATTATTTAGAAAACAGAAGATAACGATTATCATTTCATTTCAAGATTAAATTTGACTAGAAAGCAAAAGCCTAGAAGAGTCTTCCATAATCTGAGAAATGCAAGAGAAGACATTTTTAACATAAAACTTATGGTTGCATTTAACAATTTCTGCTGCTAATCGAGTACTTCACTTAAATTCGTTAATCGGGGTACCAAAAAAGAAAACTCATCAGGATAATTACATAATATAGACTTATAAATATGTAAGGTTCTGACGAGAAAATTGTTTAGATCGACGCAACCTTGAAGGAGACCTAGCAATTAATTCAATATAATCTTTTCCCTTCATATCAGCGGAAAATGTTAACTCAAGATGGCGCTATGAGTCACTATTTTGATACTGACGAAAGGCGAAAAAAAAAAAAAAAGAAAAAAAAGGTCCCCTAAAACTATAAAAAGAGAACAGTTTCGTTTTGGAGTCGAAGTTCAATGTGTAACATCTTTCTGATCTCAGTCACTTCCGAACTAGAATCACTTAGATTTTCTGATCAAGAAATCTATATTATAATAATAATAATAATAATAATAATAATAATAATAATAATAATAATAGGAAAGAAGTAGGAAAATGATAGGAGTTTGGGAAAAAGAGGACGTGAAGACGGAAATGTAGTAGGTAAGAAAACTAGAGTAAAAGAAAAAAATTAGAGGAGAAAAGAAATTATATATATATATATATATATATATATATATATATATATATATATATATATATATATATATATATATATATGAAAATTTCTCCGAATTAATCAGTAGAGAGACAATATTTATGAATAAAAATGACAATAGGAAAACTGGTAATTGCAGACGCGTTTCGTCCAATGTGGACTTTATCAAAGCAAAATACGAAAATGAAATTAAATGAAAAAAGTAACTAATAAAAACAAAAACAGAATGTACCTAGCAACTGGAATGTAGAGAAACGCTATTTTCATATTTTTAACTGAAAAATAACGTCAGTAATTGTCACGTGTGGAGAATATTGTCATTATAGTTATAATGACAATATAAGTTGCTAGGTACATTCTGTTTTTGTTTTTATTAGTTACTTTGTTCATTTAATTTCATTTTCGTATTTTGCTTTGATAAAGTCCACATTGGACGAAACGCGTCAGCAATTACCAGTTTTCCTATTGTCATTTTTATTCATATATATATATATATAATTATATATATATATATATATATATATATTTATATATATATATATATATATATATATATATATATATATATATATATATACAGAGAGAGAGAGAGAGAGAGAGAGAGAGAGAGAGAGAGAGAGAGAGGAAATAGATTAAATCCGACATACATTTATTTCTTTAAACGTTATTTTTAATGGATACCCATATTTTTAAAAGCACTATTCAAGCTTTGTTTGATCAGGAGGTTCTACGTGGCCGAGTGGTCTAAGGCACGTCAGATTTAATGATGATTCCTCTAAGGGACGCAGGTTCGAATATTTTCTAACAATGTTTTTCGATTACTTATATTATTTACATTATTCGCACTGTTATCCTCATCTTCATTGCCATATTCACAACGTTTCCATCGTTGTACGCCTCGGCCTTCTTCAGGTAAGTGAAATTTCGATCCGATCCATTTATTTTAGTCCACCGGGGCAGAGTGTTCTATTTCCAAGTGCCATGACTCTTCCGGATGTCTTAGTTATTTCCCTTTAACCCAACTTTCCAAGATTTTTGGTTCACGTCTGCTGTAGCCTGGTATTGAACTCACAGCTCTTTGGGTCTAGTCACTGGATATAACCAACGCCTTATCCACTAGGCAATGTATCCTTGGGTTCGGTTCGAAATTCCAATCACCTGAAGAAGGCCGTAACGTACAACAGACGAAACGCTGTGAATATGGCAATGGAGATAACAGTCTGAATAATGTAAATAATGTAAGCAATCATAATACCTCATCTCAGCGATATAGATAAAGATTTCTCGAATATTTAGAGCGGCAGATTATATAAATAAATATAGTGTTTAATAGATAAATAAAAACAGATTATCTACTCAAATATGAGTATCCATTAAAAATAACGTTTAAACACCCCCCATATATATATATATATATATATATATATATATATATATATATTCTAAAATTATAACATAAATATGTTATAAAACCACAACAAAAAATAGCCAGTTTCAACACCATCACTTGATAAGACACCAGTAGTGTTGAAGCAAAATGGATTTTTTTGTTGTGATTTTATAATATATTTATGTTATAATTTTAGAATAAATTATATTTGCTCTACTCTGTATTGAGCACTCTTTTAAGAATAGTATTTTTGGTTATTGGAATTTATTCCATATACACGAATTTTAAACCTGTGGATAAATGTAAGGGCCAAATATAAGTACGCATGTACGCGTGTACGCGTGTGCTGGTGGGCATACGCAGACAAGCAAATAAATAATCGTCAAATTTATGCATGAGATGTAAACGTAATAGTGCTCAATGCAGTTATACAGTGCAAAGATATGTATTAATTTGTATATATATATATATATATATATATATATATATATATATGTGTGTGTGTGTGTGTGTGTGTGTGGTGAGGAAGAGAGAGAGAGATGAGACAAAAGTAAAACATGGATAGACAGGCTTGCTAGCTGTGCGTTAAAAGATTAAAAGCGAAAGACTGAAAGTAAGACAGGGTTGGAAAAATGTAAAAATTGTGATACATTAACATTCTTTATAGAGAGATAGAACAAAAGGCAGGTAACTGACAAGATGCAGTAGAAAAGATTTTTGTTCTGCTTTTTCTTTTTTGCCAAATGAAACTAATCCATGTTTGTATATTATTTAGATAAAAAGACAGACTAGTAGCAAATATGAAAATGGATAAGGGAGCGAATATGAAGATACTGGCTAAGAGTCGGAAAATAGCAGGGATATCAGATAATAGAAACTGTTAGCCTGGTGCACTGATGGAAACATATAATTGCAGTATATTAAAGTAATTTATGGAGAGATAGAGTAAAATAAAAATAAAAGAGAGAATGCAGTAGAAAAGATCTGTTTACTCCTTATTGTTTTATTTTGTTTTCCATGCGAAACATTCAGGTTTGTCGAGGAAAGAATGAGGGGAAACTAAAATTGAAACAGATAAGGGAGAATATGAGAAGATACTGAAAAGTGTGAGAAAAAACAGAGATATGAGATAATATTCACATGATTAAATTTATTTCGAAAATTTCAAAAATACAATAAAATCACTGACCTTACTGGCGAAATTTAATAAAAAAAAGCGTGATTGTAACTCCCTATTTTATGTATGAGTGGCCAGTTTGGAGTCCTGACTTAACACCCTGTGACTTTTTTCTTTGGGGTTGGTTAAAGGGGCAAATCTACTATAGTAAACCAGAGATTTTGGAAGAACCTGAAAAAAGAAGTTATGTCTTCCATACTATAAAAGTTCCTGATGAAATCAGTTGACGCGATTCCTGGCGAACTCGAGAAGCTGGTAGTGAAATCTGGTGAACATATTGAATTTTAAATAAAACCTCACAGTAACAGCTTTCTTCACATATTTATTTCATGTGAAAATTATAATTAATGAATAAGTTATAAGTATTTTAAAATGGGGAGTTACTTTTTAATCACCCTGTATATTTTCCTACATTATATCAAACATTATTTAGTGAATACCCATGTTTGATCAGACGACTTGTACATTTGAGAGACTTAATAAAGACAATGTATATTGCGGCAGGGATCAAAATTACGAGTCCTTTGTAGGAGAAACCACTGTCTGATTCTTTAGACGGTTCGGTCACAGAGTACGCTGCAACTCAGTAAGGTTCAATTATCCTTTTGAAGAATGCTCATCCTCTCATCCAGAATTCAAGAAATCCTATATCTGCTCTTTTTTTGTACTCGAAACTGATACAAAATAATTTCTAAGGAATCAATGGATATATATATACATATATATATATATATATTATCATCATATTATATTGATATTTTCATGCAGGCGGAACTGATGATTGTTGCTATATGAAACTCTGAGTAGAGGACTTTGGTACTGATATATATATATATATATATATATATATATATATATATATATATATATGCGCATACTACAGTGCAAATGTTTGAGGTCACCCCAGAATTAGTATAGGATGAACTTGGCAGAAAAGTGAAAAAAATAAAATGAAAAAGACTTCTTAGAGTAATTGAAAAAAAAATGGAATCAATTTGTAAAGTTATACTTTGAGAAACTTTTGCATCGAATGTACTGCAGTAATCAAGGCTAAAGGAGGATATTTGGACGAGGGCAAAATTTTATCAGAAATTCCTTGCTTCTTTTCTTTTTGTCATAAATTTTTTAATTAAGATTATCTATCACTTTTTAACATTGTTTTCTTCTCATACATTTTTCGTTGTCCTTCTTCTCTTCAAAGATTTCGTCATTGACTGACTACATTTTGGACTAATTTCAAAAATTATCAGGCGTGGCGTCAAACGTTTGAACTGTAGTGTATATTTATGAAACTTTTATCTAACACGTTTCACCTATATTACATTGATAAACGTTTGCTATTTGTTTTCTATGTTATACTGTCGGATTCCGATCCATATTTGATCTGCATTTGATTTTTAACTAATATATATATATATATTATGAAATGGACTAAGTTCGACAATTGTTTTAATACAATTTTTCTTTATATTATATTTTTATAGATACAAATATTTAAGTAAATGCTTTGTTTATAATAAACAGTATTATCAACATTTACCGTCCTGAAGCTCCAAAAATTTCAAAGAAAATATTTTTTCCGACAGGAATCGAAACTGTACCCTACACTGAACCCTTATATAGTCAGACCTGCAATGCTATTTAGCTCCAGAGGAAGCGGGTGGTTAGCAAGGTTAAATTACTGTTTTTAAACTACACACTTCCCATGATTTCTCTCGAACACTCATATCAATCTAAGCGTATCTTAACGTAATCGAATAACATAATA
Source organism: Acanthosepion lycidas (assembly GCA_963932145.1). Taxonomy (NCBI): domain Eukaryota; kingdom Metazoa; phylum Mollusca; class Cephalopoda; order Sepiida; family Sepiidae; genus Acanthosepion; species Acanthosepion lycidas. The sequence continues at coordinate 36,041,228 of OZ010587.1, forward strand.
TATTATGAAATGGACTAAGTCCAACAATTATTTTAACATATTATGCTTTAAAAACAGTAATTTAAAACAGTAGTTTAAAAACAGTAACTTAAAATTATAATGAAAGCTTAATTTTTCGAAAAATGCATTTCACCCATTTTGGACTTCATCATCAAATCGAAGTGGAAAAAGTGAATTGCGTGTGTATATATTTGTATGTTTATTTCCCAACTTTGGAAAAATATATGTTGTCCTTATTTTAAATAAACACAGATACATACATACGCACGCAATTCATGTTTTCGTCTTTGATGAGATAAAGCATGAAATGAGCGAAATACATTGTCGGAATTTTTTTTCGAGACATTATACTTTCATGAACGTTTCATTTCAATTGTCATTTTATATATATATATATATATATATATATATATATATATATATATATATATATA
>OZ010587.1:36046661-36056661 GCA_963932145.1 Acanthosepion lycidas
GCATTAATTCAAAAGAGGGCTTAATACCAAGTGTAGAGCATTAGTTATTTATTATAAATTGTTACATACGGACAAAACAATTACTCACGACAAAGATACATTTTTGTTTCGATGCGAATGCATCTCGACAGGTGAGGAACAAAGATGGTTATAAACGATTCCATTTTTAAAGTCCTACTTATGAAACATCACTTTCTTTTTTTCATTATTCAATTTTTTTTTAAAGTCATAAAGTGGAAAAACACCATAGAAGGAAAAGAAATATATGAACGATTTCCATAAAAGGAAAAGAAATAATAATAATAATAATAATAATAATAATAATGATAATAATAATAATAATAATAATAATAATAAGAAGAAGAAGAAGAAGAAGAAGAAGAAAACAAACAGGTAAAAGCAAAGAGAAGAGGATAAGACAACAAGAAGAGAATAAAGAGAAGACAATAAAATAAAAAAGAAAAAAAATGAGAAATATAAGAGTTAGCAAAAATTAAAAGACAACACGTTATAATCCCAAAGAAAAAGAAGAAAAAAATAATAGAAGAGAATAGAAAATGAATATATATATATATATATATATATATATATATATATATATATATATATATATATATAGGTATTAATGTGTATAAATCAAATAATAAGATATTAGACACCGTATCTACGTGCGTTAGCGTGCACACACAGGTAAGCGAATAAATATTTACTCAATTTAATACAAGTATTAAACAAAACAGTCACAATGTGGCATATATATATATATATATATATATATATATATATATATATATATATATATATATATATATATCACGCATTATGAAATGTACAGTCCGACAATTATTTTAAGACATTTTTATGTTTATACATTCTTTTTATAGATACAAATATTTAAGTAAATGTTTTTTAAAACTGTCTATTATAAACAGAGCATTTACTTAAATATTTTATCTATAAAAAGAATGTATAAAGATAAAATGTCTTAATATATATATATATATATATATATATATATATATATACGTTCGAAGTGCAAATGAAAGTTTCGTTGTTCTACCAATTCATCAGGTAGGAATATATATATATATATATATATATATATATATATATATATATATATATATATATATATGTTAACGTGAACATTGATGTCAACATTCAGAGACGACAGGCTGTTTCATGCTAGACGCAATCGTCAGGAGGTAAGTGGAATGGGCTACCTTGGTTTAAAAAATATTCATGGAAACCTACTGGACTCTATTCGTAACATATTTGTTCACAACACAAATATAATAGCATCGTCCACATGTATAAAAAGGCTAAAAATAACGGAAGCCTTATTAATAAAACAAAACAAAAAAACACTCAATAATATCAGCTATAAACATGGACACAATATCTTGACAGTGTTTTAAAAATGAAAACATCATATAAATACATACACACACCAATCTATTTCTTGTTAACAGTTAATATATTTCAACCTTGAAAATGGCTAAATGTATAGCCGAAAGCGTTTGGATAAAAAGAACAATCGGAAAGTTTTTATATAATTTATTATATATATATATATAGTATTACACAACAAAATCAAAAATTACCTCTTATGTTGGGATACACTTATAAAGACGTTAAAATTTTCCATAATAATTTATGGTGACTCGCTGACGCAAGCAAAAATATTTTAACCAAAGTTTTGGCTATTCCAAAAAGAATAAAAGAATATAATTTAATAATAAAAAATCCTTTTTATTTTCCTCTTAATAATAGCATAAAAACTTTGACGATAAAACTTAGTTTTTATAAAGGTTGGTGTATTTTTCGTCGTTCATTTTTTAGTAAATCTTTGGATGTATATATGAGTGTATGTGCGTGTGTGAGTGACACATGATGCCAAACTTACGTACATACGCACATAGAACGTCGGGAAATATCAAAGCAAATCAGTGACGAAACTGAAAATTCTATGACAAATTTCAAGAAGAGAATACTAGTTAAACAAAATTCTGCTGTCAAAAAAGTTAACTGATTTGCGAGTACATGACGGTTACCCGAGCTGTTTATTGTTGTCTTTTTTCTTGCTGTCTGTCTCCAATATAAGCATTTCCGCTCTCCGCTTAGAACTACATCTTTGTCAAAAACCTAAAAAGCTAAAGAAAAAAAAAAAAAAAAAATTGCACCCCCACCCACTTGACTAATGGAGACAATTCTATCGTTCTGGGCCTCCTGCATTCCATTGAGTTATTCTAACGGTAATCAGTCCATTTTTACTCACCATCTACCCCCATCAGCCCATCTGTTCGTTTTTTCCCTTTTCCTTGCATTAGTTATTGGTTGGTATCTTAGTACACACACATACACTATATATATATATATATATATATATATATATATATATATATATATATATATATATATATATATATATATATATATATATACTTGGGAGGAAATTAGCGGTTATCCATATAAGCTTCTCAAATCAGAATGAATCGCTCACGTCTATAGAGTTGTATTGTTCTGTCCTGCGTGTGACTGACTGCGTGTTCGGATTGCCAAAACGTCTTTGTTTTTTTGTCTTGCCAGGATAAAGATCGATTTACTTATTGATTAGGCAGAATTTTGATCACTTCATAAAAGCTACTCTGCCTATGTTCTCATGAAATGTTTTATTCAGCCTGAAATCTTTCGCAAGTGTGTTTCTCTGTCTTTTGTATCCAGGCGTAGACGCACAAGCGTTACACACACACACACAAATACACGCGCATTTGTATATATTTATATAAAGAAAGAAAGAAAGAAAGAGAAAAAGAAAGTGATATGAGAGGAAATCTATTAGGTTAGTGCAAAAAGAATGTCGTTTTCTCGCATAGTAACATATGTGAGAAAACGACATTATTTTTGCACCAACCTAATAACTTGGCAAAGTAAGTTCCGATTACTGCTCAGGCTACGATGTCCATTTCACTTGGTAATGCACTTGGTAAACGCGGGAACTAAATTACTCTGCACTCCATTCTGTTGGTAAGGATAAAGGTTAACGAAGTGTATGAGTGAGCACACTCGCATAACTAATATGCAGGCAGTGATATACATACATACATACATATACTGGACGCTCACGTCGTCTCAGGGTCAAACAACTCCTTTCTTAGAAAAAGAAACAAAAAACCCCCCAAAAAACAGCTAAATTACCCGCATATATTGTACCGAACAAACCACATTTTTTGGAAGAGTCGAATACAAAGACCTGTTGCACAGTATGCTACAAGTTCCCCAAACGACTGTCCGCAGGTTTTGAATTCACACTTGTCCTTTTCCTACATCGTTCGCCACCCAAGGGTATAGAAGCCAGTCCTTCCTTTTATTTACTTATAACTGGAGGTGGAAGAGGTGGATTTATATCTTTCCCAAGAGTCTTACCACGTAAGTGAATCCTATGTACTCGCCTGGAATTCGAACTATATATATATATATATATATATATATATATATATATATATATATATATATATATATAGTATGAATAAAATAAACTTAGTGTCAAAGTTGTCAGAGCCTAAATAATATCAGCAATACTAAAATCCGCAAATCAGATTTTCATGCTGGCTGGCTATATATATATATATATATATATATATATATATATATATATATATATATATATATATATATATATATATATGTGTGTGTGTGTGTGTGTGTGTGTGTGTGTGTGTGTGTGTTACTTCAAACGTTGTTATAATTATTATAAGAGAAATTCCTATTTGAAATATACACATTTATATTTATACTTAAACATTGTTTATGTCCAACGGCGTGCGTATTCGAGACATCTCACTAAAGAAAATCATTTCTCGATTACGCAGGCTGACAGACGCAATACTATTTATAGTAAAAATTAAAATGCACCGTCTATTTCAAATATCGTACAGTATAGCATTTTTCACATCACAGTTAAAAAATTTAAATTTCAGATGAACAAAACAATTTTGTATTAGAAAAAAAAAACCCCAAAAAACCCCAAAAAAACACCCCCCCCTCCAAAAAAACAACAACCTGATGATGGCATTGTGCTAGTGTCGAAAGTACTCGGAATAAATGAATATGTATCAACATGGTAATTTACTTTCTTCCTTTAATAAGGATACTAAGAAGCTGGTGCTTGAATATGAGAAGATCCTATTGAAAATAAGCAGACAGAACTTGTTTAAATTATTCAATGAGACATGTCTTAATATATATATATATATATATATATATATATATATATATATATATATATATATATATGTATGTGCGTGTGTGTGCGTGTGTGAGTCTCTGTGTGCGTGCGTGAGTCTCTGTGTGCGTGCGTGTGCGTGTGCGTGTATTTGTTGTTGGTTCCAACGACCTAAAGACTGAACTGAAACAGCTATGATTTAAGCCATGGTTTAATCTATAAGGCGAAGTCTTACTTGGATTCGAAATCCTATGTGACCTTGGTGAAACATATTCTACACAGCCACAAAAAATATTATAGATTTCATAACAGTGGTTGCGGGTTGTGGACTTTATTCGGGTCGATGAGTTAGGGAGATTGAATTATATATCAGCCGAAAAGCGGACAAGAGAAATAGTCCTCGCTCCGTGTTTAGTATTAGGATACAGCTTAGTCACGCTAGTGTTGATGTTATAGTTTCCGTAGCAAGTGAAGATTGTAAGGAGTGGAGCTGCCAATAGTACGCCTAATCTGTTTTTCAATTAAGTCTTATCCTTCTCCTAGACTGGTTGCCGACAGAGATTAGAGTGCCCGGTTTGCGCGGCTATTCCAACCGATATCTTGGGAAGAAGTAATGGATCCATACTTTTCCCATGAGTATTTATGCGAAAATGAACCCCATCGTTACCCCACTTTTGGGGCCGACAAAACACGACGCTACATGCAGGTGCTTACAGATAAAGACAACAGTGAAAACATGTAGCAATAAATGTACTTTTCTCCAGAAGTTGAGAAATATCTGAGGCCATAGAATGTATCGACTCAAATATTATACAAAATAAAGACAAACATAAAGAAAAACCACCTACAAATTAAATGAAATAACATACAATACCAATTTTCAGCAAATATTTGTAAGTCGACTCAGTAGAAACCTTGGCAAAATGACGATAATTTTGCGCATAATTGTTTTAAACGGAATCCCAAGGAATTCAGTTCTCTCATCCAACGAAAGACAGCAACCCAATTATTGTTTCGTACAAGACGATGACTTGTAAAATCGCTACTAAATTATGAATTCCTTACAAAAGACGTTATTGTTTCCGGCATAACGAATCACTGACAATCCTAGGGGTTGCCCTCGAACGGTTCGCGCCAACTAGCGTCTATTATTACATGGAGTGAGCGGTGCCGAGAAAAGCACTTCATAAGACAATAAGATAAGGTATTTTTTTTATACAGATTTTTACTTCGAGTTATTCTTGTCCCTGTGATACGACATAAAAGGATCGTAAAGCTTTCTGAAGTGGCCGTTACCAACCAACGCAGACGGCTTTTACGTAAAGTTCTTTTTGTACGCACATTCAATGATAGTCCCATTGAATGTGTTATTTCTTTTTGAGAGGCTTAAGTGATAGGCCGTCAAGTAGTGTGCTTAGAAGGATCAATATATATATATATATATATATTTACACGAGGGTTACTGAAAAGTTCTCAGTCCGACCAAAAAGGGATTAACCAATAAAATTCTGCTTCTTTTGTTTCGATTTTCTTTTAATCGGTATCACCCCCATGCGGCGCAGTAAAGCCCCTAAGACACAAGGGTATAGAAGAATTAGGAGCAGAAGCATTATTAATGAGCAGGAAGAGAAAAGAGTAATCATGATGACAGTAGATATCGATTGACATTGCATTTAAATTTTTGCAGATTAAAGTTGGCTGGAAAGTATGGAGCCGGAAGGGAGTTCCACAGGCGAGAAATGCGAGAAAAGGAACTGTCTGCATAGAACTTACGGCTTCATCTAGCAAGCTCAACTGTAAATTGATGAGATGTCGACACCAGTGTAGTACTGCGCTTAAATTCAAAAAATCTAGGTACCATAGGGAAAACTGATCTGAATACTCACCATGAAAGTATTTATAGAAAATCTATATATATATATATATATATATATATATATATATATATAGCTGAATTCACTTAGAGTCCCTTTCTTTTTCTTTCTATCACTTTTGTTAGTATCCCACAATAGAAGATCTTCAAGGATGGTGAAACGCTTCCATAACCAGGGTGCAAATTTACTGTAGATGACCTTGTGATCAAGGCACACTCTAGACATTTTCGTCGTAGTAATTGATCTGAGTAGCATTTTTTTATGCCAAAATTTGGTGTCAGTCTCGTTGGACAACGGACGCATTTGATGTGTGGTTCTGTAAAATGACTTTTATGTTCATTTATATAATTAAATCAACTTTTCTGCCATATTTGATGAAAGATGTTACATTAATATATATATATATATATATGTATGTGTATATATATATATATATATATATATATATATATATATATATATATATATATATATATATATATACGGTGGTTTGAAAATGACTGATGCTGAGCTGATTCTTCTTTGGATTTTTTCCATTGGTTAGATTACAGGAAATATCTTGTACCGAGAACTTTTCAGCGCCTGCATCGTACACAGTATTACCTCGTTATCTGCGGTATAAGTTCCAATTTCCTAGAAACTATTGAAGCCCATTGCTAATGGTAATTGAGAAAATAGCTGTTTCCATGTCCTTTTCCTAGACCGTTCGCCATCCAAGGCTATAGAAGCCAGTCCTTCCTTTTATTTACTTATAACTGGGGGGAGGGGAGGAGGATTCATACCATTTCCAAGAGTCTTACCTCGTAAGTGTGCGGTAAGCATTTACCAAACAGCATTTTGTCGCAGTTGAAATTAAACTAATCAGTTCGACTGTTATCACTCATTCTAGGATTAAGAGGAATTTCCTTCCAAAACTTTTGTTTGACGTAGTGTTGAATGTCAGCATGTTGATCATATTACTTTCCCTTCTAATAATACTAGCAAACCATTTTATTTTGCATTGCTATGGAAAATTATATTTTTTTATTTGGAAAAGTTTTTGATTTCCGATCTTGTAGCGCCAGTCTGTAGGATCTGAAGAAAGATTATCTCCTTTAACACCTATAGGATTTTTTTATAGTCATTGATCTGAGAAAACGGTTATTGTCTTTATATATTATTAATTCACCCCAAGCAAGGCAATAATGCGACTGAGACGCAAGAGGTTAATGAAAGTGAAAGAGAATGAGGTAATCCTAGAAGGAACAGGAAACAAGGGACAAACTCCTGTTCAAAAGACCAGGGAGGAGTGAGAACCGGACGATCTACTCATATATATATATATATATATATATATATATATATATATATATATATATATATAGTAAAGGTAATAAATCCGTTGGTATATAATCCAAGTGGATCCTAGTAATATAAAATATTAAACTGATCCACAAAAAGAGCTCAATGTATTTATTATTACAGAACAAATAATTAGGACACAATGAAATCCAAAATTACCTCATATGGGGAATAGACTTATTTCAACCGATGAAAAATTCGTCAGTCTTATTCAACCCCGGTATGGACTGAGTTCGTGTCAGAATTAGAAATTTAACTGACAGCTAAAAAAAAAAGCGTCGAAAAAACTGATACATACTTTTTGCATTTCAGTAATATATATATATATATATATATATATATATATATATATATATATATATATATATACACATACATATATATACAGGGTGTTTAAAAAAGAATACGCCAAAATCATCACGTGATGTGTCAAAAACGAAAAAATTTACAAACCTCTAGCATGAACACATGTGTTGTATATACATTCAAGTTTCATTTCATGTTTTATAAGTGCTCAATGTGGCCACCACCGGCAGCGCGGACAACATCAAGCCGATATGAGAATTCCTCCCAAACACGCCTCAGCATGTCACGGTCCGCCGTGTTGATTACAGCTGTTATTCGATCTTTCAAGTCATCGATACTTGCTGGAAGTGCTGGAACATATACTTGGTCTTTAACATACCCCCACAAGAAAAAGTCACACACAGTGAGGTCTGGGGATCTGGCAGACCAAGCACAGAGAGCAAGGTCTTTAGCACCTCTCCTCCCAATCCATCGCTGAGGCATGTTTTCAATCAGATAAGCTCTAACCCCGAGATGCCAATGGGGTGGTGCTCCATCTTGCTGAAAAATGAAGTCATTCGAATCTGCTTGCAGTAAAGTGAATAGCCAGTTTTGGGTGCTCTGTTCCCCAAATGCACACATTGTGACGATTGACTGTGCCTCTCAAATGGAAATTCGCTTCGTCACTAAAAACTAAAGGTGAAAAGAGAGTTTCATCTCCTCCCTCCATCTCCAGCATTGACTCACAGAATATCCTCCGCATCGCCTTGTCATAATTAGTAAGTGCTTGGACGAGGCTTAGTTTGTATGGTTTCATGTGTAATCGTCTCTTTAACACATGCCAGACAGAGGTATGAGGGATGGCAAGCTGAAGACTTACTCGACGTACGGACTTACGTGGGCTGCTCTCAAATGCATCATGAATCCTTTCCACTTGCTCCTCTGTAACACGTGGTCTTCCAGGACTCTTTCCTTTGCACAGGCACCCACTCTCTTTAAACTGTTTAAACCACCGTCGAATGCTCTCACGATGGGGTGGACCAATGCCGAATTCTGTTCTGAAAGCACGCTGCACCGTGACAATGGCGTTTGGTTTCGCGAACTCAAGCACGCATAATGCCTTCTGCTGAGGAGTCGCCATTTTGATTGATCTTCCCACAATTCAGCTGCACCAGAAGCGGTGAAACTGACACCCAATCAAACTTTGATAAGTACTCTATCAAATAACCACTGATTCAGTCCACTACAATGCTATAGACCTGAAAAAAACAGCGTAATGATTTTGGCGTATTCTTTTTGAAACACCTTTTGTAACATCTTTCATCAAATATGGCAGAAAAGGTGATTTGATTATATAAATGAACACAAAAGTCATTTTACAGAACCACACATCAAATGCGTCCGTTGTCCAACGCGACTGACACCAAATTTTGGCATAAAAAAATGCTACTCTGATCAATTACTACGACGAAAAAGTCTAGAGTGTGCCTTGATCACAAGGTCATCTACAGTAAATTAGCACCCTGGTTATGGAAACGTTTCACCATCCTTGAATATCTTCTATTGTGGGATACTAACAAAAGTGATAGAAAGAAAAAGAAAGTGAATTCAGCTATATATATATATATATATATATATATATATATATATATATATATATATATATATTCTAAAATCCCCAGCACCCCTCGTTCGTACACATTTGTAATCGTAGCAACATAACAAATTTAGCCCGATGAAATCCTGAAGGACGAAACGCGTCACAAGTAAACTTTTTCCATGTTGTCATACAATTTCCCATATATATATATATATATATATATATATATATATATATATATATATATATAATTTATTCGAAAATTATAACATAAATATGTTATAAAATCACTACAAAAATAGACATTTTGTTTCAACACTTCTGGTGTCTTATCAAGTGATGGTTTTGAATGTAGCATAAAACCCTTTATTCTACATTCTTTATCTTATAATTTTCGAATAAATAATTATATTTGTTCTACAGTGTATTGAGCACTCTTTTAGGAATAGTATCTTTTGCTTACTGGAATTTATTCCGTATACACCAATCCTATACTTGGTTATATATATATATATATATATATATATATATATGTTTGTGTGCGTGTGTGTGTGTGTATATATACACACACACACAAATATATATATATATATATGTATATATAGTGCTGAAATGGTAGATTTTATACTGGTGAGAGATATTGCCCGATTTGATATTGGGAGAGAAAATAAGTGT
>OZ010587.1:36061661-36089161 GCA_963932145.1 Acanthosepion lycidas
AAAAGCATCCCCGAAAAAGCACGTTCCGCTCTTTTATGTGTAAATGCATTGGCATGGTTCTTTGCATCAATGGAGACACAAAGAGAAACCAAGAGACTTTTTAGGCGACTTAACAATGGGAAAAGACACGACGGTAATTGGAAAACGTGGGATGATGTGTAATGGGTTTTGTTCACAGATGTATACAAACATATGCATAATTGTGCATGTTTGTATGCGCTCCAACGGGCTCGTGTATGCTTATAAAATTCATACATCGATATATACCCATAAACCACTTCGAGCCTCTCTTTTTAACTAGATCAATACGTTCATTTTTATCTCAAGGTGTGCATATCAATATACATATTTGTAAGCCCCTATGTCTTCATATCTATCCCAGTAATTCATATATATTTCCACTGAGTCAAAATCTAAACAAGTCGTTTCAATTACTGTGTCCACAAATTCATGAACCAACGCTTTAATCCACGAGACTATTGTCCCATAGCAGCGTTGAAGAGACCGGATGATCAACAACAGAGCACTATTAAATAAGATCTAGACGCTATATCCTTATACCCGGTCATCGGAACGAGAGCATTCGACGCCCATTGGTTAAATAAATGGTTTAGTTAGAAATTACTTGAAGGTTACCTGGTTCGATAAGTACCTGATGAAGGCCAGAAAGCTCAATAGCCGAAACATAACAACAAAGATGAGGACAATAGTAGATAATGATAACTCCTCATCCCAGAAATTCAGACAGAAGGCGTTCAGGTGATAATAACAACAAAGATGAGGATAATAGTCAGCATGTTAATGATGTAAATAACAATAACTCCTCATCCCCGAAATTCAGGCACAGTGTAATCAGGTGATAATAACAACAAAGATGAGGACAATAGTCTGTATGTAAATAATGTAAATAATGATATCTCCCCATAGAAATTCAGGCAGAAGACGACCAGGTGTTAATAACAACAAAGATGAGGATAATAGTCTGAATGTAAATAACGTAAATAATGGTATCTCCTCATCTCTGAAATTCAGACAGAAAATAAACAGACATATTAAAATCAAATAATAGGAAAGAATAGTATTCTTCATTTATTATTTGCTGTTTCTATTATTTTAATACATTTCTTTTGGTTGCAATAAAAGTCAGAATTTCTAATGTTGTTTCGATGTGCAACCAGCCCTTCCCTTCAAGAAAGATTGGCGTATCACAGTCTTCCAGTTCCCGTCTCGTCTATCTTTTGTTTTGTGTTGTTCCAATGTAATCTTAGGAAATGTCGAGACAATCTCGGTTTCTTGGTAGGCAGAAAGAAACGCTCATGGCGCATTGACTTTCTATACATTGTTGACGCGTCATTTACTCAATAGAATGTAATTTAACCCCTTTTAGCAATCTCACTTTACGCACAAAATAAATACAAATACTCGGGAGGTAGGTAATAGGTAAATAAAAGGCTATATTCATAGGTAAATAAACATCACATATGACAAGGAAATGCCGCAAATGGAACTTGAGAAAAATCAACGAATCAACTTTGTATAAAGCGAATAGTGATCAGTTATACGTAAATGGTCACCTCGATAAAACGGACACAGACCGTTAACTTGATGTCGACTTGTTAAGACTAGTTTTTTTTTTCTCAATTTTCATTTACGTGATTTTTTTCCTTTCTATGACTTTTTTCTTTTCTTTTTGCCTTTTTTTTATAAATCTAGTTTTCTTAATCGAATATTACTTATCTAGAGGCTTTTCTCTTGGGCTTTATTTTTTCAATTTGCCTTCGGAGTAAAATGTCTGCCCAATTGAATTAACTGTTAAATTTTCCTCATATCTTGCAGCAAAACAAATTTCAAACATAAATCCATCATTTCCTTTTCAAATCGAAATGAAATATAAAAAAAAATATTTGTTTTTAATTGTGTTCGATTTGTTCAACGAGTACACACACACACACAAATACGTAACAAAAGAAAAAAGATGACCATCCACAAAAACAGAGAATTTTGAAATTATCATAATTTATATGTACGGCCACTTCCCACTTAACGACCATGTTTCTATCAAATGATCTGATCGTTAAACGATCTGGATCGTTAAGCGAATAAACGACCGCTATTTCATGCCTGATATCTGTCGAATGGGTTTGTACCTATCAGACTCAAATAACGTTAATGTCACTTGTGCATCATTTGTAATATTTTTAATTTATTTATAACATTTTATACAGTACAGTGTAATCCTAAAATCTGGACAAAGACAATCTCATTAGCTACATTTTTTACCTCCACAGATTAAACATGGGTTTGTCGAAAGAAGAAAGAACCGACTTCTTTTTCTGTGGTATACTAAAGGAGAAAGTGTACTTAATGAAAATCACAGATGCAACACACTTGATTGAACGCATAAAGAGTGAATATACCAAAATAGAAGGCAAGGTGGAGTTATTACGTCGAGTTCACGTGCGTCTTGCAAAGCGAATCAACCATTGCATTACAAATGATGGAAATCATACTGAAGATGTTATTTGTTAATATTCCAATTCAATAACATCCTGTAGAGTAGTTTACAGAACTGTAAACGGAATAATGAAATTCGAATATTAGCTCTACCTTCTGTATATCATTTCGATTTCCCAAGAGGATTTTTCCACAGATCACTACAATCTTAACCTGTTCAAGTCTAGAGTTAATCGTTATCTTCTCCTACTATCCATATATTAGGTTGGTGCAAAAATAATGACGTAATAATGTCGTTTTTTACGTTAAAAAATACGTCAAAAAACGACATTATTACGTCATTATTTTTGCACCAACCTAATAAACTACCCGCTAACGACACCCTCTACCTCGAAGAGCCACGTTTTTTTACACCGGGTGAATCTTACTGAAAAAAAATCCTGAGTGTTCTTAAACAGGTGGATTGTCACGTGAAGATTGACGAAACTTGATTTTAGTTAATTTCGAAATTTAAAATTTTCTTAATTTATAAGTGTAAAATGAGAATATATATATATATATATATATATATATATATATATATATATATATATATATATACTCAAATTTGAAAATTTAACCGGCTGAGAAAGGAAAAGAACGAGTTGAAAAGAACAAATATGTATGTATGTATGTATGTATGTATGTATGTATGTATGTGTATATATATATATATATATATATATATATATATATATATATATATATATATATATATATAATAAATCCTAATGAGCCAGGTACTACCTAGGTTTCACTACATAGGATCATCAGGTTGAACTGGCTAAGAAGGAATTAACGAGGGATAAATGTTTGATAAAATTATGGCTAAAACCTAAAATTAGCATAATTCTTTCTTTTCCAAATTTTTTCTTCGGTTGCCAATTTGTTTGAAAATTGTTCTACCCATGTTTTTTCACCCACCGAGTTTAAATAGAATTACATCATATATATATATATATATATATATATATATATATATATATATATTGATACACGTTTCATTAAATATTATAGACAAGTGTTGTCTATTTTATGTAAATTTTTTTCGTAACATCTGATAAGTTTAATAACATTATCGTTGAACGAAGAAAGAAATTGACAATATTGATCCATATTTTTTAATACAATCCAATCTTTCGGCTTACATAAGACATTATCAAAGATGTCAATTACAACATATTAAACAATATACGGACAAGACAGTGATGACAGTCTGTCAATGTTTACATAGATGATTTCTAAGCAACGATAAACACGTGGATAAAGAAGCTAAAAGCGAAAATCGCACCGCATCTCATGACGTCACACATGATCACATGATAGTGAATTGAGAAGTATAAAGTAAGGTAAGCCGTTGGTATAAACTTAGATTGTATTATAAAAAATATGGATCAATATTGTCAATTTCTTTCTTCGTTCAACGATAATGTTATTAAACTTATCAGATGTTACGAAAAAAATGTACATAAAATGAATAGACAAAACTTGTTTATAATATTTAATGAAACGTGTATCAATGAAAAGATGCTGCCTAAATACACACAATATATATATATATATATATATATATATATATATATATATATATATATATATATATATATGTCTGAGATATTGCTGGCTTAGTTTCAGAAAACTGCAACAAAAGCGAGTTTGGTTTTCCAGTGCATAAAAGTGGTATTCATACTACACGGTATTTTATTATGTATGAAAAAATTAAATGAAAAAGACTCGTCATATTAACTCAAAGTTTAAATTCCTTCCGTATCGGATTTGGTCAGGAAACTGACAAGTTCACCCAAGAATCCTTATTTTGTTTGCTTGAAACCAAGTTTTTTGTTTTCAATGCAGTATGCACGGGATCGCTATCTTGTTGAAAAATCCAGACTCACGGGATTTTGAAAAAAAATCACAAATGCAAACTTGTTTTTCTCCAGTATTTCACGACATGCTCAATATCAAGTCATTTACTATTTACAACATTTATAAATAAATAAATAGAAACCACTTTGTCATTACCCAAACTCAACAAAGTGTGCTTTATTTGTTCTCCAACTTAACCCTCATCAACAGGATTAAATAAATTTTGTAAATGCTTAGAATTTAGAATTTTTAAAAATAAAATGTAGAAATATTCATGAAGGAAGAGGAAAAGAAAATTAAATTAAAAAAAAAAAAAATTTTGTATGAAATAATGAAACTTGAAAAATAATGACTTTTTAATCTAAAGTTTATAAACCTCGAGCCATTCCTGGTAGAGGCTGACAATAAAATGTTGATGGTAGTAAGAGAGAAAAAAGAGGATAGATAACAACTAAGCTTTGATTTCAAGAGGTTAAGAGTGTTGTGTTTAAGAAAGCATCAACGTGGGAGTCTAACTCACAAAGTAGCAGTTCTTAGAATAAATAATTTCTATACAGAGAAAATTAGGGTGATTCAACTCCGTAGAGTTAACAGAGCGTGTTCGGGATGTTAATGTCTTAATTTGTAGAAGAATGGCGCTCATCTTAACATTTGTCATGGAATTAGCAATAGAAGAGCGACAATATTACGTCTATAAGACAGATGCTACAGAGTGGAAAATAACTCTTCCCCAAAAGTCCCATTAACGGATTATGGAAAGCGAGGATTGAACATTCCATTTTTAGTCTACTCTGACTCATGTGAAGATGAAGCATAGGAGAATGAGTCGAGTACTTTCTAGGGCGATAGAATGAGCCGATTGTTTCTCCAGCACCATTGGCAATGGATCATATATATGAGTTACCCCTGACGTCTGAAATAACCTTGAGAGCCAGTAGACGCCCAAAGTATAGAGCCTCATTGAGAGTGCAACCGTTTACCGAGGCTGGAGAAAACCCAGGTCCTGAACGGTGATGACGAAATGATACGAGCTTGTTTTTAGAGGCTATGAAATGTTACAAGCCAGTTTTTTCTCCATCAAGCTGTTAGAGCTAGATCAGAGGAGAAATCAGCTGCAAGGCCCTGATCATCTTGCTTTTTGTAAAAGCTTCCATGAAGTGTGGCGTCATCACCATAGATGTTTTACTAATGATCCAAGAATGTTTTTTGTTGTAGCTAGATTGTTAATAAAATGTAGAATAAGTGTAGGATTGGGAAGAGAGCCACTGATCCTATAAACTGACCATTCATAACGAACTTCATGGACTTACCGCAAGAAAAAACTTGATGGTTAGTTAGCAAAAATATTTCTTTTACAAAATAAAGGTTTGAATATTTTACGAGCTTCATTATTTTATTCGTCGATTATTAAAGTTTTCACTTTTCCTCTTTCAATGTTGATATTTTCTTGTAAAAATTGGGATCATTATTATCGGGGTGAGTTCAAACGGAGACTTAAGCTATTAAGCTGTAAACTGGAAAATGCTTTATTCTTCAAGGTACGGAATTTTAATGGCATTACTCACAGCAAACAATGTCGCTACAATGTTCTGTCTTTGGTTTGTTACGGTATTAAAAAGATTTCGGTTCATTATAATACACACACACACACACACACATACACACACACACACACACACACATATATATATATATATATATATATATATATATATATATATATATTGATTTCGCTGTTCCCGAATTGGGTCAACAGTTTGAATAAGGGACAATCCAGTTAAACAGAATCGGATGCGTCACATCTGTGAAAACAGAACCACCGGCCAAGTCGTGGCCCAATTAACCGAATTGACACATTCCGGATCCCGCTTAATTGAGACGATTACATTTTTTGTGATATATATGTACATATATATATATATATATATATATATATATATATATATATGTGTGTGTGCGTGTGTGTGCGCGCGCGCGCGTGTGCGTGTGTGTGTGTGTGTGGGTGTATAAAAATATGAAAGACTTACCCGTCTTCCCGCTTCGTTGTTATGCAGATTCATAAGCATGCGCGCTAAGCCTCGGGAAAAGCGTGGGTAATTCCGTTCTTTCTCGCGTTTATCGATAAAACCAACAGCAAATCTGTATCCATGTTCGATGTTATCCCCACAATCGCCCCATAACCAGTCTTTATGTATCGTGGGGGGTCGGGGTGCTTTACTGCACCCGCAGTGGGACAACTGCCCTTCTTGACAGGCCCGACTGACAGAATAAACCACACCCGCTGCAGATATGGCATGAGTAAATCCCGTTTCTCGACTCCCTGTGAAATAAAAAGAAAACAAGATCGATCAGTAATTAGACTTCATTCATCGCTTATTTATAAAAATCAATACTTTTTCTTAAATGATTACTAATTTTTTGACTGATATTTTTTTTTATCTTATTTTAATTCTTTTTTTCTTTCTCTTGCAAGAAACCGTCATTTATCAGCCATTAGAAAGCAATACAGAACAGAAATAATGAATAAACCTTTGGTAAGTCTTGAACTGGCGACCTTTTTCCACAGGGTGCTTGTTTTGACGCGACAACCTAAGTGACAGAACTTATCATATAGCCATTTCTTATCTTACTCGACCACCAGATATGCTGTAATATTTATTTACATAGTTTAGCGATTAGAATACAAGAATTATAGACAATATTTACTCTACTCATGTACACCAAGATGTCTGTAACAAATGCATAGATGCCTGCAAATCTCTTAAAAAATCACGTAAAACGATTGTGTGCGAAATCTTCCGTTCGTCGGGTGCGAAACAGGTCCCCAAATACTTCTAGTTCAGTATGTGGGGATCGGGCCTTTATACCACGCTTTTTCTCTTGGAAAAACGGTGAGAGAGAGAGAGAGAGAGAGAGAGAGAGAGAGAGACACACACACACACACACACACACACACACACACACACAGAGACAGACAGACAGAGCCATTAGAAAATCGTAATGACTTCGAAAAATACCAATGTAGCCATGTTTGTTTTTTAAAATATCCACTTAAAAATAATCTGTGTAGCATTTTGTATCGATGTTTATGTAAAGTAAATATCGATTATTAGAATTCCATCACTGAGAAACCTGGACAAACTCTACGAAAAATCCTCGCTCTGAGGAATCAACCTCCAGATGTCTATAGTAAATACACGATATTTTTGACCGAAACCAATACAAAACAAATGACATTTTGCCTTAGTTTCGATTGTGAAAGAAAAGCACGATTTTTACTGTTAAAATTAAGATTTTTGGAATAAACCAAATTTTCTTCAGGCGATTTCGTCTGGTCTGTATAAAATATAGACCAGACACTTTTGCACCAATAAGATATGCAGATAGTGTAATAGTCAGCGACTTGGAGCGAGAAATTAACGAGCCTTGGTATGGGTCTATCACTTCTCCCCGTTATAGGTTAAATAGTAGGGCAAACTCGGTTCTTGAGCCTTGGTTAGCAAACTCTAGAAGAACGACAACTCTAAATTCAAAACCGTATATATCCCAGGCAAATCACTTATTATACAACCACTGGAAAGAAGATTATGGAATTCACATCTGCTCTGCAGGCTTATGGACTCTTTGATCACAACTGGTGTCTATGTGATAAGTAAGACGTATAGAATTCGAGTAGGCATATATTGCTTAATAGGGTGATGTTTAACGGACTAGTTAAGTGAGTTCTTGGTTAATGCATACCTCATAGTGTTCTAGACTCTTTATAATATATGATCTTGCAAACAATTCCTGTTGTTATTCGAACTAATTACATTGTTCGGAATGTTGTCCTCATCTTTGCTGCCATATTCAAGACATTTGGGTCATTGTACGCTCCGGCCTTCTTCAGGTGATTGGAATATCGCCCACCGGGATAGATTCTTCTAGTTCTTCAAGGATACATGTCCAGTGGATAAAAGCGTTGGTTGAATCCAGTGATTTGACCCAAAGAGTTGTGAGTTCAATACTTGGATAGAGCAGAGTTTTGGAGAGTTAAGTTAAAGAAGAGATAACTGGTACTGAAGCAACCGGAAGAGGCATGGCACGTGGAACTAGAACAATGTACACCGGTGGACGAAATAAAGGGTCCAATTCAAAATTCCAGTCTACTGAGGAAGGCCAGAGGGTACAACGGCCGAAACGTCGTGAATATGATAACGAAAATGAGGACAATAGTTCGAACAATATAGCGTGAGTAATTACAATACCCAACCTGAGAAAAATAGACAGAAATTCCAGTTGTAATAAATTTGATCTTCGTTGGATGTTCCGCTTAATAAATACCAAGGTTTACCCACTAATGCTCCAGAGTCACGTGACATTGCTAGAAAATTGATTTATTCGAGAAAGATATTAGAATAAGTGGGGATATTTACTAGGAAGCAACCGCCCGCATACGTATATAAAATGAATTGGGCAAGAACACAAAAATAGAAAAAACATGGGTGCAAGACAAGGATGCGTCTTCTTGCCGGACTTATTATTATTATTATTATTATTATTATATATATATATATATATATATATATATATATATATATATATATATCGAGACGATCCCAGGAGAAATATGTCTTAGAAGGACATTATTGTTGGGCACAATCTTAACCACATGATATGAAGACGACGGCTGTTGAAAATAAAACTGCAATAATTCCTTGAAAGGAAAGGATGAAGAAAGGACTAAATGTCATTTGTATGAAGAGAAGACAGGCTATATGGTCGTCAGAAAGAAGGCCAGCCCAAGATATGATCTACTAATTATAGAGATACAAGTCAAGCAAGTGCTGAAATTTAACTACCTGATAAGTGTTATAACAGACGATAGAAAATGTGACACCGAAATTCGACGCTTAAGATGATTTCCAGAATCTAGAGAAAGATAAATTCTCGTTAGAAACAAAGAAATCTTATATAATATCAGTCCACCTATATGACAGTCGTCCTGGGTATGACGATAAACAATATCCGGCAGCAAGGCTTCTGATCGGGAGAATGGAGGTTTAGACGAGCATGTAACCACCTGCTAGGATCCAAGCTATAGGCAAATAGTGAATCCCCAAACTAGGGTAAAAAAAAATGTAAAAATATATTTTTATTGGGAAAATACGAGGAATAAATTTTGAAAAAAATAATACCAGCAATACATTATTGTAAAGAAAATTACTAATGCTTAGAAGAAAATTAAATTTCGGCAATAAATGACCCATAAGAAGTTGATATGCCACTAGACAAACCGGACAATTTCCTTATACATGCTTGATTGATTTGTTTTTTACCGTTTATTAAGCTTTTGCTGACAGAAAGCATTTTTAGACTGTAAGAATGTTTTTGAGATATTAAAAATTTATTGATACAAGTCCTATTAATTAACTTATAGCTGAAGAGAAACGAGGTGGATTTATACTTTGACCAATGCTATTTGTACATAAGTGAATATAATGAAACCCGATTGGAATTTGAACGCTGCCCTTCCGAGCCGATATACCACCCACGTATACAATTTTACAGCATCTGGTATTCTCAAGTGATGACCTATCTAGGTTCTAGCCAGGCTCGACGTTGCTTAACTTCGGTGATCGTATGTGAATCGCTATTTCAACAAGATATGTCTGATAAGTAGCCTGGAGGCAACAGAAATGTGGTTCTATCGAAGAATGCTGAGTAAACCCTGAAAAGTGCATTAATGCAACAAGGAAAAAATTAAGGAAGAGGGAACGAAAAACATTTGGTTAGGATCAGAAAAAGACAGTTGAAATTTCTGGGATATATAATGAGGAAAGAAGGCTTGGGAAATTTGACACTCACGGGGCACATTAAAGGCAAGAGGGGCAGATGGAAACAGAGTAGCCGACTTCGTGAGCTTGTGGAAATGTATGATAAATAATGTAAGAAATTTCTTAGCGATACAAATAATAGGAAGCTGTGGCGAATCATGATCGCGCACGTCCTGATGGAACATGACACATAAAAGAAGACATGATCTTGCAAACCATTATGATGGTACCTTTCTGTTAATCCACCGCCACAAAGAATATTTTATTTTCCCGTTCAATGCTGAATTTGTTGCTTGAATAATCGTCTATGTTATCATGTTGGGTGAGATGACAAGTATAAAGTTTCTGAAACATGAGATTCTGATATGGTAGACATCAACAACTATCTGCGTGAAGTCTTTGAAGCGTATCTTTCCCAAAATCCTACTAGGAAAGTGGGGGTGTCGAATAGGAAACGTCGAATTCGATGAAAGTCTCTTCAAACGGCGTAAAAAAACCCACCAAGGACGAGTATTGCCACAACAGTGAGTGTTTTGGGGATGGTGTCGTGAAACATTTGAGCGTTTCATATATACATCGCCCGACCATAGTGCCGCAACCTTACTCCCCATAAGCCAGACCTCCATTCGACTAGGCACCGCTGTTATGTCTGATCTCTGAAGGGTTTATATTAGTGTGGCAGTATTGGGTTTCAACCACTTGACAGTCAACTATTCTATTAATTTTGTGGTCCCATAAACAGGCGTACGCACAAAGAATGTAGAAAGATCTTGGAACTTGACCAAAGAACGCAAAAAGAGACGCAGCAAAACCCACTGACTAACGCCGGTCTTTCCCCCCCTTTGTGAATGGGTGTGGAAGCATCGACATAAATATTTGAATTTGACTAACAGAATATTGGTTAATATTGCAACAGACTGCTACTCCCCCACGCACACCATAAATGCTTAGGATCAGAAAATGACAACAGAGATTTCTGGGACACATGATGAAGAAAGAAGGCTTGAGGAATTTGACACTCACAGGATATATTGAAGACAAGAGTGACAAGGAGAAATATCATACAATCTACTTACTGAGTGTGTGTAAATGGATGCCAGAACAGGAACATGGAAAGCCGAAAAGGGGACTAAATTATTTCTTGTTAAAAGGAATAGGAATAAATGGAGAGTCATGATCTCACACGTCCTGAAGTGACACGTCACATAAAATAATACCATTATTCTTGTAGTAAGTTCGAAATCGTTGTTCTCTATGTGTGGCCTTGTGCCAGACTATGTTAAACTGGGTAAATATCCATGATGATGTTTATGTAAAAAGAAGAGATCAAAGAGGAAGGAATAGCGAAATGGAGGTAAAAATCAAGACTCGTGTTTTCCCACCTGTCTTCATCGGACTTTGTGTATCCCCTCCGCCAACCATCCAGGCTCAAATGTTTGTTTCTGTTTGTTCTGCACCAATCGACCTATCTTTTACCACCTGCGTTTCTTGGCGTGGATAATAAAAAGCGAAATAGTTGTTTGCTGATGACCTTCTGAAAATGTCAGTCAAAAAGGAAAAGCCTTCTTGGAGTCTTTGTTTCGAGTGCCTTCGCTTGAAGACCCATACCAGCCAGAACACTTCTGTTGAACCGTCAGGAATCTTAGCACTCAAATACAAAGTACAAAGTCAAAATCAAGCTTGTTATATAGAAATGACCTATTTGCTAACCACTGCTCCACGGTGATGATTGTCGTAGCCATTACGCTACGCTAAGTTTTTTCATAAATAGCTGTCAACTGAGCGTAGTTAAGCTCGGCATAAAGCCGCAGAAGTAGGGCATCTGGGAGAATTGAACTGGCTACTCTAATTTGTGAGATATCGCATCATGAAGCAAGATGAAAATTCAAGTATAACTAAAATTTAGTTCTCGACTTATCTCGCAATGGGAAGTAATAAAAACAGCTGCAAATAATGTTAAAGTTTAAAAGTAGTTAAATGAATACAATCAATGGAAAAAGATTGATGAAGGGTATAAAATGTCAGCGGGCAAGTATTAAAATCCAAAATAATAAAATAATTTATTCAAACGTATGGGATATTTTCTTAATCGCACACACACACACACACGCATATATATATATATATATATATATATATATATATATATATATATATATGCTTTGGTAATGTATATTTTTTCATTAAAAGTTGCACTGGTTTCATAATAAAAACGATCAAAAAATTATTATCATCATAATTTTTTAATTTATTTATTCTTTTAATAAGGATTGATATTATAAGCTAAAACTCACGCGATATGTTGTTCGTACATCTGAGAACAATTTTACTAACATCGGTAGGGAAAAAATTGACTTTAATAATAAAAACTAACATTATATATATTCCCTACGGATGTTAGTGAAACTGTTCGCATATGTACGAACAACATATCGCGTGAGTTTTAGCTTATAATATCAATCCTTATTAAAAGAATAAATAAATTAAAAAATGATGATGATAATAATTTTTTGATCGTTTTTATTATGAAACCAGTGCAACTTTTAATGAAAAAATATTCATTACCAAAGCATATATATATTGATAAATCATAAAAATTGTGGAACTCTTTTATAGATTACGAGTTAAAATAGGCTTCTTCGGGAAAAGAGATATCTGTGTGTGTTTTATTAGTTAATATGTTTGTTAGGCTGGGACGAATGAACGAAATTGTGTATTTTTTGTAGAGAAGCCCTTAATGCCTGTCTGTCACATACACACACACACACACACACATATATATATATATATATATATATATATATATATACATATACCGTCGGAACCTACATATGATTTGATTATAGTGGCTAAGGCTTTGTACAGAATCAACGATACTTTTTTGAATGGCCGAATACATCACTTGACACAATGTCCCCAAATGACCTTCCGCAGGTTTTGAATTCAGAGTTGTCCATCTTCTAGAACAGTTGCCATCCAAGGCTATAGAACCCAGTCTATAGGGTATTAGCCCGCATGTGAATGCAATAAATTCGACTGGTAATTGAATGCGACTCTCCGATTTCTCAATCCGAACCGCTATCCACCGTGCCTCATATATATATATATATATATATATATATATATATATATGTATATATATTATAAATTATATGACTTAAAATATGTGTTTTTTCGCTACACAGTAATAACCATGTTTCAAAAACTGAAGCTAAAAATATTTAAAATCTAATTATATAATTAAATTAAAAGCATTAGTTCCGTTTCATCTTCAAGCGAATTTTTTGGGAGGTTCCAAAATTCGCTTGAAGATAAAACGGAACTAATGCTTTTAATTTAATTATATAATTATATTTAAAGTTTTTAGCTTTAGGTTTTGAAACATGGTTATTACTGTGAAAAAATCTATTTTAAATCAGTTAATTTATAATATTTGTGCGCTGTAAATTTACGTTGAGCACTGTTTTGTAAAAATAAAAAATATCAATAAGATTATATATCTTACTGTTCTTTATATATATATATATATATATATATATATATATATATATATATGTATGTGTGTGTGTGTGTGTGTGTGTGTGTGTATGTGTGTGTGTGTGTGTGTGCAGACATGCATATCACCAATGCATGGTGAAGCAGTTTCATGTCTCTAGACTGTAAGATCATTTGAGGCGTGTAAATACCAGTCACCAAACTGTTTATTTCTAAGCCCACATTGTCTACACCTACGTTATCTCTGATAATGTGCATATAATTTATAAGTATGGCAAATTTTAAACTATATATATATGTGTGTGTGTGTGTGTATAAAACTTCATACACACATATACATATATATATGTGTTTTGTGTATGTGCTTGTGTGTGTGTATGTTTGTGTGCATGTGTGCGCACGCATACACATATACACTTCACTTCTAGATGCTAAGAAACACATTCACTTGTTAATCTATTTTTCAGAATAATCTCCTTTCTTGAAATTGCAGCTCAACAACAACTATGTATCAAGCTAAGCATTTACTGATCAACACTCATATATATATATATATATATATATATATATATATATATATATATATATATATATATATGCTCAATACAAATAAAATTTATCACTTAACTAATTGATGTTATATTCAACATGTCGACTTTAGAGTTTCTCGCGCGCGCGTGTGGGTATGCATAGAGAGGAGAACATGACGACGTGCGTTTCTCTCGTATTGCCATATTTACAAACCAGACCATGTTTTAAGTCTTTCATTTTGTAAAAATCTCTCCACGCAACAACTGCATCCAAAATTTTCACAGCAGTCCTTACTGGGTCCAACATAGTAAACTGAGTCCCTATTAATGTTGCTTAAAGTGTAGGATCAAAATAGTTTACTAAAATATTAAATTTGATGGGATTTAGTGAGGATTTTGTTGCTTAAAATATATCCCCTCGGTCAGGGGATCATTTTCTAATCCTCTAAACGGATCCCAGTTCATCACGGCGAATTTCATTTGCCCAAAAACTTGCTTCATCTAAAGCATTAAATCACTCTGTCGAATGGCTCACTTCACCGGAAAATCAAAACGTAGACGGAATGTAAGTTTTATGTCTGAATCACGCTATTTTATTTTTTTTTAATTATGTATCATTTAAAATATACAAACAATAACTCGGTTGTTGTTCATTTATTTATATGAATACGCCTTTTTCTGCTTGGTTTATTTAATGTTGAATCCGTTGAAGCCCAGAAATTAATTTTCCTTTTGTCGTAATTTAGTTACGCATTTATATTGGAGAAGACAAATATTTTTAAAATGTTTGATTTCGGTCATTTTTTTTTTTTTTTTGTACTTGTAATGACAAAAGTACGCAGGTGTAGGTTTTAAGAAAGCTTTATTCAACTGAGAATACAAGCTTTGTGTATAGTGTCCTTTTATAGTCCCAGTAAATAGAAATAGTGCTCTCAAAGAGGAGATTAGCAAAACAAGGGGAGACCACTCTTGATTACTTGAGCACTCCTTTTTAAATATCCATGGAAAAAAGCAAAAACATTAATATTATTTACGTCAATCATTTTAATAGTGACTTTATGAAAAAAAAAATCTGTACATCGTAAATAAATAAACTCCAATCAAATTAACCTGTCATTTTTTGGTTCGTTTCTGTTAAATTCTCATCAAATTAAAAAGATTTTATATTTACAAACATTTGCATTAAATTCTTCCAGAGCGAGGCTCTTCGATTACACTCCGATTGGGTGACCTTTGCGACCGCCCCAAATGTCGGCGACTTGGGTGCGCTTTTGCGGTGGAGGTCACTGTTCGCGCTTACTCCGATAAGCAAGCCAAAAACAAATTTTTTCCCTTTTGTTTTAAATTGTAAAAATTTCTTGTAAGAACTTCTAATATCATCCGTACTTATGAAATGTGAGTAACTTTCTAATTTTTTCTAATTTTTCATTCAAAGGCTTGAAGTTGTTGCGAGGCATGCTAAGCAAATTTTGATTTAAAATTCATAATTTCAAAAGAGTGCCAAAACTTTAATAAAAAAAAAAACAAAGTTTGATTTAAAATTTATAATTTCTTGGTATGGACTAATATTTGAGATAAGTAACTTTACATTATTTGAGGCGAATTAAAAGAAAAGATTCTCATTTTTACATGATACATAATTTTAAAAAATCACTATTCAGATATATAAGAAATCTTTAATTGACGTTAGGATTTTTTGAATCATTCGACAAAGGAAAGTTTCAATTCAACCGCTTTAAGAAAAGTTCGTTTGCTGGCTAATTAAATTATTTATTATGATTACCTCCTCTCTAAACATTTAAAAACTCCACATGTAGTTCGTCGAACAGTTCTAATGTTAATTTAAATTATGTAATTTATCGTTTCTTTTTGTTTTCTCCCCCAGAAGATATCCTTGGAAAATCCGGATAGATCTACGAGTAATAATATGACTTCACTTAATGGAAAATCAACAAAGGGACAAATTTATAATCCTGTACTGGCTTAACGCGTACACTCAGGCCAAGTACAAAAGTTGCCCAGGCCATGTCAGTTGTGCTGGCCTCATTTGCGACCACCGACTCCGTCCTTCTCTAGTGCAATGAGAGGGTGCAGCCTCGGGTAGCTGTTTACCAGAGTCGGGCACCTCGATGTATTATTTTTCTCAGCTGCATCTCTGTCTGGATGAAAATAGAGACGAAACTGATGCATGATACCAGACAGACTGACCTTAAATGTTCGCCTCCGGTACGACCGGAGATAGAAATCTAATGCTAAAATAAATCCTCTCACATTTACATTTACAGAGGGTTTCATGTATCTCAGTTTTTGCTGGAACAGAATTAACCAGAAGAATAAATTTGTCCTCTTGAACTCAGTCTATGGCAATGATATAGAACTGAGCTGTTTACCTTGTCTGAAATCATTACAGCCATTAATTTTCATAAGAAATCATAAAATTTAATTTTACGTCATATTTTTTAAATATCATCTTCTAAAATTTTTATATAAGTTTTATACGAAGACAAAAGTCAGTTAGTCTCATTCAAATAAATAAATAAAAAATATTAATATCAAAGCCCTCAAAAGGGGGCTTGGGCAATTTTTGTACTTGGCCTAAGTTTACGCGCTTGGGTTCCCCAGGTTAAGTCTCTTGATGTTTACAGGAGAGCAATAGGTTAAAAAAAAATCCAGTATGTTTTGATAGAACCAAATAAGAAAAACAGAATCTGGAATATTTGAAAGTTGAAATCTGATTTAGCCCCCATACCCCTTTTAACATCGGATTTATCAACCAACTTTTTTTTTCTTTTTTAAATAAATTCGCTACAAGCAAGACGATAATGTTACTAAAATGCAAGGGTCTACTGGGAGTGAAAGAGAATAAAAAAACTTTAGCAGGAACTGGAAACACAATCCTAAACAGGGAACAAAGGAAAATAATCCTCTATTCCCGTTCAAAAGACCAAGGAGGAGTGTGAACTGGACGATAGGCGAACATATCTACTCTTATTAATCCTGTAATTTTTGTTGTACAAAGCCTTACTTCCGTTGACGACAATTATAACAGCTTTTTGAAGCCACTTCCTTTTGAGGCAGGATAGTTATATGAGAGCGGTTTGCCCAGCTGTTCATTCGTATTTCCTTCTCTTCTATTGTGACATACCAGGGACGAGACATTTTGTCAAGATATCTGGCGATGATATCAGAAAGTTAATGCGAAATTGTTTTCCATGTTGATAATTTATAAGGAATAAAGAAGGTCTTGTAAATTGTTATTTCAATTTAAAAGTACATTTATCAATTTTATAAAGAAAAATAAAAACCAGTGATATGACGAGTCGCTCTGTTAATCTTCTGAAAGCTACGCCCATTTCTTTCCCTTTCTAATATATTAAGTCGACGCCAAAGTGATAAAAGAAACTGACAATAGTGTCAACCTTTATTTCCAAGTCACGACTAAGTTAGGATCTTTTACAATAGGCACGTATTTCAAGCGACTGCTTCCAAAACTTAAAATAAGTCAGTTTTTGTGTGGCTATCAAAAGAATCGTTTTTTCCAGTACAGAACACGTCCTCATTTAGTATTGATATTTTCTAAGCCGAAACAGTTCGGAAAAGGGCTAAATGTAAAAGGAGGGGAAATGAAATAAGAAGACTGTATTGCGCCTAGCGCAAGATTGCGAGCGTTTAAAATTACTCAGCTTTTATCACTGTTAACCAATGCCCATAGTAAAGAAATATATATATATATATATATATATATAACCTACCAAGAAGTGCAGGTTTTAGTTGGTTGGTTGGTTGGTTGGTTGGGTTTTATGGCATATCAACCACTGTGGGTCATTTAATGCCAAATTAAGGTATGTATATATATATGTACATATACACACATATATACATGCACACATACATATACATACATACACATATACCTGTACATATATTAAATATACAGTACTATTAAACATATAGCTAGCAACATTATTTTTTCAAAAACGCATAGCTGGCAACATTATTGTTTCAAAAACACACAGCTGGCAACATTATTTTTTCCAAAAAACGTATAGCTGGCAACATTATTTCTTCCAAAAAACGTATAGATGGCCACATTATTGTTTCAGAAACGTATAGCTGGCAACATTATTTTTCCAAAAACATTATCTGAAGCCTTGTTGTTGGACGTAGTTTATCGTCATACCCAGGACGCGGATGTATTTTATCGTCATACCCAAGATGTCCCTTAGGTTTTGGAATAAGATCGTGATTACAGGGCCCAGTGAGCATCGAATTAATTACAATAGTGGGTCGGGGGGGGTCTATATAACTAGTTGATTAATTATTGATATACGAATAGGTGATCAATATTTACTTGGTTCGTCTTAATCTGGCACAAGGCTATAAACATCCAACACAGACTAAACTCAAGCCAGTAGTAATAGCCTGTGAGATTTCCTTGCGAACCACTACTCGATATCAACTTTATTACCGTCATATTATTATCATTAATATTTGCTATGCAGTAATTTTTAAGCGATTAATATTTTTTTAATACGATATTATTAGGTTGATGCAGAAATAATGACGTTTTTTGACGTATTTTTTAACGTCAAAAAACGACATTATTTTTGCACCAACCTAATATTACCTATTGTGATAAACTTTATATGTGGGGGTTACATGTGTTTGAGTAGACGTCCAAATTTTTTAAACAATGGAAGGTTAAATGTCTACTAATCTCGAAAGTCGAAACAAAGAAAATGAGCCTCCGAACAGGAAATGCATTTGTATTCCATTTTTATTCAGGAAACCTGCTTTTAAACGATATGTGCTTTACTATTAAGTTACCAGAAGCAGTTGCAGCAAAGCAAAGTTCAATTAATCTGGTTTTTATTTAGTGTAAAGTTAAAAATGTTCACTTTTAATAACTGGTTGTTAACGCTAGAGATTAATTGACAGCAAGTCCCCTAAAATTTCGCTAGATCCCTCGACAGAAAGGTGATATTGTCACTGTCCTTTCAGGCTCAATAGCTGCCGCGGGATCAAAGTTACAATTCTACGGGTTTTTAATTTATCTACGGCTCAAAGTGCGCCAATTATTATGGGCAGGGGATTAAAATTTATGTTGAATAATATTTCCTAATACTCTTTCATTTTCGCGCTGTCGCTCTCTGACGCAGACAAATTCATTGTGAAATCGATCCTCTTTTCTTGACGATTATCATATCCGGTTTTCTCTCTAGGAAGAGATAATTGATCTGAATGCCAAAGTATTTTATTCTTTTTTATTTTCTTGTGACAGCAATTGGTGACATGCTCTAAACCAGGTCGCTTGCACAGTTTCCGATGTATCCTGCCCGGTCAGGTTTGTCTTCGTAAACTACACTCATTTAAGTGGTTTATATTTTTAACAGTTTAATCTTTTTCGACTTTTCTTCCCTGTGCCCCCTGGGATAAGAGTGTATTATCAATGCACTTTTGGTCCTTCAGAGTAGTACACACACACACACACACACACACACATACTTATATATATATATATATATATATATATATATATATATATATATATATAATATATATATATATGTTAAATATATATATATATATATATATATATATATATATATATATATTATGTTTCATATTTTTGAATTATTTTGTACTAATTGAATATTCAATCTCCTTGTAGTGTTCCTGGAAGCTTTCATTAGAAATCAAGCGACTGTAAAATCATTCGAATTCTACTATAATCTTTTGAATCATTTCACCCAAACAAGGCAATAAAGCCACTAAGACAATGGGTTTAATGAGTGCAGAAGAATATAAGAAAAAGAGAAACATTGTTAACATTACCGGAATTAAGAAGACAGTAGATAACGATTGACATTGCATTTAATTTTTTGAAGATCAATGTTGATTGAGAAAGAAGTTGGGAAAGACTTCCGCGAGTAGTGTGAGGAAAGAAACTTACGTTTATAGCTAACCATTTCAATCGTTAATTGATGCGACCTTGCCACCAATCTAGTACTGCGCTTAAATTGAGAGAGTCTTGCTACCATAGAGGAAAGTAAGATTTATTTTGAAAATGCAAAACATGTAGCACAAGGCCAAAAGTGGAGATAGGGGAAGGCTGGTCTTCAATCTGTCTTATTTGAAACTTAGCTAGCCACAATCACTGGCCCAAACATACCACAGTATTCCTTACACCAAAGCAACCCATTCTTACTTACCATTCTTACTACAACCACATAAAACCTCCATTTCTCTATGAAGACCGAATTCCCATCTGTGAAATTTGTACCATAGACGAAAGTTAATCAGAACAATTACCATGAATGTATTTATAGAAAAGGCACAGGAAAGCTACATTATAGCAGTGGGGAAGTGACTGAAGTCAAGATATCAGTTCGGAGCCAATAACATTGCAAATTCCTCTTTGGATTTTATCAAGGATCTCGAAATATATAGCAGAAACATCAGACCATATGTGGCAGCAACATTATTAGTATTGATGAATTGTAGATTTATAAATATATAAGATGGATTCTGGTGATAAAAATACCTGACACGACCCACAGAACGAACTTTACTCGAATGATTACTAATGCTACAATTACTTTCTTTATTAGTCCAACTCAAACTTTCAAAATTTTATATTTTAAATCGTTGTAGTTGTCGATCTTTTCTTTTCTTTCAGTTCTTATGTCAAATGGACAAGAGACTCTTACCAGGAAGCAAATCTTTTGTATTTTTCTCAGATGAGATAATAATTTATTATTTAATATTAAATACAGTGATGGCGAACCCAACTAACAGCCTTAGATATGATGAACTTTTCATCTGATTCTATGTGTTCATCACTTCCCGGATTATTCTTGGCGTACCTAAGAAGCTTCCTTTCTGTCACAGTACCACTCGGTCATCAAATGTAATTTTTATTCCTTCATGCCTTTATTCTGTCAGTCACCGTACCAAAGGCTCCAATAAACAATTAGTATGATTGTTAGCTTCTTCAATTTCCAAAGTCACTATAACTGATGACTTTCTCTTCCTTTTGCTCTATCTTTGTATCAAAAGAAGAGTCAATGATTAACTCTTCTTCATTTTATCTTTTTGCTGATGTGTCCGGTTCGTTTTGCTTCACTAAAACGCCCTAGTTCTCCAATGATCATAGGAACCATGATTTCTATTTTTTCTAATCTTTTCTAAACTTTCAAAATTTCATATTTTAAATCATTATAGTTGTTGATCGCCCCGTTTTATTTGTTTTCATGTCAAAGGCACAGGAGACTTCTATCAAGTAACAATTCTTCTTCTTCTTCTTCTTCTTCTTCTTCTTCTTCTTATTATTATTATTATTTCCTCGTTTCACGCGTTCGCATCAGATGTCTGGTGATGACTATTGAAAACCAAGTGATAGTAAGACTCGTCAAACTTCTAACTCGATTTTCGGTATCCTCACAGACACTAGTAATTTAATAGTTCCGACAACGCCTATTCTTACTCGAATTTCCACCTTTATTATTATTATTATTATTATTCGTTTGATTTCTGGTGTATAATCATTTCTTTCCGGGTCCCAATCAGTGACTTAAGGTCAGAGGTGGCATCATGACATTTTCTACTGAGTATTTTTTTGAGGAAAAAAAAGAAAAAAAAAACCAAGATCACACATATTTTACACAGACAAAGCCTTTCGTAAGGGTAGGGGCCGTACTTGTGAGTACAATTTTTTGTATTTCTTTAAGGCTTGGGCTACCAAGAATCCCTTCAGTGAGTCTATCGGAACCTTTTTCAATCAATCCGAAGTTTTCATCTACAACTGGAATTGTTGATATCCTCATGTGCCACATTTTTCAGATTTCGATTTCAAGGTCCTTGTTTTATAGTTTTTTGAAGATCTTCAAAGATACATTACAGTCTGCAGTGACCGCCGTGTTAATAAGAAGGCATATTCTGTTTGTGTGGGCTTTGATCACGATGTCTAGACGATTAGCTTTGATTGTTCTGTCTGTGTGTATTGTGACCTCCGATAAAAATGGTACAGGTCCTATGTCTATAACTGGGTCTGGGCGGTGTTCATACCAATTTCTTGCAGTTCCCTTTCCGTAAAAGCTGCATATTTGCCAAGCAGATATTGGCACACTCTCTCATGCCGGGTTTTATATTCAGTGAGTGCCAGTACCGTGCCACCCGATACAAGATGGTGAATTGTTTCCTGATATTTATCACAGAATCTGCATTTTGGGCTGAGACAATTTTTCAGTATGTGTCTTTAGTAATTTCTACCTAGCAGGCATTGATCTTGTGCAGCCAAAATAAGACATTCGGTTTCAGCACCACGTAACAACTGATGAGTACGGGATTTGTCTACATCAGCTTGCTCGGTACAGGCAGAGTATTGACCACGAAGAGGTTTATCTTGCCATCGTTTCTGTATCTGGTTCATTGCATTTGCTTTATTTTAAGGGTTTTGCCGCTGCAGTACCTGTATTATATTTTACTTGCTTTTCTTCGCCCTCTTGAAATTCCATTTTGAAGTTGTTGACTCCCTTTATTACTGAATAAAGTTTCTTCTTTCAAGTTCTTTGACACAGATCATCATTCAATCTTCCGCAGTTTCCAGGTATCTTTGAAGGCCGATTGTTGTAGTTTTGTAAACACAGTACCAGTTGGACTAATCCTCTGCTTCCTTCGGATCTGGACACATGCGACTATCAACACCACCCTTGCAATGGCAAGTGTGAAGCTTTCTCGTTTTGGCGTCCATTTGTTTAATGTCGGCTATGGTTTAGTTAAGGATGTTGAAACTGTATTGCACTATAGGCAGAGCGAAGGTGTTTATGGCTGATATTCTGTTTTGTGAAGTCAATTCAGCATTCAATAGCAGACGCCCACGTCTGTAGTATTCTTTTCTTACTTTCTCTTTCATTTGGGTATGATGTATTCTATTTCATTATTATTATTATTATTATTATTATTATTATTATTATTATTATACACTTTCATTAATTATTTGGAATTTAGAACTGGAAATTTTGAATCTTCTGTTAATTTGCTTTTTGACAAGTGTGGTTGCTATTGTTTAAAATAGGCTTGCTTCAGTCTTTACTGGTTTCTTTGTTGTAGTCATGCTTATCTATTGTTGCGTCAAATTCACTCCCTGACCAAGTCTGTTTGTCCCGACATACTGTACGTGCTGCTAAAAGGTTTACAAGGAATTAACACGATGCTTCTTCATCCAGAACAAGATTCTTTGTTAGTCATCCTTTTTCTATGACCAGTTTGTGTTTGCTTACACCAGAGTGATGGTTAACAAGCTCATCTCGTTGCCCATTGGCCAACGTATAGACTTCGATACTCACGAGCTTTAGTCAATATTTTATCGCTTGCCGGAACATGATGATTAACTCATTCAAGTCACAAACTATTTTTTTAGAATAGGAAATGCGACCCTCAGTGGGAGCTCAAGCACGGTAGCCATATGCCAATCTAAGCTAAACTCAGTGGATAACTGCAAATACTTACAGCCATATCACGTTGAAACACCGGTTCCCGTACGATCACTGAAGCTAAGCCATATATAAGCAGCGAAAATCTTGGTAATCCATATGGATAATCCCAAGGAGAATGAACTTCGGAGAGCTCAATGTTAAATCAGAGCGAATAATTTAATTTAAAGAAAAAACATACCACTTTAAGGTTCCATTGTTATAATTTATTTCACCAGAGATTTTATATTTCTCTGGATTTAAAATCTTTGGTGAAATAAATCATGACAATGGAACCTTAAAGTGGTCTGTTTTTTCTTTAAATTTATATATATATATATATATATATATATATATATATATATATATATATGATATTTGTATATATATATATATATATATATATATGATATTTGTATATAAAATATATATAGTATATATATTATATAATATATTTATTAAATGCACTTATGTTATATTTATCTTTATATTATATAAAATATATTTTTTTATATTTATGTTTTATTTCTATATACTTTTATTAATTTACTTATCGTATATTTCCGTGTATAAGGCTACCTTTAGATAAGACGAGGTCAAAAGATACAGCAGATTTTCATGAATGAATTTATTCTATACCTATACTATAAGACAACTGCTTATTAATTATATGAAGATGATATTATTGGACATGTTGTTAATTGCTGTATCCTTAGAAAAAACAAAAAATAGATAAAAGTGTATATAACACCATAATACCGCAGGGTACAAATTATATGACCAAATGTTTTAAATTTGCATTTTTTATTGAAAGTCGTACTAAAACTACTGCATCATAATATAGGTAAATTGTTCAGTATAATTTCTATGTGAAGCAAACGAGGGTTTGATTTGATTTAGTAATAATGTGCTTCTTCCATTCATCTTGTTCATATAAAATTTGTAAAGCTTCAGTAAATTATAAATTTTATAAGGCTGTACTATAAAGCACTGATTACTGGAATGAAATTCCAACGCTATGATTTTGAACTTAAACTTCATTTTTAAAATCATTTCCTTAAAAACGGTAAAAAAAATGTCATTATTTATCATGTCAAACCCCAAATTTCAAATTAAGTACTATACCCACGGTTCCAAAGTCGACCTACCCTTAAGCGCCGTGTCCTTTTAGAACGTGGGCGATTATGGCTCTCCATGATTTAATGTTCTTTGTAGCCCTTACTAAATTTTGTATTTTTGCTCACTCTCTCTCCTAATCCTTATTCTGTCCACCATTTGTACAATTTATTCAGGTAAATTATGAGCCGCTTTCCCTTGTCGTTCTTGCCTTCAATCTGCCCCTGTGATTCTAAAATTTTCTAAGCCTTCTTTCCTTATTATGTGACCTAGAAATTTTAACTGTCTCTTTCTGAATGTTAAGCATAAGTGTCCTTTTTGTTTGTATTTTATCTAAAACTTCGTCGTTGATCACATGTTGTCTATGATATTCTCTGCATCCTTCTTTAGAACCCAAATTCTGTTGCCTCGCGTCACTTCCTTATCCGTGATGAGATTGTCCAGCATTCACTGCCATATACCAGTATTGATATTACATAAGTGTACGGTACTCTTAATACATCTATTATATATTGATATCCGACAATTTGTCAGGAGAGTCCATTAGACAAGTGTATATGTCAGTCGAATTATCTATTACATTCACTCATAATACTACATTTGCTCATCTCTATGTAGTAGACTCTTATGATGGCGTAGGAATGGAATGTGTTTTGTGCACAAATTATATAAAGGCGTTCTCAGCAGAATCCATTAACGCCGATGATTCGAAACATTGTATATACTAGAATTTTTTGCAACACGTTGAAGTATGTTAAAATCCTTACAGTACTTACTATTGTTGAAATTATCGCCAACATCGAGATTGACAATCTCTACGCTCCGTTCAATTTCGCAAACCAATCGATAAAATTTGAATAAGC
Source organism: Acanthosepion lycidas (assembly GCA_963932145.1). Taxonomy (NCBI): domain Eukaryota; kingdom Metazoa; phylum Mollusca; class Cephalopoda; order Sepiida; family Sepiidae; genus Acanthosepion; species Acanthosepion lycidas. The sequence goes on from OZ010587.1 coordinate 36,087,314, forward strand.
TGATTTTTTGGAAAAATACTTTAAGAAAAACCCCACTTTACGGTTTAATAATTTAATTTAATTTTATAGGACTTCATAGTAAACAATATTTTTTTAAGAAAATTCATTTTTTTACTTTTTAACGGCGAAGAATAAATTCTTAGGATTTCTTACTCTTGAGCATGCAACATATTAGGTTGTTGCAAAAATAATGTCGTTTTCTCACATAGTAACATATGTGAGAAAACGACATTATTTTTGCACCAACAACTGGACATGCGTAAATATTTCTTTCTGGAACAAAATTCCAACTTTTTGAAACTTTTTGTGATTTGTTTATAATTCGTGCAAACGCAGGGCGAACTGGAAAATGAATTATTCTTTAAAAGAAGGTGTTTGCAAAGCTACGAAAACACCTAAAAAGTAGTCAAAGTCGATTTGTTTTCGCTCGAAAACAATTGATTTCAGCTAATTTAGGCATCTTATGTAAAATTATACTAAAATGATTAATACAATACTTTGTATCCTCCTTATATGTTTGCACTTCTTCCCTAAATTTGGTTTCGATCGATCTATGTATGGTTATTTTAGAGAGCGTGATGGACGGACGGATGAACGGAAGTTACAGAATTTTATATATAGAAGCAAATGTTTGCCAGTTGTCTTGTTATTCAGAAAAAAAAACATACATATCGTATTGAAATCCATATTAGACTGACTTACACACCTGCCCGACAGGTTAATGTCGGTTGCTTCCTTCAATTATTTGCTTATTTGTTCCTTATCTGTTATTTGGACATCATCCCAGGGTGAGTAATGTGAACCCTTAGTACTTTAGATATGGTCTGACGTATCAGACTTTTCTACTTCACTTTTGAATAGGAATTTCTCATATTCTTCTAGATTGACGTTCCATTGATACGGTTGGTTTCTCACTTTTTCATCTTAGCAACACGACTAATCATTTCAGTCGTTCGGTTAAGTACTAAAATACTTATGATGACTCTTTTCAGACACTAACATTAAACTTTGATTTTAAGCTATTCGCTGCCAGGTATAGTTTCACTTTTAATAATTTTCTTTCTTTTCGTAAAAAATAACCACAAAGATTTGCGTACTTAAAACAATTTTACTTTCTTTTACGCGCGGTTTCCCTTCAGAACGTAGCTCTATTCAAATTCTTATCCTTTGTAGGTCATAGCTATGATTTCTTTAACATCATTCCCATTCTCCGTTGCATCGTCTATCATCAACTTTGGTTGGTGATTTTCTTGTCGTTTCTTGCCTTCAATCTGTTCTGTGAGAGTCAAATTTTCCAAGCCGTCTTTCCTCATGTTGTGCCCAAAAAGTTCAGCTGTCTCTGTCTGATGTTAACTACAAGTGTCCTTTTTGTTGTCATTGTCCCTAAAACTTCGTTGCTCGCGTGTTTAGTCAATGGTATTCTCAGCATCCTTCTGTAGAACCACTGATGCTTCAAGTCATTAATTAATCTGTGCGGAGATTGTCCAAAATTCACTGCCATATAAGAGAACTGAGAAATAATAGAAGAAGACTATACTTAATGTTACTGATATCACCAGTCATTTCTGTTGCCCCGAGAGTGTTGAATTCTCCTAGCCTGCATTCCTCATTATTTATCACAAAAATTTGAATTGTTTCTATATGATTCTATAGATAAATGTCTTTTTGTTTTCGTTTTCCTTAAAATGTCGTCGTTGTTTCCATGCTCTGTCCATAATATTCACAGCCTTCTTCTATAGAATCACATTTCTGTTGTCTCAAGCCTCCTTTTCATTTGTCAGGAAATTGTCCTGCATTCACAGCCATATAGTAGGATTAAGTAGCAGTTCATTAATCGTTACTTTGTTT
>OZ010587.1:36094161-36116661 GCA_963932145.1 Acanthosepion lycidas
ATTTGAATAGACCGACATAGATAGATAGATAGATAGGCTAATATTTAGAAGAAATGAGTCTACTATGTTTATAGTTTTAAATGAAAATAGGTAGATAGAGAGAGGTAGATAAAACAGACTACAATAGATAGATTTGAATAGACTGACATAGATAGATAGATAGATAGATAGATCGATAGATAGATAGATAGATAGATAGACTAATATTGAGAAGAAATGAGTCTACTATGTTTATAGTTTTAAATGAAAATAGGTAGAGAGAGGTAGATATAACAGACTATAATAGATATATTTGAATAGACTGACATAGATTTGAATAAACTGACATAGATAGATAGATAGATAGATAGATATATAGATAGATAGATAGATCGATAGATAGATAGATAGATAGACAGACAGACTAATATTGAGAAGAAATGAGTCTACTATGTTTATAGTTTTAAATGAAAAAAAAATATATATATATAGATATATATATATATATATATGAACAGACTGCGATAGATAGATAAATGGATAGACAAATTTGAATAGACATAGATAGATAAACTAACTGTTATATGGGGTACCTATGAACACTAATGGGTATATCCCAATTCTCATAAATACGTTGGACACTATTTTAAGTGGGGGTAATATGTTGTCTAAGTAGTCCACTACTAGCAGTGGTTTACCTACTTCACGCCGTTGGCGGGTATTGTATTTTGTTGATGCTATAAACTAAAGATTTCTATTTCATTTCCAACCTCCGTTTTGTTTATTCCTCATTCAGTAACCTTTCCTAGGTTACACCACTAATACTGAGAAGAAATGAATTTCGAACATATCTGGATAGATATAGGAATGGAAAGAAAAATAGTAATTAAAATTAAATGAAAAAAACAACAACGGTGACTCTAATTGATCCGCAAAACATGCATTTTCTTCGAATTTTCATTCAAAAGTCACTCTCTCTCTCTCTCTCTCTCTCTCTCACACACACACACACACACGTATATGCATAGATAATTATTTTTTAAAATATGTATTCATCGCGACAGAGATTTCCCTCTGCCTATATATATATATATATATATGTGTGTGTGTGTGTGTGTGTGTGTGTGTGCTTGTGTGTATGTGTGTGTTTAATGTATTTCTCCTCTTCATGTAAATACTGAGGGATACAAATTGTCAGTGCTCTTAACTAAAATCCGATGATTATAGCGTATTTTATTTTGCTGTTATGATGAAAAATACATCCATCCTTTTTAAATGACACACACACACACACACACATACATATATATATATATATATATATATATATTGCTATGGTAATTTACCTACGCACGCATGGATTCTACTAGCTATAAATAGGAGCAGGTACTTCCTTTTGAAGAGGGAAGATTCCAGCTGTCAGCTCTGACAGTCGGACCGAACATTCTCGCTGTAACACTCTCGTTTGTATTTCATTTCCTCTCTTTGTGTCTTTATTTCTGGCCCTAACATGGTCACAGCATATATATATATATATATATATATATATATATATATATATATATATATATATATATATATATATATATATATATAATTTGTTTTATGTCTGAATGGAATCTTCAGGCTATGTGTATTGTATTTTACCTCGACTATTTATATATGCTGATCAATACTGCATTTTTGCTACTAAGTTCTAACGTTTACTGGCTAAGCAATAATGGTTATGTTTCAAGTTATTCTAGAGACTATTAAGTAGGAATAACTGTGGATATGATAATGCAATAAACATTACCATATACTTTATTATTTAGATACGCTCTGCCACTGAAGTAATAGAAAATGGTGGATTATTCTAGAGACTATTGAGTAGGAATAATTGTGGATCCGCATTTGTGGCTATTTTTTAGTGTTAGGAACTTTTTACTCGATATATACTTAATTTGTTTATTTATTTCTTCAGATTTTTTGTTTACTTCTCTATTTCTTTTTTCTTTTCCTTTCTTTTTTCTTCTTTTTTGTTAATCTCTTAAAGGATGGCGGAAGGGATCAGATACTTCCCAGAATGTTAAAATGATCCGACCGTATTCCCAGCATCTTTAGCAATGGATTGTATTCATAAGTTGCACTTGAGGTCTGAAGTGAATTGAGACCCAATAGGAGTTCAAAAGACCGGCAAACTAAATCGCTTCCGCATTACTGACTAAGCACTAACCCTATCCCATTCATAATCGGTGTTTAGTTTTATTCGGTCGCGGAACCCGGTTAACCGCCCCGCTTTTTTGCAAGGACACGAGCGGAAATGCAGAAAAACCCTTTCCTTCATGACTCCCCTTATTGCTTCTTCTATTGCCACCAACACTGTTACTCTTGGATAGTTTCAAATTTCTGAACTTATACGGCAAGAATTCAGAATTATTTCTTGCCGGGAAAACGCTTCTATGAATCTTAAACTTTAAAAATAAAAAAGTACGGCTTCCTTAAGAGAAAGGAATGTTTGTTAATTAAAGTTAACAATATATATATATATATATATATATATATATATATATATATATATATATATATATATATATATATATATATATAATCTATTCAAAATTCGAAAACTTGCGCAGAATTTAAAAAATGCGTATAAGTACACAGTGAAAATCATGATGAACAGTTTCATGCTTCAAGCAATCTACAGAAATTAGTTTGAAGATCGCTTGAGGCGGGAAACTGGCAGTCTCCGTGTAATGTTGCTTTATCTGTCCACTCTCTCTCTCTCTCTGTGTCTCTCTCTTCATATCTATCTATCCATCTTTTCAGATCTATCTATTTATCTATCCCCGTTCAGATCTATCTATCTATCTATCTATCTATCTATCTATCTATCTATCTATTAAAAAATGAATGAGTATACGTTAAAATACTAACTGCTGCTATTTTATTTTTTATTTATACTTTTAATGCTTTATTTTCGTTCGTTTCTTTCTTCTTTCTTTCATTCATTTTTCATAATTTTGTACATTCTTCTTATACCTACCTCTTTGTTTTTATTCAATCTTTAACTTATACTTTGTGACTATCCTCCGCATTTCTTTCTTTATTCGTTCATTCCAAGTCTCTGGTAGGCGACCCAGTTCTAGATGATTTGATCGTTCGACTGTCCACTGTCAACACTTAAGCCGTTTGAATTCACTCGTCCGCCATCATACTAAATCATCGTTTGTTTCTTGCCAACTTAAGTAATGCCCTTTGTGACTTCAAGTGGACATTTACCTTCTTTCTTTCTTTCTTTCTTTCTTTCTTTCTTTAATATAACTTCTTTTTTTGCTTTGTTACATTAACTATTTCTGAAATCATCCCCGCCTTCCCATAATTAACATTTTTTTAGTAGGGCAATCTGGCACAGTCCACGTTTTATTTTAAAAACATGACAAAAATACGTAACTGAATGTATGAATTTAGAATGGAAATCTTGCCATACAGTGCGGCTGGTACCATCAAAAAATCGCTAGAAAATACATGATGAAAAAATACATGATGAAAAAATGGTCCAAACTTATTACAAAGTTTTATCGTCAAAATCTTTATGTTATTATTAAAAGGAAATACCAAAGGCATTTTTTTTTATTTTGAAATTATATTTTTGATCCCTTTTAGGACGTTCTAAAATTTGGCTAAAAATTTTCTTTTCTTTTCGTCAGCGGGTGACCGTAATTTAATATAGGAAATTTTAGCGTCTTTTTTGAGGTGAAAAGCACATTGATTTGAAGTTCTTGTAAAAATTATATAATTGTCGGATTTTAATCAATCTTTCAGAATCTATTCACAAATGAATGAAGAAATTATTTTAGAAATGATTTTTCTTTAGAAAATCTTTGTAAAAAGATTTCTTTTTACATTTGTTACCCACTCCCAATCACCGCCACATACACAGGCTTATTTTATTTTATGGAATTTTGAGAAATTAATTTTTGTACTGCTTAATGTTTTTTATATTAATATATACGCCGAATGAGGAATTCCTTGGAGAATTTAAATCATCATTGTCTTTTGATAAAACAAACCGCCCAGTGACCGAAAATCTGCTCTGAATCATAAAATAAAAAATGCAATAAAACTCAGAACTTATTTAATTAAAAAAAATCTTTTAATTGCTTTTATGAATAAGATATATTATGGGAACTATTGTCTTAAGAAAAAATTTTTTCGATAAATAATGAATTTTATGAGAATTATTTTCATTTTTTAAAACTTTTAATTAGAATAATTTATAATGATTTAAAACTTTTAAAATTCTGTATTGATTTGTACAAGTCAGGTAATATTACTAATTATAAACTATATTTACTAATCATAAATGAAAAGCCTACTACAGTTTAGCAATCCCCAGTATTTTGAAGGAATTCTGAATTTTGTGTATGTGTGTGTGTGTATAAGGTTTAGTGGTAGAGTGCTCAATATCGAAGATAGAGATAGATCGTTAATAGAATTAATATAAAATGTTTTTTTCACTTAACTCATGTTGACTTCGAAGTTTCGTGGCTATATGGATGTGGCCACTTGTCAGAACTGTGGTTACATCTATATAGTAAACATGAGTTAAGAGAAAAATATATTTATATAAATTTTTCTCTCTCTCTTTCTCTCCCTTTCTCTCTCTCTCTCTCTCTAAATATATATATATATATATATATATATATATATATATAGATAGATATAGTGTGTGTGTGTATGTGGACAAGTAATCACTATCGAAGATAGCTTTGTTTAAAAAAAAATTAAACAAATGTTCTAAGAAGAAAATATAACATCTATTCAAAATTTGAAAACTGTTCAGAATATTAAACAATTTTATCGGAAAAAATTTTTTTTTCCCATTCTGCTATTTTGCTTTATATCAATAATACTTTCGATCTATACTAATTCTTATTTGGTTTTCACCACGGTAAAAGGAATATTGTTAGGAGATGAAGACATTTAAATACAAATACAAGATCATGGGAGGGAAAGAGTTTTTCTTTCTAGAAGCCTTTTATAGAAAATGAAGGCAACTGAGTACAAACGTAAGATCATGTGGGGTAAGAAATTTTCTTGTTGATAATTGAATACAAATAGAAGATCATATGGGATAATAGATTTCCGCCTTGGAAGCCTTTTATAGAAAATGAAGGCAATTGAGTACAAATGTAAGTTCATGTAGTGTAAGAATATTTTCTTTTGGAAGCCTTTTATAGAAAAAGAAAGCAAATTAATAATAATGAAAGATTGTAAAAGATAAATGCTTACGTATGGATAAATTTGCGCCAAGTGGATAATTTTAAATAATTTTTGATTAAAAATATTTAATAAATAATTACACTGCTTAATTATATACGTAAATAATTTAACATATCATTTAAAGTTCTTTTTAAATAAGTTTCTATTTCTCATTGCAATCCAGGATTCAATAAGATATGTGTATATCAAATATTTGCTCAGTCCATATGTTTACCGACAGTTTAATCGTTCGTAGAATTGAGCTAGGCTGTGGTTCCAAAGCTTCTTTTTTTTTTTACCCCTGGGCCGCATTTTCGGAATAAAAATTTGCTCGCGCCTGATCAAAATTTATATGACGAAAAATACATTTATAAATAAAAAAAACAAAAACAGAGAGAGGGTTAAAGGGAGATAACCACAGATTCATTAATAACTCTCTCCTCCAATTTGCGGACCCTAGTTACTATATTCTTAATACTTGATATAATGTAAAAATATCACAATGATAAAATCAGTCAATAATTATTTATAACTATTTATAATTGGGACTCACGCATGGAACGAGTAATAATATTTAAAATTTTGAAATCATATTCATTTTTGGCATGTGAATTTTTTGAAACTGTTTCTATGTATTTGATTGTCTTTCCGCCTCACCTGCTATCCTCTTCTGCAGCACGTGCGAGGCGCGCCGCATCGTTTGGGAACCACTGAACTAAAGTATCTTCGGGAAAAAGAGGAAGAAAGAGGGAGAAGAGAGAGATAAAGAGGAGAGAGAAAGGGAGAAAAAGAGAGGGTATACAGGATAGAGGGACATAGAGAGGGAGAGATATAACTAGATAAAAAAGAGGCGATAGAAAGGGAGAGAGATAAATAGATAAAGAGAGAAGGGATAGGGCGAGATAGATAGATAGATAGATGAAGAAACGCAGAGAATTAATTAAATAATAAACGCCTCAGTACATTGGAACTCTCTCTCCCTCTTATCCTTAAAGATATTCCTCTCGTTTTCAGTTCATACTTAACAGTTGTTCAATAATGATAATTATGATATAAATACAAACACACATAAGATGAAAGAAATACATTTGAACGATTGATAATAATGATAAGGTTTCTTGAATGATATTTAAAGATTATTATATTTAACAGTACCGATGAAAATTTTACGATTTTCCTATTTGAATTTTCTAATGAAACTTAATACGTAAGTTATGATTAAATAAGCTTCTGATGCCAATAATGATTGAATAACTTCTTATGACGTGAAAACATCCCTACTGCATATTTGGGACTAACAACATTAACAAAATATTCCAATAAAGAACATAAGTACGAATGCCGGTAATTATATAAAGTAAAAGGGTACAAATAAAATGACAGGGTTTTTCATTTCATTGAAGCGTAAGTTAAGCGTATGTGAGAGTTATAGCTTCTTCTAACTTCCCTTTGTTTATTTTTTCTTTCCTCACGGTCAGATGGAATGGTCCATTATTTATCTGGGGTAATAACAGGTCGTAACGCTCGTGCCAACTGACTGACTGGCTAAAAGGAGAACAAACAGAATTATGATACTGCTTGTGTAAATAATCAAAACTGCATGGTATTAAGTTGGTGCAAAAATAATGTCGTTTTCTCACATATGTTACTATGTGAGAAAACGACATTATTTTTGCACCAGCCTAATAGTTTTGTGGATATCAAAAAAGTAATAAATATAGCTCCATTGTTAATTTGAATGCCGCTTACTGGTTGAGCATTCGATGCCTATCGGTAACGCACTTTTGGGATAAGCTCACATCTCGTTGTAGGTTTATTCGACAATGTTCAGTCTTCGGGCACTGAAAAAAAAACGTCGCGTCAAAAGGACGGTTTTTTTTCCTTGACACCGCTATTATTTTAACTATCTGAACTCCTCGGCAATGTTTATTGTTTTAAAACACGATGATTAGAATTCTAATAAAACCTAAAGATATGAAAGTAAATTTATACATTTTCTTTGTTCCTGTGAGTTGAAAACTATAATAAACATTATTTATTAAATTGTTTAAAGTTAGTTAAAATAATAAAACCTCCTTTTGACACACCCTTGTTTTTGAAGGCTTGATAGTTAACCATTGCTATTTACACTTTATTTCGTATCCATGTTGCTCCTAGAAAGATGAAAAGCACCATGAATAAGATGAAAAAAATATAACGATTTAATAAATAACAAACTGCCAGTGAGTTATGTCCCCCAAGCGTGATACTTGCTTTGGCGATCATGCATCTTTCGATCAGTCATGTATCGGAAGATTTTACCGCAGTAGGTTGCCATTTCTTTCTGCGGTAAACCAGTTACCATCCAAGGTCTGTCCTGCTTGGGGGCGGAAGAAGAAGAAGATTCATACCTTTCCCAAGGCTCGTAAGTGGATGCAACAAATTCGACCGGAATTCGAACTCGGCTCTTCGATTCCTCAATACAAGTCGCTATTCATTACTCCACCGGGTCTCCTAATAATAAGCTACTAAACGGTATAATTTATAATCATTTTTAATCATTGTATTTTGGTTTGGTTCCAAATTTTTTTTATTCTTTTCTCTATTTTTTCTTTTTTTTTTTTTTTTTAAACTTTTCGATCGTATACTCTTCAACCTTCCTCAGATATCTGCTGTATTCTGGAATGTTATCGAATTTTGTTCTGGGGGAACATGCTCATCAACTCTCATACTTGTCACTACCGGTTTTTACTTGTTTGTGTTTTTGGGACCGCCTCCTCTACTGGACCTCCGTACTGACCGCTTAGTGAGCTTGGCACACGCTCCCATCTCAGTGGCCATGCCTATGAAATTCTAATTTCATTGCCTTCTCCTTGTGAATAATAGTCCCCACAAGATATCGCATGATTAAGACAATCGTTTAACAAAATTCAGGCAAAAACTATATATTATATTGTTTAACTGTTTTTTCATTGTTTCGAAAACGTGCCAAAGTGGTATCAGCGTGGTAGAGTATTAGACTGTCGGTCACCAATTGTAAGACGCAAACTTGTAAGCTCTCGGTGAATGCGGTAGCGGTCTAGACAACTTTACGCAAAAAGGGAGGCTAGTAAAAAAAAAGTGACACAATCGACACTTGTTTTCATTATTGCTGTCTTCTACTTTAGTAAACAATGGTTGACTCATTTTAGTAATAAACCCCTAAGGACCGCTAAAACGTACAAGAATATCCCTTTGGAGCTGACAATTTTAGAGTTTGCTTATTTCTAGGGTCATTCTAATTCTTCTCATTATTGTTCTGAGGGAGAGGATTTTTACTGGCAATTGATCTGACCATAAAACACATCTGTGGATGTAAATATTTGGGGTGGGATGGGAATATTCAGAAGTAGTAGGAACATATAAATAAGAACAAAATGAGTGAGGGTGATGTGGAATACAAAGAGAGAAAAGAAAAGGATGAAGGCTGTAAAGAGAGAGAGAAGGGGGGAGAGAAAAGGGAAAAGAAATATAAATAAGGAGAAGGTAAAAGGAAGACAAAGTGGGAGAAATAGATGAATAGTAAAGAGGGAGAAAGAAAAGAAAAGAGAATAGGAAGTAAAAACACAAGAAGAAGTATAAATAGGGAGAAGGTAAAAGGGAATACGAAGAGAGAAGAGGAGAGGGAAGAGAAGAAGGTGAAAGAAAACAAAAGTGAGACGAGGAGAGAAAAGCAAGAGGAAGTATAAATAGGAATAAAAGGGAATACAAAGAAGGAGAAAAAGATGGAGAAGGAGAAGGTGAAGTGTAAAGAGGAAGAAGGAAAAGAAGAGAGAGAAGGAGAGAGAGAAGCAAGAGGAAGTATAGGGAGAAGTTAAAAGGAAATACAAAGAGGGAGAAAAAGATGGAGAAGGAGAAGGTGAAGTGTAAAGAGGAAGAAGGAAAAGAAGAGAGAGAAGGAGAGAGAGAAGCAAGAGGAAGTATAGGGAGAAGTTAAAAGGAAATACAAAGAGGGAGAAAAAGATGGAGAAGGAGAAGGTGAAGTGTAAAGAGGAAGAAGGAAAAAGAAGAAAGAGAAACGAGCAATGATTGGGAAGAGAAAATATAAACAATGAATAAAAGGAATGCAAAATGAGAGAAGAGAGTGAAGAGTAAAGGAGAAAAACGAAAAATGAGGGAGAGAGAGAGAGAGAGAGAGAGAGAGAGAGGAGGCAGAGAAGGAAACGAATAAAGGAAAAAAGGGGATAGAAAGAGGATAAAGACTAAAGAGGAATGAGAAAAAGGAATAGGTGAGAGGGAAAGAAGGTCAAATCTTTTATCTATAGGACACGGTACAAGGGAAAAGAAAGGGAGAGAAAACGAAGGTGAAAAATAAAAGGGAAAATAGGAGATGGGGGGGGGAGAAAATTTATATAAGGAAAAGAAAAACGAATGCATAGGAGAAGAAAAAGAGAGAACGAAGATTAAAGAGGTGAAGGAATAGAAAAGAAAGAACGGAAGCGGGATGAAAGAGAATATAAGTAAAGGGAGGGAAAAGGGGGATACAAAAATGGGAGAAAAGGGTGAATACTAAAGAAGATGGAAACGAAGAGAGTAAGAAAGAGAGTGAGAAGGAAGAGAAACAATATATATAGGGAGAAGCAAAGTCAGGGGCAAATATGTGGGAGCGCGCATATATATGCATGTGAGTGCTTGTGTGTGTGTGTGATAATGAGAGTGAAAGAGAGAGTATGTGTGTGTGTGAAATATGTTTTAAAAGTTAAAGAAAAAAGAAAATTAGGCGAAAAAGCAGGAAGCTCGAATGAAAATAGAGTAAGGGAGGGAGAGGCGAGAAGAGAGAAAGACGTATGACCTGAGGGTCGGTATGGCTGCTAGGGGTAGGATCAGGGGGATTTGACGATGTCTTGAGAGTCTAAATACTGAACACCTCCTTCTTTTAAGGAGAAGGGAGACCTCATAAGGCAATGTCAATGTTTGCCACCTAGATTCTTCGATGGCCGGCTTCTTTTGAAGAAAGATGGACGCGGTAGAGGAAGACGGAATAGAAAGTGTAAAGATAAAAAAAAAAGTGAGAGCAGTGTATGATGGGATGGAGTAGGCGGAAGACGGAGAATTGATAATAAAAAATAGGTCAAAAAGTTTTCAAAAATATAAAAAATAATTCGGTGAAATAGATGAGGAATATAAAGTTGGAATAATAATAATAATAATAATAATAATAATATTAGGAAGAAGAAGAAGAAATAGAAAAATGATCTCTATGTACCCATCCCTGATACTTCTACAATCTTACGCGAACGCAGAATGCACTTTGCAGGACACCACTGACGAGCCAAACAAGAAGTCGCAAACACTTCTGGACATCTTACAATACAGCAAGACGAGTTGGTCGCCCAGCAATTACCTACATTAACCAGTTATGTTATGACACAAAATGCCTCTATAATAACCTTCCGACCGTGTTACAGGACGGTAATGTTTGGCATGATAAAATTATCAATGTCCGAGCTAACTCAAACAATATATATATATATATATATATATATATATATATATATATGTCGGTAGCATGTTTTCAGTGCGGCATGTCTAGTTATTTTCAATAGGATCCTATCATATTCACGGACAAACCTTTTGGTGTCGTTATTAAATGAAGAGATAAAATTACCGTGTTGATACATGCTGTTTCATATCGAGTACTTTCGACATTAGCACAATGTCATCGTCAGCGTGTTGTTTATTGAGACAAAAATGTAGGGTTCGTTATTTTCGAAGACAAAATTGCAGTGTTCATCTGAAAATTAAAATTTTTACTTGTGGAGAGAGTAACGCAAAGTTTGGTACTATATGGTTAGCATAATTAACGTTCCAGGGGTGGTAACTAAGTTATGAAGCTGTAAAAAGTACTTTTCGAAGAAAAAAAGAAAAGAAGTAATTATGAAAACTATTAGTAAAAAGCTCGATAGTTTAGATTAACTACTGTGCTAATGTCGAAAGTACTCGGAATAAATAACATGTATCAATACGGTAATTTTCTCTCTTCTTTTAATAACGACATCAAAAGGCATGTCCGTGAATATGAAAGGATCCTATTGAAAATAAGTAGAAAAAACTTGTCCAAAATTATTCAACGAAACATGTCTCAACACACAGAGACACACACTACAACGCACACACACATACATACATACATATATATATATATATATATATATATATATATATATATATATATATATAGTATATGCGCAGTACTTAGATGAAAGTGCTCAATATCAGTGATAGATCTAACATATTCAGTTGTATGGACAAACTAATATCCATACGACTGAATATATATATATATATATTCCTCATCGTTGAAAAAACGAACAAACAAAAAACAAAACAAAAAACAAGAAAATGTCTCTACATCGATGTGGCTGTTCATGGAGAAAATTATATCAAGGCTAAAGAAATTAGCAGGATTAAAAGGTACACTGGATTCCCGGAGTGAGATTGCCAGAATGTAGGACGTTTAGGCCACCAATGTGCCAGTTATCATTGGCGCATTGGTGTGTATACCACCGAACAAAGACTTGCATTAAGGAAATTGGGACAAAGCCTAGTATTCAATCACTTCAAAAGTCTGAGTTGCTTGGCTCAGAAAATATTCTACAAAAGGTGATATGTGTTTGAAGTGCTACTTGATGGATAATACCCATAATACAAAAGTTCCGGTTGAAAACGAAAAACCGTGAGGAAAATAGTACTAATATTATTAATAATAATAGTAATAGTAATAATAGTTAAGAAAAGAGTGTGATTTAAGATAAAGAAAAGAAAAAACACAGTGTTTGACAATGTTAAAAAATATTTCAACAGAATGTCTCCCTTCTTCAAGTTATATTTAAACAATTTTTCGTGTATAAAAATATATAAATCTACAAAAATTATAAGTCTTTGTACAAACGTTGCTTGTCTACAATTTAATACAGATTGAATACAGTAATTGTGGCACAAGGCCGGAAAAAGTGAGGAGTGGGTCAAGGTTGGTCGACACTAACTATCTTATACCTTGCTAATCAGATTCACGACCGATTAATTCGTTACAATTTACTCATTCACCATTAGAATCTATCCGTTACCATTCGCTTCTACATACACTAAAATACCTCATATACACAGGGATCCTACTGAAAAATACCCCATGACTTAAAATTTCAATATATACAATTGCATAAAAATTCTATTAGTGTTATGAAATGATGAGGTCGGGAGGGTGATGTCCCCGAAAACAAACTGAAAAAAAGAAAGATGTTAGTAAGAGCCGTTCACCCATCAAAAATATGAGTTACCGCTGTATTCTGTCTTCCGTTGCTTGTCTTGTGATGAAAAAACGTTTGTCCTATTAATGAACGTATCAAAATGAATGAAACACCGCCAGCATGACGGTATGCATCTGGAACGTGCTTGATATGGAGTTGATCTTGCTCATCTTGGAATTTTCTGTTAGTCAATTGGAACTCAATCATACAAAGCTTAGTATAAATCTTATGGAACTCTCATGTCATGCTGTTCATTCTCTTGGGCCGGGAGGTTAGTAATTTGTGTGACGCGTTCATTACCAAGGCAGCCGTTTTTCATTACAAGACAAGCAACGTTTGAACAAAGACTTTTATTTTTTGTAGATTTATATATTTTTATACTTGAAAAAATTGTTTAAATATAAGTTGCAGAAGACGGATATTCTGCTGAAATATTTGTTATGAATATTCAAGAGTAGTCTCCCCTTGTTTTGTTACTCTCCTCTTTAAGAGAGCTATTTCTGTTTACTGGGACTATAAAAGGACACTATACGCGAACCTTGTATTCTCACTTGAATAAAGCTTTCTTAAAGCCTACACCTGCGTACTTTTGTCTTTACAATATTGTTTAACATTGTCAAAAACCATGTTTTTTTTCTTTTTTTTATCTTTTCTTAAATTGCGCTCTTCTCTTAAGTGTGAAAAATATTGGAAGAGTTACGTCAATCATTTTTTAATAATAATAATAATAATAATAATAATAATAATAATAATAAACTGATACGGTCCAGGCCACGATATTATTGGAATTTCAAAGGACATTGAGAAGAAAACACTGACGAAACCTTATTATTCTTTCGCTAATGTTTCGCCGTTTCCATGTCAAATGTTCAGATGATCTCCATTCCTTAGTTTCATCAGCTGAGAACTTCATAGCTTTGCTCCGCCATGTCACATACACGGCATCAAATCACCCTCATTCCCTTAATATTTCTTTGGTAAGGAAAACATCCCCCACCCAGACAGCTCCATCCCCAGAAGCGTCATTTTATAGAACAAACTCCCGAAAAGATGTTTCCCCGATCACTATAATGCTAACCTCTGCAAATCTACGGTCAGACGTTATCTATTCTAACTGTCCCCATAAAATACAATACTTACCTCCTCCCTTTATGCCCTTACAAAAACCTCGTTCAATATCTCTCTAACTTGAGTGGCTCTTGAGTCGTGTATAATGGCATAAAAAAAGTAAGAGAAATTTGATTTTTTTTCTAACGAGAAGAAAAGAAAATGCAGTTAAATCTTTTTTTTCTCTTGTTTTCGACTTCCGTAGTTTAAAATTATAAACGTTAGCTCTTGGTTGTCACTAACAAAAAGCATTTTAATCTAGACATTTCGACAAGGGCGACGTTGAAATATTCATTAAACTCAGTTTCATTTGGCTCAAGGTCATAAATGTGCGGAAGCTAATCAGGATTGAACCTTCTTTATAGGGACTAGGGTCTGTTAGGGAAGATCACTAAACCTGTGACTTTTAACCTTTTCTTTACCCAGCACCTCTTTACAATTTCTTTATCCAGCACCCCTTTCCAGATATTTACGAGTGCTACTGCCCCCCCCCCAACTTATATTAGCATTGCATTAGCAAATGAAACAGCGTAAATATAACAGACCTAATGTGTTAGGTTTACGTTTTGTTGCAGTATTGCAGCCTCAATCACCGGAAGTAAGCTGTGGTGGGAACAGTCAAACGACGGTCACTGGGTCAGACCGTAAAGGTCTGCTGGATTTTTGCCCCATACTCAAATTGCAATTTCACCTGAATGTTTAAAATACGTCTAAAAATGTAACAATATAGATTAAGTGCTGTGATTTTGCCGAGTCACCGTTCAGAAGGTGAAATCACCTTACTGCTTAGTTAAAATTATAGCCCTACTTTATAATGCTCCTGAGCACTTCGGCCCCCTACTTGACAGATCCTAATACTTGCAACCAAGGGAGTTGCTCATGTTGAGAAACACTGCAAAACATTACTTCACAGTGTGGCTATTTTACATATATTCTTAAATAATTTTTAGTCTAGCGCAAGTGACAATTGGCAGGTATGACGGCCTTAGTGTTGCTGGTGCTCTGGTTAAGCTGAACTTCGACGTCATTAGAAGTATATTCTTTTTTAAATTTCACAAGGAAAATAACTGAAAATGTAGAATAACGAATTTATTAGGTTGGTGCAAAAATAATGGCGTAATAATGTCGTTTTTTGACGTATTTTTTAACGTCAAAAAACGACATTATTACGTCATTATTTTTGGGACCAACCTATTATAATATCCAACTAAAGAAAACATTCATTATCCTACCTAAAACATTTTCTCTAGCCTTTAAGTCTTCAAATCTTTTCATCGCATTTTCTACACCTATCTTCTTTACAAGATCATTTTCTACAGACAAAGAAGCCAAAGAATTTAATCTGAGTCACGGATGACCACAAGGAATTTCATCTTTCGTCTGATCTAAACTCTAATAGCTCGATGGGGAACAACTGTCTAGTAAAATTCAAATTCCAAAACAAAGATAATAAAATTTCATCATCATCGAAGCAGACCCTCAATTTTCTCAAGTCAAAATATATTCAACTGAAAATATTCTCAAGAAGGCTGCGTGCTTTAAAAGTCTATTGCGATTCAAGTTCACCCCAGACCTTAAGTGAAACTCGTATTACTTGCATTATTTACGTTATTCGGACAGTTATCCTCATCTTCATTGCCATATTCAGAGCATTTCGGCCTTTGTACACTCCGGCCTTCTTTAGGTGATTGGAATTTCCAAACGAACCCCTTATTTCGTCGACCGAGGTATATTGTTCTAGTTCCACGTGCCATACCTCTTCCGGGTGTCTCAGTTATTTCCATTTAACTCAACTCTCCAAGTTTTCGTTCACCATTGCTGTGGCCTGGTATTGAACTGACAACTCTTTGGGTCTAGTCACTGGATCTAAAGTTGTTGAGTATTGTACGCGAAGTTGTGGATAAACTGTTCGAAGTTCATATCTTGTAAATTTTTTTGTTCAACTACTTTTGACTGTCGCTGTTATTTTCAAGAACCAACTGCAAAAAATACTTGAACAGAAATATAAAAATATGAATTTCGGACAGTTTATCCACAACTTCGAGCACAATACTCAATAGATTATCCGAAAATTGGAAAATACAATAAAAAATCAAACAGATAGCCCTTGTTGGGTCTTTTTGATCAAACATTTTTTAAAATCTTTAAAAATTAAACGGCAAAAAAAAAAAAAAACAAAAAAAAAAACAAACGACAAACAAAAAAAAACAAAGGAAAATTTGACAAAAGAAGGCAAAGGAAACAAAAAAAAAAAAAGAGAAAAAGAAAAAGACAGGCACCAGCCTAAGCAATAAACCAAAGTGCTTAATGCCGCTAGAAAAATAGGCCGAGACAGAGCAGTAATCCTAACCAACAAAACCATACTAGGTTCAGATCGTTACTTTAAGTTTCATGCAGATTGATCGTTGGACGATAAGAAGCGAGGAAAAAACAATGAAGACTAAAACACTAAAATAGTAGCACGGGAAGATCACAAACCAGTGAACACACACACGCCGGGTGCATGAAAGCACATAGAAATAGAAATAAAGAGAAAAGGGGGGGGGGACTAAAAGCACTAAAAGTCGAAAATAGACACACACGTATATATATATGTGTGTATGGATTGTAGTTTATTCATTCACACACACACGTAAGCACACGCAAGCACACGCACACACACATACAAACACACACACACATATATATATATTTATTTAATGTAATTTAATACTCTATTATATGCTTGTTGGCATATAAAAAAGAAAATCTTTTACGCCCTAAAAAATTAATAATGTAAAAAATAAAAAAATAAAAATTATAATTCAAATTGCTCAATGCTTAAATAAGTCAAAACAATCTAAAATATAACGAACACGTGTGCGCACGCGCACTCACACACAAATATATATATATATATATATATATATATATATATATATATATATATATATTAGCAATTAGTAGATTTTTAATTCGACAGTATTTCTTATTCCAATAAAAGTTAGATTTAGTGGCTACACCTGTTTGAGTTGACATCGCTCAAACCCGGTGAAATTGTCCATTGATTCATGTTCCACTGCTTACTTGCTGAAAAATGGCGGTGTCTAATTACTGAGAGGGTCTGATATCTTAAAACCATGTCCTTGACCAGCCACTCCTTTATCACGTGGGCCATATAACATCAGTAAGTCCCGTGGAAGCACATATATTTTGCCTCTTGATTCATGATTCATTGGTTCGTTAGTTTTCTATGGCTTGCCAACCATTTACAGGGTATTTAAAGCCAGAAAATATTTGCAGATTGTAAGAAATTTTGGAGTCGATAGTTATGATTTTAGGAATACAAGTCTTACTAATTAACCGTTAGCTGGGAGGAGAAGAGGTCAATTCATACCTTTCTCAAGGGTAGTTGCGCCTAAGTGAATATAACGAATTGCAACTCCGCTCTCTGCTTAAAAATTCTGCGTTATTAATCTATTACACCACCCGCACATCCAAGCTTACAACACCTGGTATTCCCAAGATGTCACCCAGTACTGATCAGGCTCGACATTGATAAACTTCGTCGATTGAACGAGAACTGCTTTTTAACCGGTGACTTTCATTAAATACGATAGATAAGGAGGATTTAATTAATTTTTTATTTAGTTACTCCAACATCCTTACGTTTTTCCGTTTTGTGGGAGTAAGGGAGTTCCATAATTTTCATTACCCGAAGCGCTTCGGCCACTTCTTTAGACATTTTCAATGGGGTTTTGTTTTTGGAGTTGTTTGCTTTTCTTCGTGTTTCATTTGTATTTTATTTTTGTGTCGTTTTGAATAGGATCTTTGCTTTGAGTCTTGGAATAAAAGTACTGCGGACAATGAACATTATGGCAAATTTCTGTGCTTCCGTACTCCCAAAAAACAAAAAAAAACCGTAAGGATGTTGTCAATACTAAATAAAAAGAATAATTAAAACTACCTTGTCTGTTGTATTTAATAAAAGATGTTTAAAAGAAAGGTTGTTTCCCAAATATACATTATATATATATATATATATATATATATATATATATATATATATATATATGCACAAACGACAATAAATATTTATTAGTCAACATCATATCCTTCCTTGAAAATGCCTTTCATTCGATATTGAATATTAATCGAATGGATTGTCCTTTATACAAATCGAAATTTAATTAATAATTTATTATCAAGCTGCATACATATTTATCCACCCTGGTAAACATAAATATATATTATACACCATGATCGCGTATTTTAATTGGCCTGCTGGGCTTCAAACTTAAAAGGTCTACATGTTATTTTTATTTTTACTTATTTTTTCTCACGTGTATTGAGCACTTTTTAATACTACTGTTCCCTGGTCTGATTCAACTGTGACCATTAAGCTTTATATATATCAAAATTTTACTATTTAAATTACTTATATCGAAAAATGTTGAAAAACAAATAATATTTTTGCTCTTTGTTTATATTCATGGACTGTATTCATATTGTCCTTTTGCAGATATACTCTATCACACACACACACATATATATATATACGGATATACATAGAAAGAAACTAATACGTAAACACACACACAGGCATATCCATGTATACGCAGACACATTGTGAGTTAAGTAATTGAGACCATTATAATCTATATATAAAAATCTGTAATTTCCGTTAGTCTGTCACACCCTCTAAAGAAGCCATACATTGACCGATCGAAACCCAATTTTGGGGGAGAAATACAAACAGATGAGAAGGTACAGTGCACAGTTGGTTTTGCTAGGCGGCGTGACATAATACAATAAATTTTCATTTATTTTTTTGGAAAAATTAAAAGTTTTATTGTTTAACATACAAAATATTCCCATTAAAAAATAATAGCTAATGATTGTATATTACGATATTGTTTTTGCATATATTTTCTTTAAGTTTTATATATACAAGAATCCAGTTTTCAGTTCGCCCTGCGTTTGCGAGAACTATAAACAAATCACAAGGCGAAACGCTTCAAGAAGTTCAGAATTTGGCTCCAGAAAGAAATATTTGCGCATGGCCAGTTGTATGCTGCATACTCAAGAATAAATAATTCTAAGAATTTATTCTTCACTGTTAAAAAAGAAAAAAAACGAAATTTTCTTAAAAAAATATTGTTTACCATGAAGTCTTATAAAATTAAATTAAATTAAATTAAAGAATTATTAAACAGCTAAGTAAGTTTTTTGTCAATGTATTTTTTCAAATGAATCAGCGTATTCAAATTTGATCGATTGTTTTGCGAAATTGAACGAAACATAGAGTTTGTAAATCTTGACAAAAATGTTAGCGAAAACTTCAACAATACTAAATACTGAGTATTTCAACACACGTTAGCATAAAGAAGAACAAGGATATTCCACAGAAAAAAGAACTCAGTATATTTAAAAAAAATCCTACATGTGTTCAACTTAGTAAACCTAAAACATTAATAAATTATTTTGTCATCAGAGACGAACACGATCTCGATGCGGACTCGGAAGCAACTGCATCTCTTTAAAAATTCTTTTAATGCCGCTGCGTATTCTCCCTCTTGACAAAACCACAGATGATCAAGAGTTTCAAATCAGGATGCGATCGTTAAAATTCTAAACCAGCCAAACTTGGAAGATGAAATGCTGTTGGAATACGTCAGCTTGCCTCTTGATCCGGATATTCACCACCGTATCTAACACCTCGAAGTAGGCGGCGGTACCGACTCTTCGAAGGACAGTATGAATTTTGGGTGTCACCTAGGGTACGTTCATACAGAGACATCCGATATTCACATATTGGAATTGGCGGCTACGAGTAGCGCATCTAATTTCCTGTGCCAGATTAGAAGCTGCCATGTCAAAGCTCTCGATACGTTTAAAAGGCAAATGAGGACGTAAACATTTAGCCTTTACAGCTTAGCATTAGGTCGTTTCCTATGCCCAGGTAAATAAGTATTTGAAAATACTTGGCGCATTACATATAGAAGGTCTAAAGATTGCGTTCAAGCATGACACAGACTGTCACGACTCAGTGTTGATATCATTGTCCTCCACACACGCACATGCACAAATATCTATCTATCTATCTATCTATCTATCGCAACTTCTGTTCTCCGTCGGCTGCACAAGAATTTTACCATATTTATTTTTTCATAAATGCCCGATAATTTTCTTTTTTTAATCTTAGAAGTAATCTTAAAAGAAGAGTTCCTGGCATGGGCTGGGTTTAAGGGAATCCTTCAAGACATTGGGCGTCGTTGCTGAATATCTAGAATTAAGATGCTGGCAACTCAACAAAAAGTAATACACCAAAAAGACCGCCCCAACCACTACTAATAAAAAATAAGTAAGAAAAAGAAAAAGCTCTCAAATTAAAAAAAAAAACAGACACACAAACAGACAGACACACACACAAACAAAGAAACAAAAAACAATGTTTATGTGGGTGCTTGTGTGTATCTATCACCCGATATATGTGTTTGTATGTGCTTGCGTAAGTAGGTGTGGATAGATGGTTATTTCAATGAATATAAATTCGTGTCCATTCATATTGGTATATACACAGGCATCCATAGAAAAATATATGTATATAAATACACATATCGACGTAGATGACCTGGCATGGACTAATGGGTATATTTTTTTATCACATACGTTTACTTCACGGGGTACATACCCCTCTCTCTCTCTTCTTTCTCTCTCACTCACTCGCTCATTCTGATCTATCTATCTATCTATCTATCTATCTATCTATCTATCTATCTATCTATCACCGCCTGTTCTCGTCTTTTTTTATCTTTCTTGTTTCTTTATGTTCTGTCTCTTTCTAAAGCTATTAGGCATAGGGTGGAATCTATAATCTGATGTTCGTCTCGCACACACACACACACACACACACACACACAGAATTGTGGACTGAATTATTCGTCTCCATTGAATATTTGCATATTTTTTAAGGAAATGCGAATATTTGCAAGTACATAATGAATTTACCATAAACAGTTGATTCCGTATTTAGTTTTGAATAATTCGTGAACATTTTAGAAGTTTTGATCTATTATATTCATAGTTATAAATTTTTCTAACAATTGGTGAAGTCCAAAATTATTCGCCCCAACCTTTTATGGAAATTTGGAAATAATATTGCTTTCTGGTAAGTGCAATGTTTTTTGTTTATTTGTTTTTTGTTTTTGCTTAATTTGACATTTAATACAAACACACTTTGAAAAAGAAATAGTATTGACCTGATTCTATAAAATTCTAAAGGGTAATGTGCATGAAAATTGCAAGAAAGCTGTGTTTGGGGCGTCACTGGACAATTCCAACATGACAATGACACAAAACACACGGCACAAATTGTTACAGAATACAGCCAAATTAAGGTATTGGCATTACCCAGGACAAAGTCCTGACCCCACTGAAAATTTATGGGCACATTTGAAGAAATAATAAGCGAAAGAAGTCCTTGGAGGAACTAGAAGCTATTAACAAGGAAGAATGGAACAAAATACCTATCAGTGTGTGTGATCTTGTAAGGAACTATAAAAATAATCTAAAATAAAGGTTACACAATTGATTATTGAGACAAGAGGGCCAATAATTTTGGCCTATGTTAAATGTTTTTTTGTATTATTGATTGATATTAAAATAAAAGTTTTGTTGTGGGCATCAGTGCACATTGTTTCAAATCCATTATTTCATCATTTGTGAAAATGCACATGAAGTTGCCAGGAAAATTTGACGTATTACAGTTTTATTTGTAATTATGGAAGCGGGGTGGGGGTGAATAATTCTGTCCATAATTATATATATATATATATATATATATATATATATATATATATATATATATATATATATATATATATATGATAAAAAGGCTTAAACACAGGTACTCCATGGTCATAATTTATTATATTGGAATCGTAAATATGATCCAATTCATCAGACCTACAAAAGAAATCAGTAAAAAGATCTCCGAAGTTATTTTTTCTGATTTCTTTTTGAATTTGTAGGTCTGATGAATTGGATCGTATTTACAATTCCAATGTAATACATTATGACCATGGAGTACTAGTGTTTAAGACTTTTTATTATATCCTTACTCTGTCCTGGACATTGAGTTCTACCTGGATTCTATCCTGTTGGAATTTTTTTACACACACACATATATATATATATATGTATGTGTATGTACGTTTGTATATATATTTGTGTGTTTTAGATATATCTACATATATGTATGTGTATATTAACCACTGATATCTATCTATCTATCTATCTATCTATCTATCTATCTATCTATCTATCTATCTATCTATATATATATATATATATATATATATATATAGTTTAAAATTAGTATATACATTTTTATGTGGGAAGAGAACTTAATGTTGCAGGTAGAGTGTCTGTAGATATAAACAGGGTGGGTATGGAAATCAATTCTGTATCGTGTCAGAGTTTTAGGCCCCAAGTAATCTTCAGACCATGTCACTACACATTGCGCAGATACTGTATATAGGCCAGTGAAGGGTTATCGGTAAACGTGAACGCAATATATTGGGCCGTAATTTGAACTCGGTTCGCCGATTCCATTTTTAGTTACGCTACACGTATATCCTAATCGTAGGTAATAGTCACATCAATTAATCGTATTTCCTTTCCGGTGATGTTTTTAATCCTTTGGTCATGTCACTATCAGCCATTTGTAATCATTTACTTCGCTTTCTCAACATGGCTAATCATGGACTTGTAAAAAGGCCGTGGGAGCCGGAAGGAACATTTTAATATACTTTAAAATGGACACAGAAAATTCTATGGTGCTATTGCATAGATTGATACCGACGTTTAGCTGAACTTCTTTTTCTTCTTTTTCTTTGAAATTGCAGACGTTCTAAAAGAA
>OZ010587.1:36121661-36124161 GCA_963932145.1 Acanthosepion lycidas
AATTGACCCTTGCTTTGTTATGATAGCTTTTGTGGTTGAGAGGTCTAAAGCACACCAGTCTTGAAGGTAGTTTTTCCTTAATGTAATAGGAACGTAGTTTACATCTCTGTTGAAAAAGGACATTCTCATTATTAAGAGTTTTGTTTGCCTAGTTAAAAAAATCAGGTATTAACTGAAACACCTCTATCCATTTAATATAATGTCTATAATAATGTTATTAAATATATTTATATCTTGCAAAAGGCCAACATTGTATATCAATTTAAATGTTCTTTAGGAGATTGTATCACTGATAAAATGTCAATACGTACGTTGGCTTTACTACGACGATGTTAACAAAAAACTTACATTTCATTTGGTTGAACATAGCTCAGTATACCAGCACTTAAAGGAACACGCATGCCCACACTCACAGATTAGATGGATATTAGTTGAAAATACATCTATATTATATAAAAACAATAAGAAGCAAAACCTAAAAATTAAGAGAGTTAAAGCCCAAAATAGAGTCAACCAATGAGTATAGCAACGAAGTCCATAAATGCTTATGAAAAAAATATATGCGTATGAGCAAAAACAAAAAGGTTACTTCCCTTATACTGGTAAAAAATAAAACCCAAAACAACAAGTGGACTTTGAACTTTGAAATCTAGAACGTTGGATAAGCAGTAAAAAAACGAACAGCTGAAATGCTTTAAATTTCCAGAAACACATATACATACTCACAGACAACTTAACTTCCCGAAGATGGTTTCAGATGAGATTGAAAGTACTTGGGAAAATAAAAACTATTTGAAAGAAAATTTTGGTATTTTTCTTAATCAATTTTATAAGTCTACCAAAAATTAATCCGCGAACTTGAAAGGATTACAATGAAAACTAATCGATGTCTAAATTATTTAACCAAACATGTTTGAATTAAAATATGCTGCCTAAATATACACTATATATATATATATATATATATATATATATATATATATATATATATATATATATATATAAATATAAACTTCATTTTTAGTGGATACTCGTCTTTGAGTAGGCAATCCTCTTATTTATTAAACAGTATATTTAATTACTTTCACCTACCGTCCTGAATGTTCAATAAATCTTATTAAAGAAAAATTTGCAACCTTCAGCAGGAATCGGGCCTGCCTCCCTGAGGGCAAAAAGAGATACCGTTTAACCCGGCGTGACTGACACATTACTGAGATTAAGCTTTCTATTAAACTTTTCTTGCATTCGCACATTTGTTTTCTTTACATAAAGTGTATAAAAAATGTCCAAATATTCTATATATCCGATCGCTTTCGGCTATTCTGTTAACCATTATCGATGGTTTTGTTTGTTAATTTTAAACTGAATATGTAAATTTTTATATATATGTATCTATATGTGTAAAGGAAATTCTTTTCTATATTCCAAATACGATCAGCAAGTTGTGGCCATGTTCATAGTTGATATTATTCAGTGTTGGCTTTTACTTTTTTATTATTAATGCTTCCATTACTTTTAACCATTTTTTTTTACATGTGGATGAGGTTATTATGGCCGTGTTTTCTATATTACAGACGAAATTCAGTAGGTTTCCGAGGGTATTTAAATGCGTTAGTTAATAACGATTTTCCAAACTACGTCATAGATCACCAACTAAAGAAAAGAAAAAATTCAACATTTTCTATAAAAATCAAATTAATTATAAGCAGGATGAATTTCTCCGTGGAAACACTATAAAGAAATACCCAACCCCAGTCAACCAGGATAAGAAAATTAAATTATCTATTTTAAAAAATTAAAACAGCTAACCTCATCGTCAGCAATAACAACTGACCTGCCAGATGCAAATTATAGAAGACCAATATTATTTATGAATTTACATGACTTAAGAATTGCGTTCCTGATCAAACTAAATTCAATAATAATTATATCAGACACACCACTGCATGCTTATCAAGAAGACTCACGTTACATATCTCGGACTGTAGCTCAATTAGGACATACGGAAATCGTATTTTGGTATCATCTACTAATTTAAATTAATTGTTATAATTTGGTTGTCTGTGTGATTATCGATATATGGATGAATTACACTGTTTCGAGTAGTTACAATTATCATACGAGGCATTGTGGATATTGCCAATTTAAGAATTTAATGTTTTTCATTATTGGTATTGGAGATTCAAACTCCGAACAGACTTCATGAACAACTTTGTTTTTACTGGGAAGTAAGGTATCATGGATTTCATATTCACATGTGTCTTTGTGTCAGACGAAGAAAAGCTTACTGAACCAGGGCAGACATGAACCTACTTTCTTATTAAGAAATTAACTGGGTTGCCACGTTGTGGTTCTTGTCTGGAGGACCGTTATAGCTATAGTAAGTTCGATCCCCAATGAGTACACTAGACTTGAAGCCTTGTGCCTGATTAAGGAAATACAGATAAATATCTCTTAGGAGGAGATAAGTGAGCCACTTGAAGCAGAACGAGAGATAAAC
>OZ010587.1:36129161-36178725 GCA_963932145.1 Acanthosepion lycidas
TTATTTAATGCCGACATTTTTAGGGTTGGTAATATTTATTTTTCAAAAAGTATTTCTGATAATATTTCCTTTTTTGAAAAAAAGTATTGCTTGTAATATTTTTTCTTTCAAAAATGTATTTCTCGTATTTTCCAAAAAAGTATTGCTGGTAACAGTGTATTGCTGGAAATAATTTTTTCTTAAAAATTTTATTGCTGATAATATTTTTTTGCAAAAATGTATTGCCGGTATTAAAATCTATTTTTACGCATTTTCACCCCAGTTTGGGGTTTATCTATTTGCCCATAGTAGGGACCCTAACAGATACTACCACCTGGCTCAGGGTGAACCTGGGCACAACAGCAATTAAGAGGTGGCTCCATGCATAAATACAATTTCTATTTCTTGTTAACAGTTAATATATTTAAATCTTGAAAATGGCTTAATGTATAGCCGAAAGCGCTCGGGAAAAAAAGAACAATTGGACAGTTTTTAGGTAATTTATATACCGAAAAGTAATAATATAAGACCACATGAGAAATTGTATAAAAAAATAAATCAAAGCACCTTGTTTGCCATATTCAATGAAATGTGCATGAAAGAAGGGTTGCTGTCTAAACACGTTCACACACACACACACACACACATATATATATATATATATATATATATATATATATATATACAGAATTTTGGAGCGGGTTCCTCGTGCCAAATCAAGGTAAAATCCCATACGTCCAAAAGGCCGCCGTTGTACATCAACATAGCAATTCATAACAAAAGTTCAAATGTTATCCGCTTGCTTCTACACACGCATGCACTCGTCGGATCATTGATTCGCGCGCCCTTTCAAATGATCCTGAACGATTTCGAATGGTTTCGCAGGTCCCCAAAACACTTTCATGAAGAGTCTCTGCATTATTAATGCCTGCTGCATAGACCAATTGTTTTAGGTGGCCCGATAGGTAAACATGCAAAGGATTGAAGTCAGGGGAACATGCCTCGCTATTTATCCATCTGCCATGGTAGATGTCAGCCAATGCATCGCGAACAATGTGAGCAAAATGTGACTGGCTCCCCATCAAGCATGAACCACATTCTTCTTCGTATTAGCAGGGGTACATCCTCTAGCAGGTATGGACGTATGTTCGAAATAACATTCCTGTATACATCTCTTCTAAGACGTGCTACCAATCACCTACTATTCCAGTTCACAAATTAATCGTAAACTGATGCTGGTGTCTAGTCTGTATTTTACCATGGGGAATCCGATCAGCCCACAAATTTTTATTGTTTAAATTTGTTATTCCATCTCTCCCAAATGTTGCCTCATCTGTAAACAAGACTGAAGAAACAAAGATCGGGTCGGCAGATATATATATATATATAGTAATGTAGATATATCTATCTCTGTATATACAAGGTGTATCAAAAATACTTTTACAAACTTTCTGACGCCAAAACAAGGTAAAATGTCTATGTAAAATGTTGTGCAAATTTGTTATTCCATCTTTTCCACACGTTATTTCATCCATAAACAGGACTGAAGAGACAAACAATGGATCTGCAGTTTCAACAATAAACCATCGGCAAAATTTCTCCAGTGGTGTCTGATCAGAGTCCGGAAGACTCTGCACACGTTGCAAATGATACGGATACAAGAGCTTCTCTTGAAGTACCCTACATGCGGTACTATGAGATGCACGACATGATAGAGATACTTGACGTCTGCTGATATCTGGATTGTCTCCGACAGCCTGTAGAATGTGTTCTTCGTGGTAAAAGTAGATCTCGGTCTACCTCAATCCATACTTTATGGTGCCACAAATCCTGTCTCAGCAACATGACTATAAACAACAACAAAGTTTGAATGACTCGGCCGCCTTCGGGTCTGGAATCGCAATCTGATACAGCCGGGCATTTGAATGAGAAAATGGAAACTTTTTGCATGACGTATTTTGTCCTCGTCAAGGATTTAATCGAATTTTATTGATGGAATTATATATGCCTAATGTGAGTAAATATAAACTTATAAAATATATGATTATGTACCAAAGGGAAGTGCTGAAAATGCCGGAACACTAAGTTTAAAATTCTAGTCTGTCTATATTTCTGAGATGAGGTATTATGTACAGTATTTACATTAGATCCAGTGACAGACCCAAAGAGTGTGAGTTCAATACCCGGTTAAGGCAGTGGAGAACTTTCAGAGGGAAAATTAGCGGGAGATAACTGATAACTGACATTCATCAAACATGGCACGTGGAACTAGAACAGTCTACCCCAGAGATCGAAATAAAGGGTTCAGTTCGAACTTCCAATCACCTGAAGAAGGCCGGAGCGTACAACGGCCGAAACGTTGTGACAAATATGGCGACAAAGATGAGGACAATAGTCCGCATAATGTAAATACTTAAAATTCAAGTGTTTAATTATTTTTTTATCTTTTACAGATTCTTTTATGTATTAGAACTTTTTTGTTTATGATTAAATAATTACTTAAAAATTCATACATATCAGCAGAATAAGGAAAACATTATCTCTGCCTGCGACAAATTGCTCAAATCTTGTAGGTTTTAGAATTTCAGTCTTTGTGCTCTTTTTTTTTTTTTCAGGCAACACATCCCCCACGCGTGGACCTTAATGTTCGGTGTTTTACTCGAGTCATATAGATTGTTAGTTAAGGCTGAAGAGCTTCTCTCTCTTCATTAACATAACCAACAACAATTTCCAAACAACTTCGTCTACCAATTTTCCTTCACGTACGGTATAGTTTACAGTCACTTCCCAATGGCGTCACGTACTAGCAGTGTCTCCTTGTCATTACGCATGCGCTTTAACCACTACAGTGCTTTTCCCAGATTTCAAATACTAAAAGTTCGTACATAATAAGCAATGCAATCTCTAAAAATACCAATTTAAGAATCCGCGTGGTACAATTTAATATTTCGGTTTCGAAAATTTTACAAGTATATAAATATCCGCCGATGTAAAAGGTCGGCCTTTAAAATCAACAGCCTTGCTTCTGACAGAATTTCAACACTGGTAATTTCAATTATAGTTTCAATTACTGCAAAGACGAGATTGATAGATTGGGTGCACGTAAGGTTCAAGTTGTTATGGGTTTAGGGTTGACATTCGAAGGCGAGGGTGTTTCATGAGAAATTCTTGAATATGACATTCGTTTAAAGAAAATGAACAGATTTTTAACACTGAATTTGTCTTTCACATCAAAGACTTTTTGAATTAAGAAATTTTCTTGTAAAAAAAAAAAAAAAAAAAAAAGAAAAAATGACGAGGTCAAAAATAAGAGAAAAAAAATTTCTTATGTTATCAAGTCTGAAAAAAACCGGATGTCATGTATTTGGAGCTATTCATACGAAATATCAGTTTCACACACACGCATCACGCCACAGACACACAAACACAAACACACAAGCACATATACACAAGCATACACACACACATACACACACACAAGCACACACACACACAGAGACACACATATATATTGCACACGTGTATATAAAATTTGTATATATGTATCGACGTCTCTTCATGTACTCCATGTAGTCACACACACACGTTAGTTTATATATATATATATATATATATATATATATATATATATATATATATATATTAATGTTAATATAATGTCAACGTCGGACGTTTCGGTCTAATAAACCATCTTCAGGACATATTCATAAAATATAATTAACATTATCAATTCAACATGACAAAGACGATGGACATAAGAACAAGACTTATCCAAACAGATAACTGAAAGTTTTGTATGATCAGCGTTCCGTTTAAACATGGTCACGTTGTCGTCACGTGGGCGACGCTGTGAAAAACTAATTATATTTTATGAATATGTCCTGAAGATGGTTTATTAGACCGAAACGTCCGACGTTGACATTATATTAACATTAAAACACCATAATTGCATATAAGAATTTTTGTTTGTTTTTTCCGTATATTTTTCTTCATATATATATATATATATATATATATATATATATATATATATGAAGAAAAAGATGGAAAAACAAAAATCTGAATATGCAAGTATGTTGTTTTAAGGTTGTTTCAATGTCGACGTCAGACTTTTCGCTCTAGTAGACCTTCTTCAGGACATAGTTATTAAAACATAATTAAAATTAGACGATATTCAAGTCAACGTGAAAAGACGATAGACATAAGACAGAATAACATTAAAACAAGATACTTGCATATTCGGATTTTTGTTTTGTTCATATTTTTCTTCATACTGCCGGATCTATATCCACATATTTGCTTACATATATATATATGTGTGTGTGTGTGTGTGTATTTGTTTGTCTCTGCATGTGTGTGCTTGCTTGTGTGTGTGAATCTGCATGTGTGTGTTTGTGCGTGTGTGTGTGTGCGTGTCAATTTTCATGCAACATATAAACTTTTACTTATATCATCCAATCTGAAAAGTTCTCAGAAAGGATTAACAATATATATTTGATTATTTGAACCGAGAAATTTTCAGCACCCTTTCATGCATTCATATATATATATATATATCGCGCATTCATTGAGTGCTGGTAGATTTGCCCGGTCTACTCATCAAAACTGGATGTGACACAAGATCTTTTTAACGTGGGGAGAGCCATTCAAATACTTATGCATATAGGCCAAGGACAAAAAGTGTTGTTTTCCTCAGTCCCTTTCCATCACTGTCATACTAGCATCGGTATTACACCGATACAACTTTTTTAGTGCGATGAGGAAGGTGCTGCCGCAGGGTTGCCCCCCACCCTGGGAGGGTTGCCCCCCACCCCCCGGAGGGTTGAGCAACATCTTCCATCTAAAACGAGGAGAAACATAGCTCCACTTTCAACACAGGAGCGATAACTAGTCCATTGTGCAAGGTAAGGGTATTTTTTAGCTCGCTCACGTCACTACTGAATGTGACACAAGGTCGTGATTTAAATTGGGCTTAACGGCAATAACCGGCCAATAAATCCAGAACCGTTCCGAAGGAGAGGTACTGCCTGGGAGGAAGGCCCTCCCACCGCGGGGCTTGGGTTTAACATCCTTTGAAACACCCCCACGTAGGCTTGCGCCTAGGCCAGATAAGTAGGCTATTTACCCTGATCGCCCCACTGAGACGGGAAGTTACGCAAAGTCGGGTTTAACGTAGGGGAAGCTGTGCTCGTACAACCGGACCAAGGACAAAAATTGCCGAGTCCCCGCAGCTGTCGATTACGCTGGCCTCGGTATGTCTAACGATCCCCACTCTCTAGTGCAATAAAGGGTTGCAGCCTCGGACAGCTATTCCTCGTGATCGAGCACCTCACAGTATTTATTTCCCTCAGCTGCGTCTCTGTCTGCGGACAGAGCCTCAACTGAGTCGCTCCCTGCCCCAAGACTGGGACGCAACTGAGAGATGATAAAACCTACCCGGCATGTGCGACGTAAGTAAAATTTATACTACTAATAAATAATATATATACATGCTTTCCTCATCGATAAATTTAGATTTGATAATGATCATTTTGCAATCAGTCCGAAGTTGTGGAAAAAAATGCATATTTTTTTTTTATTAGTATCTCTCTCTCTCTCTCTCTCTCTCTATATATATATATATATATATATATATATATATATATATATATATATATATATATATATATATGTGTGTGTGTGTGTGTGTGTGTGTGTATTTACTACTTTATTTGTCTAATTTTATTTTGGGGCTACGTAGCAGCGTTCCTCCCATAAGCCATTTGTTTACTTTTAGCAACATAGACCTTGCGCCCGACGAGCTGTAATTTAGCGAAACTGAAGTCGCACACCAAAAGATAGGTACAAGTATAAGTACTAATTAATATATATCTTTGCTCTGTCTAACCACATCGAGCACTATTATGTTTACACCTCATGTATAAATTCGATGATCATTTATGTGCATGTCCGCGTATGCACACCAGCACATGCGTATACGATTGCTTATATCTGGTCATTTGATTTATCTATCCCTATAACTATAATTATATATATATATATATATATATATATATATATATATATATATATATATATATATATGTGTGTGTGTGTGTGTGTGTGTGTGTGTGTGTATTTGTGCGTGTATGTGTGTAAGGACAGGGTGAGATCTTACATATAGGCACACAGATACATACTTAAATATATATTTTAATATATAAAATGAATGCGTGCTGAATAGTACACACATTTTTCAAAATCTGATCAAATAATTTAACCAGATATTTGGCAGAAGCGATTCATGGCTCATATATTTTTACAAGTCTGATTAAAGAGCGTAAACATGATTTAAAAAAAATAGTTAATATATAATGCTTACGTACGTGAGATCTAATGTCTTCATTAAATAAATGGACATATTTTCAAACCATTTGTGATTTCGGACTTTCGATTATATTATTGCTCATTATCAACATTAGGGAAATACTGTGAATGTTATTCGTCATATTTTTAAAATTCATTTTTCGAGTTTTTAAGTACCACCAAAATGGATAACTTTACCGCAATGAAAGCAACAAATCGATACCTGTTTTAAGATTATCCGAGTTAAACTAAATTATTCAGTAACGAATTAATATTTCACTAAATAGGTTATCTTAATAAAAATATTATGGAAATAATTTTGTGGCTATCACTCACCCATTTCGATATCGGGTGTATATTTTTAATTGGATTTGGTTCGTTCAAATTTTTTACAGTTATAAAGAGAAATACCTGAAAGTATTTCAGTAAAAACATTGTGCAATATCGAGTATAAACATAAGGAAAATTCCGCCCGCATCTTGCATAAAACAATTCAATAAAACTAAAAAAAAAACATAATAAAAAATAGTATTGTTGTTTGCATAAATTTAATAAAACACGTTATTTTATTTCAGATTCGATAGAAAAAAAATTTAAGCAATATTTATTTTTAAAAAAAATTCAGTGCAATTTTGAAATTAATCCCATTGTTCGTGACAAGAGTTTATTTTATTAAATAAAAACATGTTTGAAACATGTTTAAAAATGTAATTTTAATGTCATTTTAAACTACCAAACTTTTTTAAAACAATTTTATTCTATTTTCCTTTTAGCTACTGATAGATTATTTTTGGTATGGCTGTACAAAAACCAAATAATTTTTATATCTCGCATTGACTGTCTACTATTCAATATCGGAGAAGTATTATGATATTCATCTAATTTCACATCTCCCGTTCAGTCAGTATGAAAAATAATATTATTCATAATATCAAGTTTAATAAAAGCGTATATAATAAAAAATATATATTCGTAAACTATTGGTTATATAACATTGAAAAAATTTAGTTTTAAACATAAAGATCAAATTCTTTATTATTGCACTACTGGTCTTCCGTACTTCATTAGGTTTTATTTTTACTTTGTAAAAATTCAGGTGTAAAATGAATGTCTGTCTTTGACTTCATTTTTATTCTGTTTTAAATTAAAGGTAAGCATTACTTTTAGAAAATCCAGGTAATTAATCATTAAATTTACCAAGAGACTTCGAAACATCTCTAAAACAAATATTCGTGTTTAAAGAGAATTTTAAAATTGTTGTTTACATTTTTCGTATACAATGGCGGCTTGGTGAGTGACAAAAAATATTAATGATTTAAAAACACCTAAATGTTTATTTATATACGTAAATTAATTTTTCTTTTAATTCAGATTAGCTTTAGGTAATTATATCTCAAATAGAATCAAAATTTAAGTTCAAAAGAGACATTTAAAATATTTAATTGTGCTTTACAGGTATTTTTTTTTAGAAAGTCCGTAGCGGTACCTACGATTTTTTGTTTCATCCTCCTCGTAGATATCGATTAAGAAGTAAAACATTCATCTGGAAAAATTGTTATTCTCACAAAATTGAGATATTCACTCGTAAAAATTATTCGTAGAATATTTCGGCTTTAAATAACCCACAATAGGTTGATAAACCGTTAAAAAAATCAACATATAAAAAAACAAATAAAAAAAAGCTGAATAAATGAAAAACCTCAAAAAAACAACAAAACCGATCCTCTCCTTAAATGAATATTGTTTAGATTTACAGTAAACAATTTTTGCTGTTTTGATTTCGTTTCTCATAAAAATTTTAGAAGTTGAAGTTAAAAAAATGAGGTTTAATAATTTATTTTAAAAACTAATGGTATATTTTGATTTGAATGATTTTAGACAAAGAATTTAACTTATCTCAAGAGGATTGTTAAAGAAGACAAATTTTGCATTCAGTTTAGTCTTCAGCCCCAACAAAATATGAAGAGAATGAAGCCTAAACAGCCCATAGCGTTGTGTATGATATCGAACTATTATGCTTTGGAACTGGTCTACGAAACAACATTGTTAACCATTTTATTTCTGTAGTAATACTTATTTTCGTCTAGCACAAGATCAGATAATAGAGCAGTAAGTGGCAATCGAACCTATTATACTAGCGAATTGATCTGCGTGACAACTTTGATAACCATCACGTCATGGCAGAGCCCCATATCCTGGGCTCCGAAGTGACGGGAGACAAGCTTATCGATTGCTATCTGATTACCCTATCCAAGGTTTTGATCTGGTCACACTGACCTGATGCCACTGTTTTTCCCTTGTGTCCTTTTCCCCATTTTTATTTACCAGAGCTCATATCCAGTCTTTTAGTCTCTCCCTTAAAACAGATACATATTTCTAGGCCTTATTACAGATTTATGATATTTGATAAGCTTAGACTGACATAATTCCAAATAAGGCAAATTGGTGTTAGGAGGATTGTGTCGCGGCACTTTCCTAAGTGGGGAGAGTCTACCTGTTTTGAAAATTAGCATTTGTAATTCGTTTTTTTTTCCTTTTTTTTAATTATGAAGCTTAATTTCATACGGCATAATGTAATACAGAATCACCTAAGAGGCTTGCTATCCTTGAAATCCACTATATAAATGTCTGCCATTTTCATATTAATGCAGTATATATTACCACCTTTTTTTTTTTAATATAAGACGCACCAGTGCACATTTGAAATCCATACTATTGTTATAAAGAATGCATTTAAGAGAACTAAACTATACCTTCCTATATATATATATATATATATATATATATATATATATATATACAGTGTAACCCGGATATAAGAGAGTTGCCGGGACCGGAGAAGAAGTATCTTATATCCGGGTTTCTCTTATATCCGGGTTACGTTATATATATATATATATATATATATATATATATATATAACGTTCGCGTATAGAACGCAAACAGATTTTGATATTAAATTTTAAGTTAAAAATAGCGTCTTATACAGTAAAAAAAAACAGTTATTTAATACTTATATATTAGGATGCTAGAAATGCTAATAAACGTTAACACCGTGTTGCATTAGTTTCCCGAATAAAGAAAGATGACTTGGTTCGAAAATCAACAATCAAGTTCTTGCCGCATAAGGTAAGATCGGGATACCGAGTTCAAATTCCGGTCGAGGTCGTTATGTGTACTTTAGTTCAAGTACATTTGCAGAAACTTAGAGTTCCTTTCTTCACTTCCTTTGTTATGGGCCTTGGTTCGCTTCCACTATAGGAGTTGAACAGTTCCGATTTCAAAACCAGCCTGAAGAGGGATGGGCTCTGTCACGCTATCTTAGACACAACCACATATGGTGCCTCCAGTAACCCTATTGGATTACGGCACAAGTGACTGTGAATTTTAACTTAGTCTGACAATGCCTAGAGAGAAACGTATTAGACTAATACCGTGTTGTACTTATTTTCCAATGCTATGATCTGTATTCTTATATCTATAAGTTTACCATTCGTCCATGCTTAGAATATTGCTGCCACATATGGTCCGATGCTCCTGCTATTTACTTTGAGCTCCTTGATAAGATTCAAAGAAGAATCAGCAATATTATCTCTCCTGATCTGGCGGCTCAGCTTCAGTCACTTTCCCACCGCCGTAAGGTTGTCTTTCTGTATATATATATATATATATATATATATATATATATATATATATATATATATATATATATATATATATATATATATATATATATATATATATATATATATATATATATATATATATATATATAGTTTTATGGTAGTTGTTCAGGTGGGCTCTTCGCTATTGTAACTAGACTTTTTGAATTTAAGCGCAGTAGTAGATTGACGTCGAGATCTCATCAATTTAAAATTCAGCTGGCTAGATGTAACCATAAATTCTATGTTAACAGTTTCTTTTCTCGCACTTCTCGCTTGTGGAACTCCCTTCAGGCTCGATGCTTTCCACCCAACTATAATCTGCAAAAATTTAAATACAATGTCAATCGCTATCTGCTGTCCTCCTGATTACACTTCTTCTGTACTTGTTCCTTAGTAATGTTTCTGCTTTATAATTCTTCCACACCCGTTAGCCCCATTTGTCTTAGTGGCATTACTGTTTTGCTTGAATTGAACTCGATGAAAAAACAACAAAAAAGCATAGCATATCCATGAGAGCTATGCCTTGTGTAATGCCAGATATAATTCTCACGGCTTCTAATCTTAACTGATTTGAGGTAATTATCTTTGTACCAGGTTTTCTTATAGTAAATTATAGGCTACGTTAAATATCCCGTTCACTATCGCGTAATTTCTTGCCAGTTGCTTGATTTTGAACAGTTGGGGATGTCCCCTAGGGGGCAATGTACGGTACATATCTGTTTATGGGCGGGAGTAGTAAGAGGGAGCAATATGGCTAGATGTCAAATGGGTTGTCATTTTAAAGTTTGAAGGGTGAGACAACCAAGCCGATTTAGATGCCACCTCTAGGTACTTGTGAACATTCTCAATTAGGGAGCGTCTGAGCGGACTTGGGTTAACCGACCTGAGGGTATTACTAACTGGGCCCCACCTGCAAGGGCTATGTGTGATGATGGATATAATGATCTTCGCATATCATTTTCTTGGCCTATCATTCAATAATAATAATAATGATGATGATGATGATGATGATGATGATGATGATGATGATGATTTGTGTTGGGCTTTCAACTTTTGCTCTAAAACTAACTTTGATTATAAACAAATGTCACAAACATTGGTGAATGTGCTTACAGACCAACGACCACACCTATTTCAGTTGTGTCAATGGACTGTCAGGTTTATAGAGTGCTTTCATCGTCTGTCCTGATTCATTCATGGCAGACGACAACAGGCAGTGAATGGGATAAAATGGCGGACGAAGAAAAGCAGAATTAAGTGTCAGAGGCAGAAGCTGATTAGGAGAAAAGAGAAAAGAAGTAGAGAGAAAAGATAAAAAAAAGATAAACAGTCGAAAACAATTACTAAGAAGAAGAAGAAGAAGAAGAAGAAGAAGAAGAAGAAGAAGAAGAAGAAGAAGAAGAAGAAGAAATGAATAGAATAAAAAAAGGAGAAACAAGGAAAATGACAAAAAGAAAAAATAGAAATTGTGTATATGTATGTGTGTAAGAGAAAGAGAGAGAGGAGGGGGTGAGTGAGAGAAAAAGACAGGGAGAGAGAATGGCGGAGGAAATAAAAAGAAAGCAAAACTAGCAAGACAAGAATAAGTGGGAGAAAAATATCAGAAAAATAGAGGAAGGAAGAAGAAAGAATACACAGAAAAGGGATTAACGAAAAAAAAAAAAAAAGACAGAAGGTAAAAGAAATAATGAAAAAAGATAAAGAGTATAAAAGAAGTGAGTAAAGAAAGGACGAAGGTTTTAAGGAAAATGAAAAAAAGAAAAGAAAAGAAAAGAAAAATAGATGTATAACAAGAAAAAGAAAGGAAGAACGAGGAAAAACAATAATACAAATAAACTGCCAGGATAAAATGACAAAGAAGCATTTGGAAAAATAGTAATAATCACCACCACCCCCAGAAAAATAGATGAAAAGTAAGTAAAGAATGGAACGCAGAAAAAGAACGAAAAAGAAACGACAAAAATAGAGAGAGAAAAAGTAGGAAAAAGATGGAAATAAAATAGAAGGAAAGAAAGAAGCTGGAAAAAAGAATGAGAAAAAGAAGAAAGAAAAGAATAGAAAAAGAAAGAAGGAAAGAATGTTTTTTTTTTTTTCATTTCTGCTTCTTCTTGTAATAATCTGTGTTACCTGAGATCCAGCTTTATATACAAATACCTTCGACATGGTCATTCTCTGCTGTTAATTAAACATGGGAAAAGATCCCAATGTCAAACGACAGAAACCTATTTGCAGTGTCATTGTCGAGAGGCAGACATGGCTCATGTGATAAAAGTGTTTTTTTATACGACAGTTTCATGAATTAGAGAAGTTTCGTAACGCTAAATATGCAATTGCTGCGTGTAATAGTTTCACAAAATTACGTGTCAATTCTAAAAAAAAAAATGATGTACTCTCTAAAGCAAAATCCAACACAACATTAAGTTTGTGAACTGGTTTACATCACACTTAACTCCTTCATCTTCTCTGTGCCATACCTTCTTAGGACATTGGCAACCATGACTCTCCCCAATTTCCTATCCTTTGTAGTACTTAGTAAATTTTGTCTTTTTGTTATCTCTTCTAAACCCTGTTCTCTCAGCCATTTAGACAGGCTCGTTAGGTAGGTTATGCGTTGTTTTTCTCTGTCCAGTTCTTGATTATTCTAATATGCTTCCCAAATATGTCAAGGTTTCCTGTCAGTTTCAATAGTTCTTTGTGAAGTACTTTTTCATACGATTTTGCATAATCTATAAAACATAGGTATCTATCCTTTTGCATTTGTATTGCTTTTCTGATATCAATTTGAACATAAATATTACATTCCTTGTTCAAGTGTTTTTAACGGAACCGAACTCTTCTTGTTCTGTTTCTGGTATAATTCTGATGCGTAGTCAATTCATCAGAATTCAGATGATAAATTTTGTTATATGGCTCATTAGGTTGATTCGTGAAATGATATCTCATTGAACACTTCCGAAATTAAATTTCTGAATTTACATCTCCCATCAACTTTGGCCAAATGAAAAGTTTAATTTTGAAGCTATTTTAATGAATTAAGAGGCTATTATATATATATATATATATATATATATATATATATATATATATATATATACGAGTTAAAGATCAAACGTAGATCAAATATGGATCGGTATCCGATAGTATGATGAGATAATTTATCTTATATATATATATATATATATATATATATATATATATATATATATATATATATAATTGTTGTCATTTTATATTTTTAATTTCGCGCATGCGCATTGTTCGTTTTTCATTTTGTCGACGGCACAGTATAACAAGATCACTTAAGCAACGTCTTGTGAGAAAAAGAGTACCATGACCAAATTCATTCCGCCAGAAACTTGAAAACGGCATGCTGTACTGCTTGGCACTCGCGCCGAAAACTCTAATATGAACATTTCAGAGTGTTTTGTGTGTCAATCCGAGGACAGTGCAGAGGATTCGGAAAAAGTTCGATGATATATCCAATCAACATCCTGGTGTTTGGAGTGATCACTAGTGATGGCGATGTTAGGCCTCCATTCATCTTTCCACAGGGAGTCAGACTCGACATGAAGGCTGATATCAAGTGCTTTGAGGAGGTAGTTCGGTTCTGGGTCAAAAGGATGGATGCTGGAAGACTATGTGTCTGGCAACAAGACTCTGCACCATGCCACACAAGCAGAAGAACATAACCATGGCTGTCAGACTATTTCTGCAACCACATCACCTTTTATATCTGGTCATCTAGCTTCCCAGACTGCAAACCCCTTGATTATTATGTGTGAGGCCAGAAAAACTTCTTGTAACACCAAAGATGAACCAATTTAAAAAGGAGGCCGTCCAGAAGAGTTGCAGGAGATTCCGAAGTCGTTTGGGGGCTGTGGGTGAAGCAATGGTAATTTTATTGCATAAATTATTTGTTAGTATTTTAAGAAAATTTTGTGTAATGTTGGTAAATATATCTGTTAAAATGAGAGGTCAATGTTATTTTGATTTTTGCGTAATTTAGACGACAATTTATCCATCGGACTCTGTGTGTGTGTGTGTGTATATATATATATATATATATATATATATATATATATATATATATATATATATATATAAAGCTTATTAAACTTACAACTCATATATATAATAATAACTTATATATATATAATCAATGTCTATTATGTCTGATCATGAGCCGTTCTAATTTTTGTATGTTTGTTTTAATTTCGGGAGAAAATAAAGACAAAGATTGTTCAACATTTGGATATTTTTTTTATTAAGTTGGCTCACATGAGTGGTTATACGGACATTTTAACAAAGATATTCACCATCGAAGATAATATTTTATGTTGACACAAAAGATTACTATGCGACGATAACGAAATATATATATATTCATTTGTTCATTTCTGCTATAACCTTATAAAACTATACACCCTATAAAAATCTCTAAATACACAAGTCATCTATTAGGTTGGTGCAAAAATAATATCGTTTTTTGACGTATTTTTTAACGTCAAAAAAAACTAACCTTGGCCTAATATAATGTGTTAGATTTCACTCGTAGGGATCAAATGCTATTATATAAAAACATGGATATGTCATTATATTTATCGTTACCAGTTAGTGGATATTTCTTCGCTTTATACGTCATAAAAACACCACGTTTAGCTCAGCACATGTGATTAGGCTGAGCCTAAGAAGCTCAGGATAAACCTGTTCTCTACAATATGCAACAGGATGCCTAAATATAATACTCCGGTTCAAAATTAAGTCTTGGAAAAATAAAATCTATAAAAAAATAAATAATCGGATCTTTTCTGTTAATTCATTCCAACATATTAATTCACCCCAAAATAAAAAGCACCAAATTCTTGCAGAGTGAGGGTCTTCCATTGCTCACCGGTTGGGTTGATCTTTTTGATCGCCCCAAATGTGTGCGACTCTGGTGAGCTATTTCTAAGTGTGGAGGTTTACGTTGCGCGCACCTCCGTAAACAAGCCAAAACAGATTTAAAATATTTTTTTTAATTGTAAAAATTTCTTGTAAGTACCTCGAATATCATTCGCACTTATGAAATGTGAATAACTCCCTGATTTTTGTTAATTTTTAATTCTGACGGTTGGAGTTTTTGTGAGGCAAGCTAAACTAATTTTGATGTAAAATTTATAATTTCAAAAGAGTGTAAAAATTTAATAAAGAAACAAACTTTGGTTTAAAAATTATAATTGGAGGGGGGGGAATTAATATTTGAGATAAATAAATTTACATTATTTGGGGGAATTATTAGGTTGGTGCAAAAATAATGACGTAATAATGTGGTTTTTTGACGTATTTTTTAACGTCAAAAAACGACATTATTACGTCATTATTTTTGCACCAACCTAATAACAGAAAAGAATCAAATAATTTATTAAGTCGGAAGAATCCTTTATTTTACAAATGCGTGTAATGGTTTTAATAACCAGAATTATGTTTGAAATTGTCAAAAATTTCAGCTTTAATTATTTCCAACAATATATTCCTTTTTTAAAAAATATTTAGCGCAAAGCCTTGTCCGGTGTTCCCTGTTTTAATTCCTACATTTATAAGAGGAAAAGATAAAAAAAAGCCGTTTGACAAGAAAAGAAAGTCTTTTCAGCCATCGTGACATGACAGTAACGAGCCATTTTCGAACGCTCAGTTAGAACACAGAAAGTAACACATTCATGAGCATTATGAGTTTCGGTCAAAATTCGAACCTCCTTTCTCGGTTCCATTTTCTTTTCAGATAACTATTGTGCCACACAGTACCTACGACCAAGCGGAAATAAATAATGAAGAACAGTTGAGAGAACAATAAAAAAAAAAGTAATGTACAAATAAAGAAGAAGGAGGAAGAGAGGGAGGAGAAGGAAAAACAGAAGGACGTGGATGAAAAGGAGGAGGAGGAAGAGGAGGAGGAGGAAGAAGAAAAGAAAAAGGAGGAGGAACGGCTTTTTAACAAAACCAATAACGTTAATAATGCGACGAGCGAGGAAAGGAATGGAATAATGGACAAGAAGAGTTGGCGGATAAAAGTGTGAAAGAAATTAACTTCCTGCATTTCGGCCAACTTCGACTCAATTCGGCAGTGGTCACGTCATTTTTCGTCACGTCACGCCGAGATCTCGTGAGGTCACGTTACGCCTTTAACAAAAAGCAGAAAAAAAGAGAGAAAAGAAATAAGAAAACGGGTGTGTTGGAGATAAATCTAAAAATGGGAGGGATGATCACTTGCTTGAAGAATAGAGGAAGGCAGAGTAATGAATAGAAGGGAGGGATGCTGCTATTTTTGCCCTGTCCGCCTCACATCACGAAGGATTGTCAATTCTTGCATCTTTGCGCTAAAACCAGCCATTCATTAAACATATCCAGCAACAAATGCTGGGATCGAACGTGGCCATTAATAGCTAAAGCTGGCCAATCAGGACTAGCACACACCAGTTCGTTCTGGAATTACTTGGGACGTTTTATATAGAATAGATCTTAGAGAAGGTAATTTCATCTGGGCTGGGAGGGGTTAGCTCTGAACAGATACCGCAGTATTTTAGAACATTATCACATCAACCTCTCTGTGTATGCACACACATAAACGAATATATATATATATATATATATATATATATATATATATATATATATATATATATATATACAGACAGAATTCGTACTTCACTGGAAACCTCCGACCAGGTCTGGGGAAGCATGATTGGGGGCCCCTGGCAGTGATTTGTGATTGTTGCTATCTTATCAGTATTTATCCATTTTTTACCTATATTTATGTACGTTACAATTTAAACTAAGCACACCTGACTATTATTAAAAAATGAAAATTTGGGGGCCGGGAATTTTTTTTTCTAGGATCTTTTTTTTCGTATGAATCCGTGAATTTGTTTTTTACTCATGCTAAAAAACATTATATTAAACTCACTACATTTTTCATACATAATAATGAATGTGTTAAAATTATTCCACATTTTAACAAGAAAAATCTCAAGTTGATGTTAAAAATTGCTGCAAAACATTGTTGGTCTATTTAAGATGGGATCATCTATTATGACATGTCTCTAATTTCTGTTTTGATACATTGTATTTATTTTCAATTTTTCTAATTGAATTGTTCATCTATATTGCATATGATCCATTATTGTACATTATTAGGTTACAATAAAATTCGTATTTTATATGAATAATACCTTATGAAAATTGAGATGTA
This sequence comes from Acanthosepion lycidas, assembly GCA_963932145.1. NCBI lineage: Eukaryota > Metazoa > Mollusca > Cephalopoda > Sepiida > Sepiidae > Acanthosepion > Acanthosepion lycidas. Next base: position 36,146,376 of record OZ010587.1, read on the forward strand.
GTAGAGTAGGGGACACTGTATCATAGATCTGGGGTCGGGGGCACAAGACCCTTGAAGCGACCATATATATATATATATATATATATATATATGTCGATAACGCTTGCATCAAATCCTGGTGACTAACCGTGATTTCTCCATTAGATGTAAATCTATTTGCATTATAAATGCATTTAAATTGTATTTAATGTCAAATTATTTGCACTATTTAAATAGCTGATAATACATTAATACTACACATGTTGCCAATCAGCAACCTGGCAATCAGTAATCCGGGTCATTAAATAATCCGGTACTAATTTCCGCAAGATCCATTTCAGATTTCCTGGGAGAGCTCATGGACCTGCGACTACATTTTGTTGGCGTTAACTGTTGCATTATCAGTTTTTGGAATTTTTCAAACACTGATATGACATGTCTTTTGTACATTTCATTTAATGCTCTTGATGTTTGGCCCCAGTCATGGCACCACTAAATAAGGAAGTCTTTCCCGTAGAGTAAAATTCCAAACATTGACCACATGATTTTCATTTAATTTTTCTTTATCTTTCGTTAACCAAGTATATATATATATATATATATATATATATATATATATATAGGGGGAGGGTGTATTTAGGCAACATATTTCCTTCAAACACGTTTGATTAAAAAAAATTAGGCATATGTTGATTTATTTTGCTTGTGATCCTTTTAAATTCAGAGATTAATTTCTTGGTAGCCTTAGAAAATTGGTTAAGAAAAGTACCAAAATTATCTTTCAACTAATTTTTATTTTCTCAAGTACTCTCAATCTCATCTGAGACTATCTTCGGTATGTGTGGGGGGTAGATTGTCTGTGAATATATATATATATATATATATATATATATATATATATATATATATATATATATTGCTACAAACATTTAAAAGCATTGTTGATATACTCATAGCTGACTTTATTTAGTTTGGGATTTAATTCTCTTATATAAAGGGCTTTTGGGATTTTTGATTTTTGCTTATTATTATTTTATGTAATATATATGTATTTTCAACTAATATCTGTTTAAATTGGAAATGTCTCCATGAGTGGTCCTTTAAATGCTGTGAGATTGAACTATGCTCATCCAAATGCAACATATTTTTTTGTTAGCGTCGTCGTAGTAAAACCGACATATGTATTAACATTTCTATCAGAGATACAATCTTCTAAAGTATATTTAAATTGATATACAATGTTGGCCTTTTGCAAGATGCTAATTGGTGGAGAAGAATTGTTTTAGACAACTAATTTGGTTGTATTCAATTTTGTATAGTATGCAATTATTTTTATTTTTTTACTTGGATCAGTGGTGGATATATTAGTGTTTAAGAGTTTGAATTTTTACTTCCTGCTTAAAATTCATAATGCATTTGATTACGGTATAGTAGTTTGATATGTTTAAATTTACTTGAGGATATATTATGTTCATTTCAATTTGTGTTAATATTCCCAATAGCGCGTCTAATTTGCTCATTAACGATGTAATTACTAAAGTCATTATTAATGAGGGTCTGTTTAATATTTTTTAATTCAGTAACGAAAATATTTCTCGTTGAAGTGTTTTCTTTTACACGGTTTATTATCTATTCAAGCTATACAGCGAGGCAATTCTGATAGAATTGGATATCTTCCCAGAATTCAGCATTGGCAGCAACAATCTTACCAACATAAGATACACAGATGACACAGTACTGATAGCAGACTCGGAAAAGAGACTACAAAACCTCATACAGAAATTTAGCGAAGCAGAGCGGGAAGAAGGGACTAACCATAGACTACAAGACAGAATGCATGGTCATCTGTAAAAGGATGAGTCCGAAATGTGATTTGCAGATCGGGGACACTAAAATCAAGCAGGTGCGAAAGTTTAATTATCTGGGAAGTATTTTGATGGGGTTTGGTAAGTGCGACGCTGAGATCCGAAGACGTATTGGGATGGCTAAGGATGCATTCCAAAAGCTAGGCAGAGCATTGCGAGAAAGGAGGATTTCTGAGTACTGAGCTGCTACGTGACATCTGTCCTTCTATACGGCAGCGAATGTTGGACGGTTTCCTGAATAATGAAGAAGAGAATCGAAGCAACGAAGATGTGGTTCTACAGAAGGATGCTGAGGATATCATGGACCGAACATGTGTGCAACTATGAGGTTTCAGAGGGGATGCAAACAAGGAGGAACCTTATAGTTAACATCAGGAAAAGGCAGAAAAAATTTCTTGGACACGTAAAGAGAAAGGAGAGACTGTAGAATATGATACTCATAGGTCGAATAGAGAGAAAAAGAGCAAGGGAAAGCAATTCTAGAAGGAGGCAGAGTGACGAAAATTATTTAGAGCTACAAGGGATAGGAGAAGTGGAGAGCTATGATCGCCTACGTCCTGAAAAGACACAACACGCAAAAAAATCCCAAAATAGTGCACGTGTTTATGCTAGTTTTTTTTTTATATCGGGAGATATATATATATACATATATATATATATATATATATATATATATATATATATATAGTTAAATTCCCAGATCAATTCTGTGGACAAGACAGATTGGTATAAATAAAATGACAATTGGAAAAAAGATCTTAGATTTTGCCGACGCGTTTCGTCTTCCGACTTTTTCAAGGCAAAAATGAAATCGAAATGTTCTTGTTGTTATAGTTACATAAAAAAAAATCCTCATTAAATAATTTACATATTTTTGTCTAATTATTCTTAAGAGGATCATCACGTATTTACAGACGAGTTTCTTAGTATCCTTATTAGAGGAAGAAAGAAAATAACCATGTTCATGTATATCTATTTTAATGACTCTTCCCTACCAATTAACACGTTGCAGAAAACAAATATTATATATAAATTTAAATATCCTTTAGGAGATTGTATCTCCAACAGAAAGAATAATATATATGTTGGTCACACCATAACTACGTTGTCTAGAAGGTTGAGTTTTATTTAAATGATACATATATAATCTCTTATGGTTTACAGCAGTTAGAAAATACATCTATAATTTTCATGAAAATAATAAACATAAACTAAAAATTCTTAAAGCTATTTTAAAAAATAATAGAAATCAACCTTTAGTAATATTAATTATGAATACTGCACAAATGTTTTAAAATGTTTACAGTAGATGGTTTAAAATGTCTAGGTTATAACTAATAACTTTAAATAGCATTTGAAAAAAATGACATATCACTAACTTAGTTACCTCCCTTGACGTTACTGCACGTGTATGTTTACATCATAAAATTTAAAAATTCTACAGTACATAAGTTTAGCGTTTTTCAATTCATAAGCAAAAACTTTTATTTTCAGATGAATACAGCAATTTTTTCTGAAGACCCTGAAGATGACATTGTGCTAATGTCGAAAGTACTCGTGAATAAAATAGATATGCCTCAACAGGGTAATTTTCTTTCTTCTTTTTTATGGATACTGATAAACTCGCGCGTAAATACGGGAGGATACTATTAAGAATAAGGAGACAAAACTCGTCTAAATTGTTTCATGAGACATGTCTTAAAACTAAAACATAATGGCAAAACATAGGCAATATATATATATATATATATATATATATATATATATATATATGTATGTATATGTGTGTGTGTGTGCATGTGTGTAAAAATTCAGATAAAACAAAAATTTCACTGTTTAAAAATTTGTATCTCAAATAAATATAACTTTATAAGAAGTAATATCAGATTAAAAAAAATAATCATTTGTTTAAAACACACACACACACACACATACATACATACATACATACATGTGTGTGGGGGAACCTCGAGGTGGCGTAGTGGTTAGCAAGCTTGTCTCGCTAGTACAATTACGATTGAGTAGTGAGTTTAATCCTTACTGGGTGCCCCATACTTTCGGCCTTGGAAAATCACTATAGGTTAGGGCATCTCGAAGCGGTGTAATGATTAGGAAGATGGTCTAGCTAGAATAATTACGACTGAGTAGTGAGTAGTGAGTTCCATCTGCACTGGGGGACTCCTACTTTCGGCCTTGTGCCACATCTAAGCAACGCTTGGAAATTCAATATATATAAAACGCGGTTATATCTATGGTAAATCAATAGAATGCATTTTGTTTTTTCATTACTGTATACATACTTTTGTACCCCCTATGTACTTATCTACGCCCGGTACAACGCCTAATGGGAAAGACTTGAGAAAGTAGTATTGTATTGGATCATTTTGTCAATTTGGATAAACCAGCTTTGAAAATCTGCAATCAAAATGCTGGCTTTCACACCAACCACTGCTAGCCCGAACACCAAGCATTGATAACTTTAGTAAATAGGTAAGAATATCATCCATTATCAAGCCGAATTTTCTTTTTTTCACTATCTATCTATCTATCTATCTATCTATCAAAGTCTGTTCCGATCTATCTTATTTATTTTTTGTTTGTTAATTATGTCTTCTTTTCCGTCACTTTTTCCGTATATTCTCTGTCTCTTTCTCGTTTTCTCTATTTACTTCCTTGTCAAAAATTGGCTGCCGGATATTACTCATTGCAACAGATCTTGTACATTCCATTCCGTCCACTCATTCCCCACCTATACCTTGCTGTCCGCCAACTCCGACAAAACCGCGAAAACCTCATCTCATCACTCACATAACCGCTGAAGATCCTTACTCTCCCTTATTTGACTCTCCCTGTCCAATTTCTGTCCGCTAAGTCGCGTGCTGCTTCTCGCAGGCGATGGACTGCAGGTCTGGCGGTGAAGCAGAGTGGTAGATACCTTATAATCAGCAGGGGTTGCCTAAGTGCTGGGAAGGGAGACTGGGCCCTTCCTGTCCTGAGCGAACTCTGCTTCGCTGGGAGGAGTCACTAGGTGCAGCGGACGGACGAAAGAAGGAAAAGAAAAAAGAATTGAAGCAGCCATTTACGGCCACGGAATTTTCAATAATATATTTTGAAGTCAGAGTGGTGTGCTCATCTTGGAAGTGAATGGATGGAGAGAAAGGAGGGAGAGTAAGAATAGTTGGGTGCTGATTATGGGCTAATGATGATTGATGCCACTGTGCGTTTCGAATATACCGATGTATCTCAGTGGGCAAAACGTATGACGGTCAAAGAGTTCTGGGCTGTCATTTTCATTGCCGAGAAGATGACAACCGTTTTCCCAAGTATACCAAACTTGTAAAAATTATCGTATGAACTGTCAATAAATGCATAAAAACAATTTAGATATTCAATATTCTCTCTGCAACAAACACACATACACACGCACACACGAGCGCGCAAATTCAGGAATATTTGTTATACTATTTATTTGAACCTAACCAAGTATGGAGTTAAATTAATCCTCGAAAATAGGTTTGTACTTTTAGCAAACAATATTTTTTCGGACGTTTTGAGAATATTCAGTTTATTGCCCCATAAAGTATAAAGTGATGTTTGTAATTGATCGTAAGTTAAGGTTCCCATTATTTTTTACTATGAGCAAAAGTTCAAACGAAATGCTCGAAAATTAGGAAGTCTTGAGTTGGAATATGTTTGATGTTTTTAAGTATAATTTTCATTCCAATAATTTTAATAAGCTATGGCACGATCCCACTTACGAGTCCCATAACTCAACAGGTTGTAGAGGCTTTAGTGGCAGCACTGGATGTATCTGGGGCTATTTTCTAGTTAGGTACAATAAGATATTAATGACGATAACTACTAATAAAATAGAACAATCGTAACAGTATACTAATATAATAAAAGTTATGCGAAGAATAAATAAGATACTATGATAAAAAATAGATACGGAAGAATGTATCTATATGAATACATTTTCGCTTTGTTTCTTCGGCGGCAAATATCGGAGGAGAAACTTCTGGCTTAAATGTGTACAAAGATATCAATCAGTTTTTATTCGATTAGGAGAAATGCATTTTCAATTTTTTTTTTTTTTTACATTAAGGTTCACCCTTGAACTTTAACAAGTGGAGTAATGGATAGAGGCTCGGATTGAGGAATCAGAGAGCCGAGTTCAAATTCCAGTCGAATCCATTACATTGCGAATGTTATGAATCCCCTTCTTCTCCCCCACTCCCCCAGCTATGGGTAAATAGCAGGACAGACCGGGTTCTATAGCCTTGGATGGAAACTGGTCTACCGCAGAAAGAAATGGCAATCTACTGCAGGAAACCATCTGCCTCGTCAGTCATATATCGAAAGATACATGATCGCCTAAGCGTGTATTACGATATGGTACATAACTGACTGACTGTACAAGGCCCGGGGGCCACTCGAGGTAGAGAGTTACGTTAAGGAGTAGTTTATATGAATAGGAGGGGAAGATAACGGTTGAGTCTAGACTTGAACAGGTTAAGATCGTAGCGATCAGTGAAAAATCCTCTTGGGCAGTGGTTCGCGGGAAGAAGCTGCTTGAGTGGAAGTTACTTCACGCCGATGGAATACGGAGAGAATGTGGGTGATTTGTTTCTATGTAAGTGGTATGGTAGGTCTTTTCCTAGACCTGGCAGAACCAAGGAATGTAGTTCGTCCGAGCACTTTCCATGGTAATGGGTGAAAGAAATTATTCGTACAATACAAAAAAGAATACATAATCTTTATTTAATACTTTGTAGAATAGCCATTATTCATTTTCACAGCAACCAACCTCTTCTTTAAGTTCTCAATTAATGATTTGCAAATTTTAGTTGGTATTTTGTTCCATTCTTCTTCGCATATTGTCTTCAGATCCGAGATTTTTGTTGGAGCTCTCGACAAATAACGCCACAGATTATCGATTAGGTTTAAAACTGGGAACTGACTTGGCCATTTCAGGATATTTACATTATTTTCAGCAAGCCATTTCTTCGTAGATTTTGCAGCGTGCTTAGGATCATTATCCTGCTGAAAATTCAATCAGGAGGAAATTCAAGTTTTGTCAACTGAAATCATTAAAATTGCTTCCAAAATATTTTGATATACTGCGGCATTCATTCTACCATCTATTACTGATATGTTGCCAGTACCTTTTGCAGAAAAACATCCCCAAACCATGATCTTGCCACAATCAAATTTCGCCGTTGGAACTGTGTTCTTTTGTTTGAACGCATCGTCATCATTCCTCCATACATGATTTCTAGAATTACGTCCAAACAATTCAATTTTGGTTTCCTCAGTCCATAATACTCTTTCCCAATACGATTTTAACTTATCCTTATGTTCCCGAACGAATTTCCACCTGGCATCTTTGTGTCTTTTCAATAGCAGAGGAGTATTCCGAGTGGAACGTGACTTTAGACTGTTCCTTTGAATTTCATTGCTTATTGTCCGTTTAGTGACACAGATTCTTGATGAAAGCAAATAATCCTGTAACTCTTGACGAGCAACTATAGGATTTTGTTTAATTTGACGCATTAATTTCCTCGAAGATCTTGAAGAAATCTTCCGTGGAGCACCTGTTCTTCTTTGGTTTTCAACAGTTTTGAGTTTTTATACCTTGCAATGAATGAATTAATGGTAGTAAATGAAATATTCAAGTTGTCAGAGATATTCCTTTAAATTTACTTTTTTTTCCAGAGCTTAACAATCAGTTCTTTTTGTGAATTTGTCACTTCTTTGCCTCTTGCCATGATGAAAACCTTCTTGTATGAATATCAATTACAGAATGTTATGTTTGTATTTTTTAGGCTAAAATACCTACTGATAACATTCTTGGAATAGTCTAGACTATTCCACGTGAATAATGTAGAGTATTAAAGCAATTTAAAAGTTTTAAAATCTGAAATTTACATTGGACGAATAATTTTTTTTACCCATGAAAATGGATAAAAGGAATTTATTTTTTATTAAACTATTTTTTTTTGTTTTCTATGCATATTTAGTTATTATGGAAGTGTATAGTTAACTATATGAAAAGTATGTTTATTCATTATTCATTACAATAAATAAAAAAATTGTATGTCTATTAATATTTGTTTCCTCGCAACAATGTATACATACATACATACATATATATATATATATATATATATATATATATATATACTTGGGAAGTATGTGTGTATGTGCGTGTGTGTGTGTGTGTATATGTGTGCGTATGTACTGATTTCTTGTGGTGGGATGGTGTGTATGTGCGTATGTATGTGTATGCGTGTATATGTACAAATGAGTTTACTAATTCCTCATAATAAAATAGTATATGTATAGAGGGAGAATATACGTACGCATATATACACGCATGCTGACAGAAACACACAAAAATAGAAACAGATCCAAGAACACATAGGGGTCAGTAAAACATTAAACGATAAAATGCTGATAAGTAATTCATCATTTCGCTTGGACCAACCTTAATTGTTTTATGACCCTTCGCGCAGAACTCTTCATTGCCAATTCAAGAAAGAAATTCGGATTACAAACACAGAAAATGTCTCATATCGAGAATATTTAACATTGAAAAACAAAAGAAAAAATTAATTATTTTTAATAATATGTGGAAATCTCCGCTTTTACCTGAAGACGGTCACGAGACCAGAAACACGTGTAGTGTAACATTATGTAAAACAAAGCATAATGTTTTTTTTTTCTAAATAAATCCACATTACAACCAAAAACGTTTACGGCACCTCTCTTCTCTTCTTTTTAATATATATATATATATATATATATATATATATATATATATGGATTTTTTCCTGGAACAAAACAAGTGATAGACTGAAAGTGACATGCTTTGAGAATACGTTACATGTAAAAAATAATTCCATCAGTATATGCAAAATACGATGCAGTCGCGATGTTTGTCAGCAAAAATTATTCATTAAAATGATTGAACAACTTATTGTTGCATTCACAGTTTGTTTACGTTCCAGTAATTCATGATAAGGAATTTTCGTTGAATCGCACCGAATTCAGATAACTTTTGTCTGTTTAGGTTGAGATGTTAAAAGTATTTTGGCCACGAGGATCTGTCCAGAAGGATGTTCAGGAGAATCTGGCCTCGGGTCTGATCGCAAGGATCTAGCTACGGTAATCTGGCCAGGAGTATCTGGCCACGATGAACTGATCGCAAGCACTGGCCACGAGGATCTGACCACACGGGGTTACAGCCATGAGCATCTAGCCACAGGAATCTGGCCCCGGGGATCTGGTCACGAGGATCTGGCTACGAGGTTCTATGCAGGAGGATCTGACCCTGAGGAACTGGCCACGTAGTTTCTGGTTGTGTTTGCTTTCCATTCTTGTAATGAATTCTTTATTCATCGTTTGTAACTTTTCCAAAATATCCACAAATACCGAGCAAGAAAAGAAAGACAAGTGTTCAACCGCTGACCGATTTTCGTTTCGAAACGATTTTCCTAGTTTCTGAATATTTCCTAACACTTCTTAAATGACGTACCACAGTGAACTTATTGTACAAGTAATAAAAAATATTTAGTAAACTTCAAAGAAATTTCGAAACATTTTCTAACATAGTGCAAAATACGCCGTTGTGATGTTTTGCATAAAACTTAATATAACTTATGGACGGATACCACACATCTAACTTGAAATACCTGAAACTAGGACACCTACAGTGGCGTGAGAAGTAAAGGGGGTTACTAGGTTCAAGACAGACCTTCGGCAATTGCTTTAACAGATTCCAAAGTACCTTCTTCTGTTTTTCTCTTGATACTTTTTTTTTCACACCGCGACCCCCCAAATTCTCTTCCCTTTTTGCTTTTTCAACTTCTTGCGTCTCAGTGAATGCTTTCGACTGGATATCATTCACTCGCGGTGGGGGTATTCTTTTTTTAGATACGTGTGGTATAGCCCAATGATTACAACGATAAAAGGAAGCGGTCATGGACAGTAACTTTTGGTACATTAGTACCCACTTGGGGGATACAAAAATCAAACGGGTGCAGAAATTTAAATATCTGGGAAGTGTTCTAACAGAGGATGGAAGGTGCGACACTGAGATCCGAAGACATATTGAGAGAGCCAAAGATGCATTCCAAAAGCTAATCAGAGTATTAAGAGAAAAGAAAATTTCGTTTGAAACAAAGAAAAGAGTATTGGACGATTACGTGATATCTGTTTTCCTGATGGCAGTAAATGCTGGATAATTTCCTCAAAAATGAAAAAGAAACTCGAAACAATAGAAATGTTGTTCTACAGAAGGATGCTCAGGATACCATGGTCTGAATATGTGAGCAACGACGAGGTTTTAGAGAGAATGGGAACAAAAAGGAAACTTATGCCTAACATCCTAAAGAAGCAGCTGAAATTTCTGGGACGCGTAATGAGGAAGGAGAGCTTGGAAAATCTGATACTCACAGGACGGATAGAGGAAAAGAGAGACAGGGGAAAGCAGCGCGTAACGTACTTGATGAGCTTGATGGTCAAATGGATGGAGTTTGGGAGAAATAACAAAAAAAAAGACAAAACTTAAGAGCTATAAGGGACAGGAAGATGTGGAGGGCCATGATCGCCTACGTCCTGAAGGGACACAGCACATAAAAGAAGTTCCCACTTGGAATAAGACGCATTGCCATAGAACAATATTTATCAAGCTACTCTTCTGCAGAGGTTCAATCCTTGCTCGGAGCCCTACATTTATGATCTTATTTTAAGTTAAGATAAAAAAAAAATATATCAATTTTTGCATATTTTTCTTTGCTGTCGGTGGTCTGTGTTCAATCCTAGTTGAAGTCGATATATCTGAATGCTGATTTTCAAAACAAGAAAACTGACTATCCGTCTTTGGATCATATGCATACCCCGGTCCTTGCATCATATACATAGCACAATTCTTTTAAACTTAGTAAATATCGATTTCGAATAGGTGGGTATTTTAACGGTTATTCACGCGGAGAGTGGATTCGGCGACTTGTGTTCCTGTTCCGATCTAGTTGGGTGCGTTTACTTCGTACTAATGCCCTAGGAAAAGGCAGGAAACTGTTCTCTCACTTGAATGACAACCCACTGCGGTAAGTTACAATTCAGATAATAAAAGGAAAGAAATAAGTGGACAGCCATGATCACCTACGTCATGAAGGGACGCATTAAAAAAGAAGGCATTAAAAATTGTGGTAAAAAATAATAAGTCTCATCTCAGTTTGATTATTTTTATGTCTAGATTTCATTCCAAAATGAAAAGCGCATTGGCGCAACATAATCTTACTACAATATATTCCCCTGCATGAGTTTATACACCGAATTAAGATAAGCAAAAATAATACAGATTAAGCTCGAAGAAAGAGTTGATGAAATATATAAGAAAAATTAGAATAAATTCCATCTAAGATCGTCGGTTTGTAGTTTAACTCTTTGAACAATTTTAACCTGAACAATTTGAACCCTTCTGCCTGAACTCCTGAGTCAAAATTCGCAAATAATTGGTATGTAATGTTTCAGGGTAGATATAAAAAATAGTTACAAGTGTTTACCCACCGTTCAATCGGTGGCTGGGCATTGCGCCATTTTTCTCTACCACCGGTAAAGCGGTGGTCAGGGCTTAAAGGATTAAGGAAAAGGCTTTCATATGCGAAACAAGAAGTTCTTTCAGGAAATGACTCTCATAAGTTTTGAGGGTTGGAAGGTTATCTCGATCTTCAAGACAGGCGCAATACAGTCTTACTAGATTTCTATTTCTCACTCGTTGGTCTGGTACTGTACTCGGTAAATATCTACAGTAGTAAACTTATTTGAACTTTTACTCTTTGGCTATGGTGTGAGCTAAAAATGTGGCTCCCCTGCCCACGACAGTGCTTTTCAGAATTATATACGGACATAAATCAGAATTCAAAGCTTCTAGTGCTTTTAATTTGATTTCATAAAATCCAATGGCTTGACCATTTTTCTGACCAGGCAAGATTAAGCTTTTGGCAGACTCGATGAAAATACACTGGAGAAATCTTAAATCCTTACTTTGTGAATGTGTGTGGGTGTGTTTCGTAGTTTCAGCAGATGTTTATGCATATATTTTCAGACATACGTACATAGAATAATAATGATTTGAAAATATGGATGAAATCCGAAAAAAATGATTAAATAAATAACAATCTACCGAATGAAAATAAACATGAAATTAAAAATAATGAAACATCTCAGTGCTGCCCTCAAAGTTATGACAAAGCTGAATAAATAGCAAAATAAATGTCGAAACATGTCAAATTGATAAAGGTTTTCCCACTTGTTCCTTATTTAGTTATATAATAATATTAATAGGAAAATGGTTGGCTGCTCATTTCCGAATATGGCCGTATTCTTGAGTAAGCTAATCCCTAATTGCAGACTCCTGGTAAAAAGGAAACTTGTGCTTCTTTAATACTTACAAAAACAACCTGTTTTATACTGTACTTGTGCTGAGAGAGAAAGAGATGGGGAGAGGGAGAAAGAGGGATAGAAGGAGAGAGAAAAGCTAGGGAAGAGAGAGGAGGAGAGAGAACGACAGAGGGAGAGAGAGAACAAGAGTAAGAGAGCGAGAGAGAGAGAGAGAGGGAGAGAGAGAATGAGAACATATGATTAGTAGATGAACAAAACCTGTAAGCTGAAAGCCTCGTTCACGACGACTTTCTGCTAGCACTACCATCGATGACTTCTGAACAGGTCTTTCTACACAATTTCACTTACAAGACTTCCTTCAAATCGGTGATATTTTTTCTGGCACCCCCCCCAACGGTCCCACAGAGAAATTGACCATGGTAAGATTCAAAATCGAGTTTGTACTCAGAACAACCACGTTCTAACCACTTATAATGGCCATATGCACGTATGTATATATATATATATATATATATATATATATATATATATATATATATATATATATATATATATATATATAAGTGAACACTGAAGACAACACTCAGAGGCGACAGGCTCTTTCATGCTAGTTCATATTTGCATACGCTCTATCTCATAAATATAGCACACCTTAAAACTATATTTCTTCACACACACACACACACACACACACACATATATATATATATATATATATATATATATATATATATATACAAACATTCTCATCCCATATAAACAATATTTTGTAAAATTATCCAGTTCATGAATCACTTATAATAATCTAAGACTAAATGCAGGGTAAATGGAAGCTTATGTTGCGTCAGTGCTACCTGCAGAAACCCCATGCTAGCCTTTAAAAATCCTGGTTTTACTCTGTTCCTACGAAACGTTTTGTAGGCCCGAATTGAAGCAATTGCTATATAAATTTCCCCAGACCCTAACAAAAAAAAAAAAAAAAAAATTAAATAAAAAAAATAAAGTAAGTTTTAAATTTAAATTTTCGTTACGATTGCAGAAGAGTATGAATTCAATTTTAAAATAGCACGTACCCTACATAATATGGATGTGCGTGTGACATAGAGGTAATCGGCCGACTTCAACTTCCGACTGAAACCATTGCGTTGATTTTCACACAAATCACCCTATGAACCCTTCTCTTCTTGTCTCAACGTGCAGCTATGGTTTAAATAGCAGAGCAGATACTCTACGCTAACATTGATCGGCAACTATTCGAGGAAATTAATTTATATTCAGTTTATTTTATTTATATTGTATGTTATATGTTATATTGAGGCACGGTGGAATAATGGCTTGCGACACAGAATTGAGTTCGAATTTCAATCAAGTTCATTACGTGCTAATACCCTTGGGAAAGTTATGAATCCATCTCTTCTCCCGACTTCAACATGCTATAGCGTTGTCTCGGAACCGGTCTAGAGGAATGTTTTAAAACTCCAACTATGGGTAAATAGTAGGGTAGTTAGTGATCCGTAGCTATGGATGGCAACTCTGATTTCAAATCCGGATTCCTGAAGATAGTCTGATGTCATGTTCAACGAGGCCAAACTGTATTATCCTTGCCTTTCGTGACTTCAGTAGAGTGGAGAGAAGAGACGTGCTGCAACGTGGGCAACTGCCAATCACTCATAAAACACCTTGCCCTGTAAATGGCATAACTCTTCGGGTGCAGACCGATGGATGTAATATATGTACACTTATAAATAGGCGCGAGGTTGTAAAAACCTGGGAAATACTTTGTGACACTCGCTGATTGTGACCCAATATTTGTTTTTTGTTTTTTTTTACCTACATTTTACACGTTACAAATTAAACTAAGCGCAACTGACTATGAACAATTTTTGCGGATTTTTACGTTATTCTTTGATCTTTGTCTCGTTGAAATCCGTGAATTTGTTTTGCACATACTAAGTCTCGAAAAAAACACTATATAAAATTCACTATTTTTTTTATCCATAATGTCAAATGTATTAAAATTATTCAACTTTTTAATAAGAAAAATCTCAAGTTATTTAAGATAGAATGATCTATTATGACATGTCTCTAATTTGTCTTTAGATACATTGTATTTATTTTCATCTTTTTAGGTAAATTGTTCACTTATGTTGCATATGATCCATGACTGTACATAATTAGGTTAAAATAAAATTTGTATTTTATATGAATAGTACCTTATAAAAATTGAGATGTAGTAGAGTGAGGGGGGTCATAGATCGGGAGTGGGGCACGAGGTATTTACACCAGTCCTGCCCAACATTATTTAAGCTTTCGATTTAACATACATACATATTGATAGCTTTTATCATATAGATTTAAGGTTGCTTATACGTAAATTAAAATAATTAAATGTTTCTCAAAATTAATGATTCAAAGCACTAATAAATGTAATAAATTAATTTCATTAATCATTGAATTCATCTTTTCCAAATCGGTGAATTTGTTTATGCTTAGTATCTAAAAAGCACTATATAAAATTCACTAATTTTCATTCATAATATTGAACGTGTTAAAATTATTCAAATTTTAATAAAAAAAATCTGAAGTTAATGTTAAAAAAGTTGCAAAATATTGTTGATTTATTTAAGATCTATTATATGTCTCTAATTTGTATTTAGATACATTGTATTTCTTTTCAGTTTTTCTGGGTGACTTGTTCCCCTATATTGAATAAAACTTATTGTTGTACATAATTAGGTCACAATAACATTTGTATTATATATGAATAATAGCTTATAAAAATTGAGATGTTGTAGAATGGGGGCTTATCATAGATATGGTGGGGGACACGAGACCATTATAAAAGTAAACCCGGGAAACATTATGATCGATAAAAAGTATTCCTTTGGCAAACGCGAGTGATTAGTTGAGATGTTTGAAAATTAATATTTTGATGTTTATTAACAATCTGCTTTATGAATAAAAGTAGCTCTCTCGGTTACTTCATAGGTGGGTATACATGCAACATAAGAAAAAAAATAAGCAAATAGAATGAAATTGTACGAACAAACAAGGAATACTATTAAATGGATTCGAATGGTAGATCAAAACAGGTTTTGATCAACGGTTTTCTAACTTTACATATTAATTTGAACTCAAAAAATTTCACGATAACATTTGTTAACTATCAATTAAAAGTTAATTTTTTGCTATAGATCTATTTAACATTGTTCTACGGTAGGCACTCTTTTTTATTAGCTATAAATCTATTTAACCTTGTTCTACGGTAGGCACTCTTTTTATTAGCTATAAATCTGTTTAAACTTGTTCTAAGGTACGCATTCTTTTTTTATTTGCTATAAATCTATTCAACCTTGTTCTAAGGTAGGCACTCTTTTTAGACAAAAACAAGAAACTGTATCACTGTGTATCGGGACTATTTAACTGTTATGTAGTATCAGTTGACATACATGGCAGTGAATGCTGGGAAATCTCCTCACAGATGAAGAAAATACTTAAAGCAACAAATATGTTTCTACAGAAGGATGCTGAGAATACCATGAAATGAATATATGACCAACGATGAAGTTTTTGAGAAAATGGAAACAAAAAGGGAACTTATGCATGACAGCAGAAACAGTCGAGAATTCTAGGGCACATAATGAGGAAAGAAGGCTTGGAAAATTTAATACTCACAAAGACAGACTGAAGGCAAGAGGAACAGAAGAAAACAATGCGTGCTTGATTAAATGGTTGGAAGAACAAGATTTAAGAGTGACAAGGAGACAAAGTTTATTAAGAGCTAAAAAGGACAGGCAATCGTGGAGATCTGTGATTAAATTTTAAACAGGACACTCAGGGTGGATCTAACTGAAACCTATGTTTAAAAGACTGACCTCCAAGGCTGGCGTTCCGTTTCAGGAACGATTAAGCCTGTTCGTATATCGATGCCTCTCAGTATGTACACTTGCGTGTCTTAGTGACAGTAGTAATCTGAATGTCTTTTTAGCTATGTTTTTGTGCGTAGTTGTGTATATGAGACGATCTGTCTTCATGTTTATTCACTGCCATGCAGCCAACCATTTACTCTCTCCTTTTGCTTCTTTCTCACTGAATATAAAGTATGTCAGTGACTTTAGTGACCCCTAGTGTTGACCCACTGAACTAGTGCCACTGTTTGTGCAACTCGGGCCTCTATACAATAGCAGCAACGACGTCTCTACAAGACATTTCATTTGGTTATCCTTTGACGTGAGAGCAAAAAGACCCCTTCCACGCTTTCAGTTTTGACTGACGCATCTTGTTAGCCCTTTCAACTTGTCTATTCCCGTTCGCGCCATAATCGACTATCCAGTCATTCTTTTCACCAATTCTAGCACATCTCCTTTCAATCGGTTGTCAGTTATTCATCCGATGTCCCAGTTAATTTTAACCCTCACTTTTCCTGTTGCCTTGTTCTTTCAGTGCTTATTTTTGAAGATCTAATCAACGACAGTAACTTTCCTTCCATCATTAGGGAACACCTATCTGCTGATCGTTATGGGTGCCTGAAACTTGGGGCCATATACTAACCAGACTAAAGTAAGAACATGTCGTTGTTATGTAATAGCTATCTCTCCAGTCTATCAAACTATTGGAGCCAGTTTGATTTCCATGAATGCTCAATATTTATAGTCTTGTACCACACTGAACGAAATACGACTAGTTATGGAGTATTGGTTCTCAGATCATAGCTGTGTTGAGTTTGATTCATCTGAAAGCCCAATACTAGTGGCTATGTGCAGGCCCACTGCAAGAGAGGGGCCAACAAGGAAAGTGAATCGGGACTACGTTTGTTTAAAATAAAATAAAAAAGTAACAAAAATAATCTATTTTATTGAATCCATTGCTAGTTCAGTTGCTAAGAAATTTGGCTCACTGTGTCATTCAAGACGATTTTCTTTTCAAAATCTATCATACATATCTATAAGCCTACCATTTGTCCATGCTTAGAATATTGATGCTACGTATGGTCCGGCGCTCCCGCTATTTAACTTAAATTCCTTGCTAAGATCCAAAGAAGAATCAGCAATATTATTGGCCCTGATCTGGCGGTTCGGCTTCAGTAACTTTCCTACCTCTATAAGGTTTCCCCCCTCCCTGTGCCTTTTCTATAAATACTTTCATGGTAATTGTTCGAGTGAGCTCTTCACTATGGTATCTAGTCTTTGTCAATTTAATATATATATAAAGAGAGAGAGAGAAAGATAGAGAGAGAGAGAGTGAGTGAAGGGTAGACATAGAAATCAGCAGTACATCGTGACGGTAAGTTTCATACCTCAAGTGTTTTTCAAACCAAGATCTTATGCATTGATGTCTTTGCCCAAATTATCTATAGCTACAAATGTTCTATCCACCTACAGCATGTTGGAATTTTTGGGTACTCTGGTGTACTAGTGAGCTAGCCAAAAAGAGCTGACTCATTTTATAGTTCACCGATAGAAGGGTTAACCAATCAGAAGGCTCAAAATATTCAATGCGACGTGTATAAAGGCAGCCATTTTGTTTTTTCTCCAAAATTATCTTCACTGCTAACCTCTGACATCGAAGACCTGAAGAATTATTGAACAGCTGCTATTAGTGATATTGGTGTTGTTCCATTGAACACATTACGTACTGCACTGGATTCTATATTCAAAGACTACGGCAAACATGGTCAACACAGCACCATTCTGAAAACTAAGCAAAAATCTAAATTTGTTTTCTGGTCCTATGCTATTACTATTGAGCTGAGCTGCATCATTTTTCTAAATTCATGATTGACATTTAAATAATAAAGCTTCATTTTCCTTTTTTTCTCGAAATAATAGCTTCTAAAAATTCTATATAAATCTTATATGCAGAAATTATTTGTAGGTCTCATTCTGGAAAATAAGTACAAATGAACATCTTACACTATTTACATTATTCAGACTATTGTCCTCATCTTTGTTGCGATATTTATTACAACGTTTCAGCCGTTGTTTGATCCAGCCTTCTTCAGGTGGTTAGAATGTCGAACTGAACCCTTTATTTCGCTCGCTGGTGTAGACTGTTCTAGAGGTGAATTAACAGGAGATAACTGATAACTGACATCCGTTAGACATGGCACGTGGAACTAGAACAGTCTACCCCAGTGAGCAAAATAAAGGGTTCAGTTCGATATTCCGACCACCTGAAGAAGGGAGGAGCGTACAACGGCCGAAACGTCGTGATAAATATGACAACAAAGATGAGGACAATAGTCCGAATAATGTAAATAGTGTACATAATACCTCATCTCAGAAATATAGACAGAACATCTTACAGTAAGATAGCTGATCTAAAATATTCAAATCATGAAAGGAACAGGTAAAAAAACAATCTTCTTCTTCTTTTGTGGTCAGTGTCCTTTCAGGACGTGAGCAATCATGCATCTCCACAATGTCCTTTGTAGCTCTTAGTAAGTTTTGTCTTTTGGCTATCTCTCTCAATGTCTGTTCTCCTAACCATTTACACAAGCTCGTTAGGTCGGCTATTCGCTGCATTTCCTCTGATCCACTCGCTTTCAATATGTCATGTAAGTGTTAACTTCTCCAAGTCCTTTTATCTCATTATGTACCTTAGAAATTTCAACTATCTCTGATTCTTTTTTTTAAAACTTAATATCTGATGTTTAACATCTGACTTAGCTCCATAAATTTTTATTTTGTGGCATCGGGATTTTCTCCGACATTGAGCACTCTTCTCCCATATATATATTAAAATTTAAACAAAATCTGAAATTACTACCCGAATATTATTTGTTGAAGTTTGTAATCAACATTCAATACTGAATTAAGTGCATTAACCAGGAAGTGGACTACATCGTCAAATAAATATTGGTATTCGTAAAATAAACCACATCAGCGGTACCATGCATAAGTACAAAGAGATTAGTATAAAAAAAAAAAAATGCCAAGCATGTTGAATGTTGAAATGATTAAAATAAATTAGTCTCTATGAAGAGTTCATTCAGGGCAAGTACAAAACAGACAAAGTCAGAAAACTTTATCATATTAGAGAAATAGGTGTAGGCTTACAAACAAGGTTATGTGTGAGAGTCCTCTCTTTTCTATCTCACTCTCCTCCCCACTTTTCTCTTTTCTCTCTCTCCATGTTATATATATATATATATATATATATATATATATATATATATATATATATATATATATATATGAATGTGTATGTGGTTTTGTGTGTGCATTGGCTATGGAGAATTACCCCGTTATTGTGTAGAACGAATGTGGGCTCGGAACAAAAATGCCCGCTGTAGTAAAAAAAAAAAAAGAAAAAAAAAAAATTGTCAAAGGTTTTAAAATATATTTCATTGTTGGCGAGGCCTTGACAAAAATGAAGGATCACTTGGTTTTTGTCCGTTATTCGAGTCAATCTATTTCTTTTTTTCTTTCCTCGATGTCTTTTTTTTCTTCTATTCACCTTCGGTGACTACTACTACAACTGCAGCAAATGCTATTAATAATAGTGTGTCATAATAAACCCTGCTTAAAAACAAAAACAAAAAATCAAGACAAAAACAGAAAAAACAAAAAAAACAATAACAAATAAACGTACAACTAATGTTTTAATTGATTTCCCACCAGAAGCGTTCAGGAAATTCGACCAAGTTTGAAACGACCGATGTTTTCAAACATTGTTGGCTTTTTACTTTTCCCAGAAGTTCACCAATCACCTAAGTAAAGTGCTAATGAGAATGGTACCGATCTTTCAGCAAGTCAAAGAAGCCTTTCCAAACACATTCTTTTCTAATCCTCGACAGAGGAATTGAGGTAATGTAACTTTCCTGTTTAACTTCCATATTCATCTTTTCGAAAAAACAAGATTTAAGTGCTTCCAACCTGTGCCCAGCACCGAACGCGGCATATACGATCCGATCCGACATCAAACTGCGTAAAGTCGATATTTATGAGTTGCGTGTATAACACCAAAAAAATCTGAGAAAGCTGCTTGCATGATTGCCAGTACTGTTATATTCATTAAGTCTTGTAGGCATGAACCCATATACAGAGAAACATTTAACCTAAAAATTGTTTTATTGCCTATTCAATTTAAAATTCAATAAAGTTGATGAATATCTAATTCATATTTAGACAGTCCCTTACAGCTTCAAAGCCTGGCGCAACACGATCCTGCTTTCTGATTTTGTCCTGCGTTAAACAAATGCGTTTCATTTTCAAATTCTTTACTCTTCACATTTACCTTTTACCTCGCTCTCTTTTTCGGTTCACACTCCTACGCTACTTTCAACCCACCCTCTTCTTTTCCCTCTATCTCTTTTATTTCCTCTCTCTTTTTTCACTCACTTCTTTCACGCTTCACTTTTTCTCTCTCTTTAATTTATCCCCCTCTCTCTTTTCACCCTGTATTTCTTTTCAGTGCCCATCTCTTTCCATTTCCTTGTAGCAATCTTTGTAATAAAAAGGGTCAATCGCAAGATTGTTGTCGTAAAAAGCGACAGATAAGTCAGAATTTATTTCTATTTGTCACAATATATATATATATATATATATATATATTGTCGGAAAATAAATTTCCAATATCGACTATTTTTCTATTTCTTCAAGATTGAATTTATAGGCGATATAATTGAAGGGTAATAAATGATGGTGGATAGATATCAATATAGGTATAGTTTTCAAAATTTGGAGAGTCTCAGGAATATTCAGACTATATATTAATATACTGTATATTTATATGTAATATACTGGTGAATAATTTCTTGCAACACACGACTGATTCAATGCTGCAATAATTTTAGGCTGGCTAACTGAACGAGCCAAGTATCAAGCCTTCATGTCCCATATTAGTCCAATGGGGACAGGTCTGGCAAGTGTGTCGTCCAGGAAAGTTGTTAAACTTCTTGCATAGAATATTTCATAACACGGGCAAACCTAGAGCAGGAATTATCCTCCCTTCTAGACTAGAACAGTACATTTTTTTTTTTTGCTAAATGATAGCAGAATAGATTGAATGAGATTCTGGTCATATTTAGACGATTACTCCATAAACACCAAAGGCAAGCGTCGGTTGTACATTACGGAGTCCGGTGGCCTCATGCTGGGATTTTAAATTGTGTATTGTGTGCGAATACATTTTTGAATATGTCACTGCACAGATTTACGTTGCAAACGCACACGGCCATTATTTTTAAGAATATTTTCTCATCATTGAATACTACAGAAAATTATTGGATTTCCCATGTGACTGTCTAAAGACATGCACTACGCTGTTGTGTTATAAATCTGGCCTGATTGGGAGATTGGAGGGTTTGAGAAGCGTGGAACCACCTCTTAATTGCTGTTATTCCTAGGTCTTCCCTGACCCGGTGTGGTAGCACCTGTTAGGGTCCTAGCTATGTGTAAATAGTGAACCCTCAAACTGAAACAAAACACTAGGAAAATACAAAAAAACATTTTTATAGTAAAAATATCAGCAATGCATTTTTATATATAAAAAAATGTCCAACAATACATATTAAGAGTAAAATTACAAGCAATACTTATTCATAGTAAAATTACCAACAATGCAAAATGACGGTTAGTACATTTTATAGTAGATTTACCAACAATACATTTTATGGCAAAATGACCAACAGTACATTTTATCTGTAGTTGAAGGCATACAATTAATTGAGTTCAAAAGGTTTAGTTGAAGCCTTAAAATTGTGTTCAAAATATTTAATTTCGGCATTAAATACCCCATAGAGGTGTTGATTTGACGTTAAACAAAATCAACCAACCGACGACATGCGTACCCGTACTCCTGATGTAAGTAAATGATTCATAATGATTCATGTTCCTCACTAGGTACCCCATAGTTTCCGCTTTGTGACACGTCCAAGCTACGCTTAGAAAATTGTGTTCAAAATATTTAATTTCAGCATTAAATAACCATAGACGCTAAACAAAATCAACCAACCGACTACATGTAAGTAAATGATTCATAATGATTCGTGTTCCTCACTAGGTGCCTCTTTGTGACACGTCTAAGCCACGCTTAGAAAATTAAAGCACCACCATGATCCGTGTTGACACTCTAGGTACATTTACTCTGCGTTTAGGATGCTATATCTGCCACTGATACTCTTATACTGAGTCTATCTTGGCGAATGTC
Source organism: Acanthosepion lycidas (assembly GCA_963932145.1). Lineage (NCBI taxonomy): Eukaryota > Metazoa > Mollusca > Cephalopoda > Sepiida > Sepiidae > Acanthosepion > Acanthosepion lycidas. The sequence goes on from OZ010587.1 coordinate 36,168,779, forward strand.
TGTACAATGAGACTGGCGTGAATCCAGGTCATGGTTGTAGAAAAGACTACTGTTGACAACATCGAAGAACTGCAGAAATCTTCACGTCCATGATCATTCAGATTAGGGGGACAATCAGGCTACTCTCAAACGGATTGAATTAAACAAAACATGTGTGCATCACTGTGACATAAAACATACTTTCTCTGAACTCTTTGATCTCACTAGATTTTATCATATTTTATTGTCTAAAACTCGGACTAAGATGACGCACTCATCTTAGTCCGAGTTTGAGACAATAAAATATGATAAAATCCAGTGAGATCAAAGAGTTCAGAGAAAGTATGTTTTATGTCACAGTGATGCACACATGTTTTGTTTAATTTTGTGGGTATTATAACGAAACAAAATAGCCGAAGACTGAAAATTTTATTAGAATCTTTATCATTATCCCGCATGTACATATTGTACGTAAAATTTCTATATAACATTTCTTACTAAGTGGGCTCAGTTGGGAGAGAAAAAAAATATTATATAAGGCAAAATTGACGACAAAAGAAAAACAAGGGAGGAGAGGATTACATCGGATAAACAGGGAAACAATTTAAGGAAAGCTATGCAAACCATTTGTTATAATTCATTTTGCTATCATTTCCTTCTGAAAGACGTAAAAAGAACAATAAATCTCGGGGGCGTTCTTAATAAACAACCGCTCATTTTGAGAAATCGTTAAGCGCGAAACAATGCTGTTAATGGTTAAACGAAAACAAAAATGTTATTTTATATATACTGCGAAATCTAACCAATATAAATCGGTTTTCAAAATAAATAAATAATTTAAAAAAAAAAACGAATATTACGATTATATTCTTTCATGAATGTTTTATAAGTAACTACACGTAACAATCCTATTCGGTACGCCCATGTTCTTCAAACGCACCATTCTTTGTATTAGAAATGAATCCACTGACTTTTCGAACTTTTTTAAAACAACAGAACAAGAATTAAATCCCCACGTATAACATTATCTTTTTTGCTTCAGTGTTCTGATTTCTTGTTACTTTTTTTGACTGTTACGTTACTTTAACAATATCTTTCGTAAGATATGGACATTTTATTGTGTGAGATAGACCAGTGGTCGTTGTGGAGGGATTGTTTTCATGAATACACACGGTGGGTAAGACAGGTAGAATATTACAATAGGAAAATTAAAAATAGTGTAAATGAACCTGGTATTCTCAACATGCTTGTCTGAAATGACAGAGGGAAAGAAATTGTGACACACACACGGTGTTTGTGAAACCCAGAAAAAAAAAGAGATTTGGATTTTGTAAACAATACGTAAAAATTTTTATTCCCTATAATCATTACATATGTAGTGACACAGCAGTTTCTTGAGGTAAGCACAAAAGAAACAATAATCACAGTTGTATTTCAACACCGACTGCATTTCAACCAGGCATATATAAATATGGTTTCAGTTTTCTTTATGCCAACTGACATTATAGCTATTCAATTATATATATATATATATATATATATATATATATATATATATATATATATATATATATATATAGTTTAAATTTTGCTATAGTTATAAAAGAAAAGTGCTCAATATCGGTGATAGAGCGTGTAAAGATATAAATAATGTGGACATAAGAATAAAACTGCATGATGACAGTCAGTTCCATGTTTCAAAGGGATCTTCAGACTAAGATCTGGAGTTCGCTTTGAAACGAAAAACAGCGCTAATTCCTATGCCCATGTCTATATCTAATTCCTATGCCTATGTCTATATCTATTTTGATAGATGTTATTTATTTTTTACTCAATTCACCCCAAGCAAGGTGATAATGCCACTAAGACACAAGGGGGAATACTTATAGTGAAAGGGAATTAAAAGACTTTAGAAGGAACCGGAAACGCAATCCTAAACAGGATAAAACGGATAAAACTCTATTCCAGTTCAGAAGACCGGGGAGGGGTGTGAACTGGACGATAGGCGAACCTATATAACCTATTTGTATCATTATCTATCTGTCTACCTTTCTATCTCTGTTGATGTGGCAAAAAGTCAAGGGTTGACTGCCTAACATCAGTGAAAACCTCCCACTTGATCCCGGCGAAGTGTAAGAATTTGACGTGGTATCGACTCCACAAATGGTCGAAAGACTTCTGGGGAGACGTCGAGAAATGCAGCCTCAGTAGCTGCTCACGGCTCCCATGATAATTTTAGGTGCAGAATGTTGCATTCAAATACATCTCTCTTTCACGTCCCATAAGTGCTCGATTGCGTATAATTCGTCGAACGTGATGGCCACATCACTCGTCGGAAGTCAGCAGAATACTCTTGAAACCAATTCTCTGTAACTTTTGCCGACGACATTGCATTACTTCTGGCATAATCTATTCTTGTTTGGGTACATGGAGGCCATAGATTGGTGTAACTATTCTTGAATATTAAAACACCGCCAACTTGCACGTCGACTTGGTGTCTGCGTCATAGTGTCACGCTTAAATTCTAACATCAGCCTGAATTACCCATAGCTAGGGGGAGAAGAAGAGGATTTATGCCTTTACTTATCGGACTAGGACACACCTCGCCAAGTTATTCAGTGTTCAGTTAGTGAGTGTGTAAATCCCTCTCTTCAGGGGTTTGTAACACATCTATATATCATCTCTCAGTCGAGCCTCTGTCCTTGGGCAGAGTGCGTTCATGGTCGGCTCCGTCAAAGACAGGGTCGCAAATGAGGAAAATTATACTTAGAAGTGCCCAACCCTGGGGAACACCTGCTCGAGGCCGCACCCTCTCATTGCACCAGAGAGAGGGATCAGTGCTCGCACCAACGGTTGCGAGGTCTGAGGGCAATTTTTGTTCCTAGCCCGGGTGTACGCGCTCGGGTCCCCACCTTAAAAAGACCCTGTGTCGCAACTCGTCTTAGTCGGGAGACAGAGTAAATAACCAGTGTTCAGTCAGCGAAGTCACGATTGCAGGTGAGATGCTATGTTTGGTATTATGGTGTTAACAAGGGCACCCTCTAGTGTCTTTTGCTCACATACCACAGAGAAGATAGAGAATGCTAAACTGAGTTACTGGTCACATACCACAGAGAAGATAGAGAATGCTAAACTGAGTTACTGGTCACATACCACAGAGAAGATAGAGAATGCTAAACTGAGTTACTGGTCACATACCACAGAGAAGATAGAGAATGCTAAACTAAGTTACTGGTTATGAAGTTGGTATTATTTTCGATGGATGAGAATTGAACTAGTGTCGCGTTTCTCTTATCACATACGATTCTAGTTGGAGACCTTTGCTCACGATCCTTAATGATTCGTATTCTACTCCGCTGTCCATAGATAATTTTTCGATTAAATATTCCCAGTATAGAGCTTACCCCTTAGATCAAGGGATGTCAAATATCCCTACAATCTTAGATAATGGATGCTCCATTCTCCTAGCGCCCACTATCATACCTCTTTGAAACTTTGATAACTCTCGTCACCATACCATGAGCAACCTAGCCGGTGTTCACACTAAAGCTTCATTTGTTCTTTACTCCTCGACCTGTATCGTTTTTCCTACACTTCAATATTAGGTTATCTTTTGAAAGATTGCTGTCAGTAGAATGCTTTAATTGTTCCAGTCTGACTTCCTACTAGGGAATGTGCTCCCTGTCAACCCACGCGACAATAGATACGATATAAAGAATTATATTTACTAGTCATTCTGTGTTTCAATTGGTTTCACACTTTTTACAATGTAAGGGCGATTCAGTACAAGTGATCGAAACTCCTAATAGCAACCGCTGTATTCAGTCAATTATTACTGGTTCATTCAGCCGTTGATTCACTGCCTATAAGGCTAATGTATCGATCTGTTGCTGCTTACCGCAGGTCCATGTTTTTTGTCATTAAGCTTTACTCCACTTAGTGACTACTAACCATTGACCTGCCTGGCTAGGTTGAATCTAACAGGAAAGAATCTCTCGCTATCATAGCTCTTCGGCTTATTTATTTATTTTGACACTTGATGTCAGAGTTAACAGATCGTTGTGAATATATATATATATATATATATATATATATATATATATATATATATATATATATAACTAATTATAATAGTCCCTTGTGCGCCAACCGCAAAAGTGACAACTTCAGCTGCTACTTGCTATATTTGTCTGATTTGCCTTGTCAGGTCTTGATGTCTACGTATTTTCACCTGTCCTGCCTTCACGATGTTCTTATACCAAGTTACTGTAATATTTATCAGGTTTTATTTATGGCTGCACTCATGCACAAGTGTGATTTCTTTCTGGGTCCCGACCAGAGACCTAAGGTCACAAATGGCATCATGATATTTTCCACTGAAAAGTTTTGAAAAAAAAATCGCACATATTTTACATAGATAAATTCCTTCTGAGTACAATTTTCTGTATTTCTTTAAGGCATGGGCTACCAGGGATTCCTTCAATGAGTCTGTTGGAATCTTTTCCAATCAATCCGAGGGCTCCAACTACAACTGGAATTGTTAATGTCCTCAGGCGCTACACTTTTGAGATTTCCATTTCAAGGTCCTTGTATTTTGATAGATTTTCAAAGATACATTGCAGTCTGCAGGGACTGTCATGTCAATAAGGAGGCACATTTTTGTCCTTGCGGCCTCTAATCACGATGCCAGGGCGATTAGCTTTGATTATTCTGTCTGTGTGTATTGTAAAGCCCCATAAAATTGTTAAAGATCCTGTCTCTGTAACCGGATCTGGATGGTGTTCATACCAATTTCTTGCACTTCCCTTTCCGTAAGTGTTGCAGAATTTCCAGTGCAGATATTGGCTCTCTCTGTCGTGCCGTGTTTTATATTAAATGGGTGCCAATCCGCGCAACCTGATAAAAAATGGTCAAGTGTTTCCAGATATTTATTTATTTGCATTTTGGACTAACACATTTTTTCAGTATGTGTGCTTGGTAATTTCTAGTTAGCAAGCATTGTTCCTTTGCAGCAAGAATAACACCTTCAGTTTCAGCTTTTAAACCTAGACTGCATCACTGATGGGTACGGGGTTTGTCAACATCAGCTTGTTTGGTACGGGCAGAGTATTGGCCATGAAGCGGTTTTTCTTGCCATCTTTTCTGTATGTGGTCTGTTGCATTTGCCTTTGCTTTCTTTTTTAAGTATTTTGCAGCTTCAGTCGGTGTATTGTGCTTTATTTCATCCAAATGAAACTCCATTTTGAACTTGTTGGCTCCCTTTATTGCTGAATTAAGTCACTTACTACTTTCATGTTCTTTGACGCAGATCGTCATACAATCTTCTGTAGTTTCTAGGTATCTTTGAAGGCCAATTGTTGTAGTTTTGTAAGACAGTTCTAGTTGAACTAATCCTTTGCCTCTTTCGGATCTGTGCACATAAAGTCAATTTATTATTATTATTATTATTATGATTAGATAAGAAACGATACTGGTTTACGTCGGGAAGAACTAATGAAGATCATGGGAGATAAAGAAGAATGCAAAAAAGTAGGTAATGGCGTTCTAGGTTACTCGAAATAGAGAAATTCAAGCATGCTCTTTAATTTGGAGATGAAAGTAAATGAAAATATATAGTCAGTTGCTACATCAATGAGTCCGTGGCGTAATGTTGAACAAAATATTTATTTTACACAAGAAATGCCTATCACTCTACCTTCTTTATCAATGCACAGGATTCAGTCGTAAATATTAATGCCATAGATTGAAAATACTACAACGAAAACTGCAAGTCGAAATCCACTTAATAACAACGTGTTAAGTTACTTACTTATTGATTCACACTCGTAACCAAAAAAACTCGCAAGGCATTCACAAAAATGAAAATTCCCGGATGCTTAGCTTTTGCCACATGAACACAGACATACGCACATTGTTAGCTTCTCACTACTCTTTTGCTATTATTAGGGCAAATGTGCAAACAAATTCCTTAGCCTCACCAGCTTAGAACTTCACAGCTAAGACCCGCCACGGTATGTTCATGGTGGCTAATCATCTCCATTTCCTTCGTGTTTATTTGGTAAAGAGTAAGTTCAACTCAGATGGGTTCTTCCTCAGAACTGTTACTTTGTAGAACAAACTTCCGAGAGGATGCTTTCCTGACCACTATAATCTTAGCCTCTCCCATTCAAGGTAAACCGATATTTAACATACATATCTTCATAACAAGGACACATTGCTATCTTTTTCTCCCTCTCTTACAATAATCTCACTCAGTAAAAATCTACATTGAGTGGCTCTTGTAGTGAAAGGGAACTAAAAGACTTTAGAAGGAAACGGAACCGCAATCTAACAACGGATAACAACGGATAAAACTCTATTCCAGTTCAGAAGACCGGGGAGGAGTGTGAACTGAACGATAGGCGAACCTATATACTCCTATTTGTATCATTATCTATCTGTCTACCTATCTATCTCTGTTGATGCGGCAAAAAGTCAAGGGTTGAGTGCCTAACATCAGTGAAAACCTCCCACTTGATCCCGGCGAAGTGTAAGAATTTGATTCCAACACGCTACATAAGAGGTCTCATGTTTCAAAACAAGAGCCGAAAACTTCAAAATAATATTTGAATTAACTTGAGTTAAAGTAGGCTCTGTTCCATCTTCAAGCGAAATTTTTTGAAATTTTTTGGGAATCTATATATATATATATATATATATATATATATAAAGAATTAATTAAAAAAATTATTTAAACAAGAAATAAATGAAAACAGAGAACGTGTATATTTCACAAACTTAATAAACCCCCAGGACATTCGGGTACACGAATTACCCTATCACGACCCAAAGTCCTGTCTGTAATACTGGAGATAACATGGTTAAAATATCTTAGAATATTGAAAGCTGAGAGCAAGAAAAAAAGAATGAAAAGGAAAGAGGAAAGGGTATAAAGAGACAAGAAATAATGAAAAAGAGAAATAAACACATTCTACGCATACGCACATACACAAACAAACACACACACAGGTGCAGAAACACGCCTATACAGATACACGGACATACACGCGCACATACATGAAGAAAAATAGTAACCTAACACCAAACCCTTGCGAAAGGTATAAATCCTCTTCTTCTCCCCTTAGCTATGGGTAAATAGCAGGGCAGATCGGGTTCTGTAGTCTTGGATGGCAACTGGTCTACCGCAGAAAGAAATGGCAACCTACTGCAGGAAAATTTCTCCTTGTCAGTCATGTATCGAACGATACATGATCGCCTCCGCGTGTATCGCGAATGACACATAACTGACTGATAAAAATAATGAAAATCGGCAGTCACTTGCTGAAACCTCCTGACGAGTGAACCGAACAATAATGGTTCATCTACGAAACTCGTCGGTGAGCTGAATATAACATCAATCAGCTCAGTGACAAATTTTATATTTATATTAATCCTTCTCCATCTTTCTCTCTTTATACATACATATATATATATATATATATATATATATATATATATATATATATATATATATACTTCAATTGTATTGTCTTTCTTTGTTTGGCCTACTAGCGATTTTTTTTTTATTGGTGATTATATTCTTGGCAACAAATTTAAAACGGTAAAATACAGTTGTGTTTTTATTTCGTCTTCAAAAATGCAACTTTACTTATAGAAAATAAATAATAAATAAATATATGTAAAACAAATTATTAAAAAAAAAACAAGAACAACAGTCAAAGGGCCCCTAACTTTTGCGGCCAGTCTATGAAGTACTCGTAAAATCACGTTGTCGAAATGAAAAGCAAAAAGAGGAAGATGAGAAAGAGTGTGTCGGGGATAAGTGAAGTGCTCCCATATGGGCCATTGATGTGGCGAAGAATTTTCCTCTCTGAGTGTGAAAAAATGGCTTTATGTCCTCTCGGCGTATTGTCATGCAAAACAAAGTGTATGAATTTTATTCATAATTTTTGTTTGTTCATTTTGTCTTTTTTCTTTATTCCTTTTTTTTTTTTTTTTTTTTTTTTTCTAGTCATTGTTTTTGTTGCGATCATCCAGGGTTATTTTTTCCTTCTGCAAATTTCTCGCTCCTTGACTCTTTCGGTCTATCTCTTGCATTTCCCTCTCTCCTTCTTTCTCACTCTCTTTTGTCCCTTGCACACACACACACACACAGACAAACAGACACACACACACACACACGTACAAGGTTGCAATGAAAAGAAAACACTGACATTCAGACGCACACACTTCGAGAAATACGTCCGTTATCTCTTTCATCTTTTTTCTTTATTTGAATATTCTTTTCTGTTGTTGCTTTCGATTTTGCATTTCTACTTTTTCTTTGTTTCTTTCATTCTTTCTTTCTTTCTTTCTTTCTTTCTTTCTTTAACCACAATTATTGTTACTCTTATAAAGGCGGTTTCACCTTTACCCCCATCAGTTCACCCGCACTACTTAGCCCTCACAATATGCAGGAAAACCACACGGGTGAAACGAAATTACTTCTGGCTTTCTTCCAAGATATAATCTATCTATCTATCTATCTATCTATCTATCTATCCTTGCTCACATCTATCTACATAAGTATTTTCACATAAACACATTTTACAGACATATATATATATATATATATATATATATATATATATATATATATACATGCATATATATATATATATATATATATATATATTAATTTCTTCCTTTATCCTATTATTTTTAATATTCTGGTTTTTCTTGTTTATATAGTAATAATGTCTTAATATTTTATTATATTAAATTACTTTGTTTAATATTAAAATTAAATATTAGTTTTAATATTAAATTCTAATTTTTCTTTTATATTCAATCTTTAAAACTTTTTCTTTTCTTAACTTTTCTCATGTATTTTTTCAATGTAAGTATTTTTTCTATTTGAACAAGAGTTACCATTTTAAATATAGGTCATTTTTATTTTTCAACCTTTTCAAACTTCTGTCTAGACTTGTGTATGTTCTCTCTTCTTGTTTCCCCTCTCTACTTGGGTGTTTCTTTTTTTGTTTCTTTTTTCTATCTTATTGTTTTTTCCCTTGTTTGTTGTTTGTTCCTCTGTTTTCCTTTCTCGTTTTTTTCCATTTTCTATCCTTTTTTTTACATTTTAAATAATAACAATAAAAAAAAAAAAACGTTACGATTCATTTTTTATCAAACGTTTTAGTATTGACAAACTCCAGGGAATTTATCCCGGGGAGCGAAATGGCCATAAAATGGGGTACAATTGAGTTTCATTTTTATGTAATTCATTTCTGTGCTCTATAATAAATATATTGAGCTCTCTTTTGTGGATCAGTTTTAATATTTTTATATTAATAGGATTCACTTGGATTATTAACCACGGATTTTACCTGTATATATACATACATTCGTGTATATATATATATATATATATATATATATATATATATATATATATATATATATATATATATGTGTGTGTGTGTGTGTGCGTGTGCTAAAATATTTGTACAGTATTCATAATTAATTTAGAGGCTTGTTTCAATTTTTAATATATATCACTTCAAGAATTTTTAGTTTTTGTTTATTATTTTTCTGAAAAAGTCTAGATGTATTTTCGACAAGAATTAAGAATATTGAACAAATCTTTTAAAACACGACGTAATAAGAGAGCAAAAGGAGAAGAAAAAGAAGACGAAGAGGAGGAGAAAAAGGGAAAGGAAAGAAGAACAAGAAAAAGAAGAAAATAGAATAAGGCGGAGGAAAAGGAAAGGAAAAGACAGAAAAGGAATAGAAGAAGAAAAGGAAAAGAAGGAAAAGGAGAAGGAATAGGAGAAGAAAAGAAGGAAAAGGAAACGGAGACGAAACGGTAAAGTAGTAGGAGGAGAAGAAAAGAAGGAAAAAGAAGAGGAGAAGAAAAGAAAGCAAAAAAGGGGGAAGAAAAGAAGGAAAGTGTAAAGGAAAAGAAAAGAAGGAAAAGGAAAAGAAGGAGA